>JAYESA010000005.1:108812933-109362933 GCA_036927795.1 Iris macrosiphon
TTTGTGTGATGGACAGGTGCACCAATCAATAGGATATGTAAGAAAAATAAATTAAAATATTGCAACAAATCCTAAATTGCTAAAAATGATTTTTAAATGCTGAAATCTGGTCGAGGGAGTTTACAGATACATATGTATCAATCCCTTGCATTGCCTACGAGCCAAATATTAGTGTAAAAGCACAAAACTCCCCTACTCTAATTACTAGACAGTGCACAGGTAGTGTGCACTGCTGTTGCTCCACTCGAGCACACCCACCGATCCCCCACGGTCACACCTTAACACTACACTCAACACACATATGCACACTAAAATATACAAGATGTATATACATATGCATTCTATATAATGTAAAATCAGTGCTCTAAGTAGGTTGCACCCTCTATTGGTCATTTTAACAAACACTTTGAATGCACAAACAAGATACTCATGATACACAACCAATCTTCATGCCAAATACCCCCTATGCAACTAATGACATATATACCTATCAAATATGATTATATATATCTAATGTGATTAGTTACAAAGAAGGATGGAGAAAAAATACACTTATGAACACAAAATCCTAAATATGCACACAACACCATGAAAAAATCATGATGGAAGCTAATAGAACACATTATCTCCCCTTGTGGGTATTCCTAATCCATGGGTGGGCTCCTAATGGCCATCAAAATAAATAAAATAGAATTTAAAAGAGAGATTTTAGATTTTCACCTATTGGGAGATGGATTCCCAATGCAAACTTTTTCTTCTCCAAAGCTCCTAGAAACCTAAGCTTCTTTAACATGGGGGGAAATGAGAGGGATTGGGGTTTGATTTTCTAAAATTTTGTGGAGGAAAAAGTATTTCGGAAAAGAACTAAATCTCAGATTTCATGAACATTAAATTGAGCTTTATGGTGGCTCCCTCTCCTATATAGGGCCGGCCACTTAGAGGCCTAGGGTTTAGTTAATGCATAAAGTCCAATATGCCCTCTATGGTTGTCATGAAGAGTTGTTTGATTTGTGAGATTTTTATTCCTAATAAGGGTTTAACAAATTTCTAATTAAATGAAAGGGGATTAACTAGTGCGTCCAAAAATGTCTAGTCTAAGGTTGATGAGCTGATCAAAAGATTTGATGAGCTGATCAAAAGATTGACGACAGCTCCATTGTTGCCATTACCATCGACTTTAGGTGGATTTACTATTTATAGTAATGTTTCAGGAAGGGTTTGGGTTGCGTTCTACAATATAATAGAAAGGTGATTGCCTATGCTTCTAGGAAATTATGTCCTTATGAGAAAAACTATCCTACCCACGATCTGGAGTTGGCAGCAATTATTTTGTTCTAAAGCTGTAAAAATACTATCTGTACGGAGAACGCATGGAGATCTTCATAGACCACAAGAGCTTAAAGTACGTGACCCAGAAAGAGCTAAACATGAGACAATGACGATGGTTGGAGTTGATGAAGGAATCTGATACATTATTGCAGTACCATCCAGGAAAGGCCAACATAGTCGCCGATGCCTTGAGCAGGTATCCAGTGGCAATGTTCTTGACATCAGACAGATATTTGTTGTCCAACCTTGAGAGCTTGGGTATTGAGGTGATAGTTCCCGATGTTGAGATATAGATGTGGGGATTATAGATTTTGTCAAAGCTGATGGACAGGATCAGGGCTACACAGTATAATAATGTGACTCTGAGGAGCATCATGGCACAAGTTCAGGCTGGATTATTTGATGACTTCACCATTGCTGAGGATGATTCCTTGCGACACGGTACTAGGTTGTGTGTGCCGAATGGAGAGTTACACAAGGAGGTTCTACATGAGGCACATCGCTCTCAGTACTCTATGCATCCAAGTATCAACAAGATGTATAGGGATATGAGAGAGCATGTATGGTGGTATGGTATGAAGCGGGAGGTAGCGCACTTCGTATCTAGATGCTTAGTGTGCCAATAGGTGAAAGCGGAGAGGCAGAGGCCAGGCGGTTTACTTCTGCCCTTACCTATTATAGAGCAAAAATGGGAGCATATTAATATGAATTTTGTTTTGGGGCTTCCGCGATCTCTAGGAGGAAAAGACGTAATTTGGTTCATTGTAGACAGGTTGACCAAATTAGCCCACTTCTTGCCATTTAAAGTGTGTACGCCTATGGAGAAGCTGGCAAAGATGTATGTGCGAAAGATTATTAGATTGTACGAGGTCCCTGTGATCATAGTTTTAGATCATAATAGTCTCTTCACATCCCACTTCTAGAGGAGTTTGCATGCTAGCTTGGGCACCCAGCTCAAGTTTAGTACCACATATCACCCCTAGATGGACGGATAGTCAGATAGGACTATTCAGACTCTCAAAGATCTTCTATGCACTTGTGTTCTGGACTTCCAAGGTTATTGGGAGGATCATCTCCACCTGGTAGAGTTTTCTTAAAATAATAATTACCAGGCCAGTATTGAGATGTCACCATTTAAGGCATTGTATGGGCGAAGATGTCGCACTCCTTTATCTTGGGATGATATTGGTGATAGAGCCTTGTTGGGACTAGAGATGATTATGGATGCGACCGAGAAGGTGAAGCTTATTAGAGAAAGACTTTGGGTGGGCATGAAAGATAGCAGCATTGGGCTGACAACCACCGAAGATCTTTAGAGTTTGTGGTAGATTTTGTTTTGTATTGCTTGTGATTGCTTTGTTGTAGTTCGAGCGTTAAGGCGATATTTTGTTCTAGGTTGGCGATCTAGTATTCTTGCAGATTTCTCTGACACAGGGCATAATTCGCTTTGGTGGAGGCGAAAAGCTTAGTCCATGGTACATCAGACCCTTCGGTATTCTTGCGAGGGTTGGTACAGTAGCATACAGACTAGACTTGCCATTTGTACTAGAGGGAGTACATGACGTGTTCTATGTGTCACAGTTAAGACGATATATGGCAGATCCTAGTCACAAATTAGATCACTCGGAGATAGAGGTAGGTCCGACTCTCGGTTATCTAGGGCGGCTTGTAGAGATTCTGGATCGCATGTAGAAGGTGCTGCAAAATCAGAAAATTCTTTTGGTATGCATAGCATGGAGGCATCACTCTCCGGGAGCATCTACCTGGGAGAGAAAAGCCGAGATGCGCGAGGGTACCCTTATTTATTCTATCCGTGAGGTATTTTCTTTACTTGCTTGTGTAGTGCTAGTTCTTTCATAAATTTCGAGAACAAAATTTTTCTAAGGAGGGTAGGATTGTCACTACCACTTTTCAGGATAGGAGTATTTTTGTCATTTTTATTAATTATTATTGATATATATTTATTTTATAATAATAGTTGTATATATATAAATATTTAATGTAGATTTTGGTTATATGTTAGCCCCTTAGTTAGACTAATTGTTATTGAACCTAGGTGAACCCAACTAGACTTGTCATGACCATTAGTACAACAAATTAGTTTAGCCACGGTTGACTAATTTAATTAGAGAGAATGATCAATAATCCCTTGTAATTAAATTAGAAACCCACTTAGTTAAACCCCCATTTATTAAATAACTCTTCATGATAACTTAGAGGATATTTTAGATATTTAAACCAAGCCAACCCTAACCCTAAGGTGGTCGGCCCTAATAAGAGGTGGAGAGCCTCCATTAATTCATTCTACTTCATTTATTTCCTCCTTCATTCATTTCTTCCTCAAATTCCTTCATTCCCTCCACCAAATTTATCCAAACCAATCCCAAAACCTCTCTTTCTCATCACCAAGAAGAGCTAAAAGCTTAAAGATTGCAAAAGGCATGATGAAGAGAAGTTTTGCTAGGAGTTGGTGTTTATTCCTTATTTTTGTGCCCCCTTGAAGGAGCTACATTGGAAAACTATCTTCTAATAGGTAAAAATCTTCTTTTCTTGTCATTTTAATTCTAGAATGGTGTAATATATCTATAGAAACTATTTCTTGGCTTAGGACTATCCATAGGAAGAAGAACTAGGTCCATAGGAGGCCTATGGAGAAAGTTATCTTGAGTTTTGTGTCAATTTGAAAAAAACTCCGAGTTGGCACACTAAGTATTTGATAGAATGTCTAATGGGCCATTCCTCATTATTTATATTGTTTTTGGTATTTTAGAAGTGTCATGATGATTTATTGGTTTTTGTGAGTGATTTGAGTGAGTATCACAAGAGTATAATAAGCTTGTCTGTGACATTCAAGTGTGCACACCTAGTGTTTGATATTTAATATAGGTGTGTGTATGTACCTATTTCAAGTGTTTGATTCACTATTAATATATAGATATATATATATATATATGTATGGATGTTAGTCTAAGTTCATAAATGCATATAGTGTTATAGACCTATATTAGAGGGAGTGTATTAATGTGTGTGCGTGTGTGTGTGTGTGTGTGTGTGTGTGTAAGAGAGAGAGAGAAACTTTAATATTCAGTAGATATTATTGTTATTGTTGTGTGTTGGGGTGTTGCTGCTCTGAATTCAGAGTAGTAGTAGTAGCAATAACAAGTGGAGGGGTTTGGGAGTTAAGTAGTATCAGTGGGAATCAAGTTTAAGGAGTATCAGCAGTAGTGTCACTCAGTAGTGTCAATGGATAATTGCTGTCCCTGATACCCTATTAATAGCAGCAACATCAATATAGTAGTTGATGGAGGGAAGTGTTCAGGCAGACCAGATGTACTATAGTGTGCACAGAGTTACATCTGGAGGGGGGTGCATGTGAGTTTATCAATGTAGGGTATCTTGGGACTCAAGGACTGCAGTGTTAGAAGTGATAGAAGGATCGGGTTTAGAGCATCAGCAGTAAGAAGATATGGTCTGGTAAGTTCAGTAAGTGTAGGAAGTATCTGACTCGTGTATCCAATCGTTTATCAGATGTAGAAGTGTATTTATGACTCGAGAGATTTGAGGGTGGTTAATGCATAACAATAGGAAGGAACTTGATATTTAAGCATTTGTGTATGTGTGGATATATTTTGTGTCAGAGTAAGTTTTGGTATCGGGTGTGTGGGTATGGGACCTGGTGGTTGAAATAGTGACAATGTGTGCTTGAGTGTTGAGTGCAAGACACTTAACTACAATAGGGAGTAGTAGTGTGGTATCCTGCAGCTGTGAGTGAGAGTGTAATTGGCAAAGTGCTATTGAAAAGTGAGTAAATTGGATAGGTGTAAAGAGTGTGGTGTATTGTAAGTGTTGGGTTGGTATTATACTGTTCTCATGTAGCAGCAAGATCAGCTGCAATCATGGATAAGTAGGTTGTAGGCAATTTTGTTAGCCTTGGTGTACCTGATGGTGAGGGGAATATAGTGATGGCTCATGTACTAGGCAATAACAAGTTTTGATGTGCAAGCCATTTTAGGGGCAAGCCTGGGCAACTAGTGCAGGGGTACTCATAACAATAGGTGAAGGGTAGGAGATATCTGAAATGGAGTGTATACAAGCAAGTATTTGAAATTGAGAGGTAACTACGTATTTCAAGTATAGGAATTTGATAAGTGCCTAAAGTATTAGATACAAGTGTGTACCTTATAGTAGTATTAAGTATGCTTTAGTGTTAGATATTTGAGTATATGAATTGTTTAGGAATAGTAGGTACTAATATATGGAATACTAAGTATATAGGTACTAGAATGTAAGATATCTGTATATATCTAAGGTATTACAGATACCAAGATATAGTTAAGGTAATAAATTATATACTAAGGTAATAATAGATACTAGATGATACTAGTGTATATATATATATATATATCTATATATATATATATATATATATATATATATATATATATATATATATTAGCTAGTATAGCTAATACCTTCAAGGTAGGTATTGCAAAGTATCACCTAGTATCAACTAGTTTAGATTTGTAATCAACCTAGAAGCTAAGCATGAACGTAAAATCAAGGTAATGACCTAGTTTGACCTAAATTGACTAATATGACCTAGAAACCATTTTTTAACTCATTTTAGCTTATTTATCATTTTGATACAGCAAATGACATATAATTTTATATATAGGTCTGTGTGACACCAGTTCAGACATCGAGTTGCACCATTGCTCAGGACCTCAAGCGAGTGCATCTCTCAGTTAATTTTTAGAACGTGATAGTGTATATATCACATGTTCTAGATCTGTATTACCTGATTCTGACATGATGTTACATGGGTTGGTATTGTATGGATCAAATCAGGAGATATTATTTATATTCGTGTGCTTCGTGTGCTCATATTATATTAGTGTACATAATGTGTCATGATTGGATCAATAAATATTAGTTAGGGAGGGGGAGTAGGAGTCGATTATGTGATCACACCATTTAGTATTTTTATTTGCATACCAATTATATAAGACACGTATAATTGAGTTACCTTAGTATATTCGTGTGCAACCCAAACCGATCACATAATAAAATTGTACTCTAAAGCAATTGTACTCTAAAGCACTTAGTGGTATCATCAGTTCTCTTATTACAGTTCTCTTATTTGTAGTTCATATCTTGTTGTATGTATTTACTTTTTTAGTGATCATTTGTGTTTATATGCCTAGTTCAGCTGTATTTCTATTTCCTACGTACCTGTGCATCTTGTATTCTTTTTTATTACTGTTATATATCCTCTACCATGTATATGAAACTGCTTTCAGAGTTTTATACTTGCTCCAATACTGACTGGATATATTTTTCCAGACAACTATTTAGAGGACTAGTGTCCTATATACTATGACCCAAAGGACGGGGAACCAGTTGAGGTAGAACCTGTAGGCCTAGACGATCTATTACCAGCTGTCGAGGAGACTCACTTAGCTATAGCAGACCCTTAGCTAGTATATATTTATTATAGTGGATATGTCTCCAACTTAGACTTTGGCATATTATTTATATTTGAGACCATTTATGTTATTGATAGATTCTGACT
Source organism: Iris macrosiphon (assembly GCA_036927795.1). NCBI lineage: Eukaryota > Viridiplantae > Streptophyta > Magnoliopsida > Asparagales > Iridaceae > Iris > Iris macrosiphon. Next base: position 108,819,835 of record JAYESA010000005.1, read on the forward strand.
TGGATATTGTTATGACTTGTTATTTTTCTTCTCTTTATGATATCGTGCCATTATCTGCCTCTAGTTCATTGTGATTGAGTATTGATGCTATATATATTAATCTTGTCCTACTTATGGAGTTGAGTTACCATTGACAGTTTATATGTATATCATTGTGTGAGTTGTTAGATTATATTTTTTGACCTTTACCGTATTCTATCGTCGATGCTGCAGCGTAGGCTGGACGTACCCATGACTCATGCCCATTTTTTGGATACGGGTCATGACACCTGTCCATCAGTTAAGACTATATCCGCAATTCCCATATTTGTGCCTCGACACCAGGAACTAACATCTTAATTCCCAAGCTCTCAATATCGGCCAACAAGTGTCTGTCTATCATAAAGTACATCGACGACTACGTTGGCCTTCCCTAGATGGTACTGCAATGATATGTCAAAGTCCTTCATCAACTCTATCCATCGTTGCTGTCTCAAATTTATCTCTTTTTATGTAATCACGTACTTTAAGCTCTTGTAGTCTATAAATATCTCTACACTCTCTCCATACAGATAGTGCTTTCGCAACTTCAGAGCAAAGATGACCGCTGCTAACTCCAAACTGTGGGTAGGATAATTCTTCTTATGAGAATGTAATTTCTTGGAAGCATTGGTATTACTTTTCCATTCTGCTGTAATACACAACCCAAACCCTTCCCTGAAGCATCATTATAGACAGTGAATCCACATGATCTCGATAGCAACGTCAATACTGGAGCTGTCGTCAATCTCTTCTTCATCTCATCAAAAGTGTCTTGAAAATCCTCTCTCTAGACAAAATCTACATCCTTCCTAGTCATCATAGTCTTCGTCTCGACAATCCTGGAGAAGTCTTGTACAAACATCCGGTAATAACCTGCTAATCTCTGCTACTGAACTTGGAGTAGCCTATGACTCCACTACCAGGATCTTCTTCGGGTCCACTAAGATCCCATCTCCTGTCACCACATGTCCAAAAAATTCAAACTTGTCAAGGAAGAACTCACACTTCAAAAGCTTTCCATAAAACTTCTCCTTCCTGAGAGTCACCAAAACTATCCACATGTGTTCCTCGTTCTCCTTCGGGGTCTTCAAATAAACTAGAATATCAACGATGAACACTACCACAATCTTATCATGGTACTGGTGGAACACTTTATTCTTAAGATTCATGAATACTGCCAGGGCATTGGTCAACACAAACGACATCACCAAAAACTCAAACTGGCCATACCGAGTCTGGAAAGCTGCCTTCGGAATATCCTCCTTCTTCACTTTCACCTGGTGTAACCCGACCTCAAGTCTATCTTCGAAAATATCTTTGCTCCGCTCAACTGATCGAATAGATCATCTATCCTTAGTAGCGAATATTTATTCTTGATATGAGGTTGTTCAAAGCCCTATAGTCGATATAAATGTGTACCGACCCTTTCTTCTTTGGTACAAACAATATCGGAGCACCCTATGGTGATGAACTGAATTTGATGAAGCCTTTATCCTGTAACTCATCTACTTGCTTCTTCAATTCTGCCAGTTCGCTGTTGTTGACCCTATAGACGTGCTGAGATATCGGCTCTGCACATGGCACCAAGTCTATAGATAACTCCATATCTCGATCTGGAGGCAAGCTCGATAACTCATCTGGGAAAATATTTATATACTCTGCTATCAAAGTGTCACGACCCGCACCCAAAAATTCGGGCACGAGTGCGTAGGTACGTCCAGCCTACGCCGCAGAGTCGGCGGTAGTACGCTGTCTAGGTCAATTCCAGATTTACTAAACTAGCTCATTCACAATTAACATAGGCAAGATAATAATGAGAACAGAAACTTAAGATTGCAACTGAAATAAATACGACAATAGATTCAAATGTTTTAGTACAGAAATTCAGAATGAAATCGGGGACAAACCCGATTACTAAGATAAGAAACAGAAATAAAAGATAGCTACTGCTAGCTACTCTGCAGCAGGGGTTTCCTGGGTGGGATCTGGCTCCTCATAAGTATCATCTGTACCCTCATAGGGACCATAATATGTAGGGGCAAGGTCCTCATCATCGCCTAAATCAACAGATCCAGTCAGGAAAGGAGCAGAGTACACAGTGCACAACAAGATTAAACTAAATATTTATGACAATTAAATTGAATATCATGTTGAGAAACTACATAACAGAACATCATTATCTCAGAGTTAAAGCTGTAAACAGGAATATGAGAAAACAGAAATAAATGAGACAGGAAAATGAAATACAACAGTCAGCAAGAAGTATAACATGACCAGAAACTATCTGTGTGAACTTGTGTTTGTTTTTAGAATACATAGTTGGCATGTAGGGGTTTATAAGGCTAATCCGGCCATCATAAACGGCTATTAAACAGGGGAAATCGAGATCTGGCTAAGGTACAGTCGTGTACCAACAGCTATTAAACATGGCAGGGGAAAGGGTAAACTACATGCCTTCTAGTATTCTCCCACCCGACATGAAAAACAAGACATGAACTCCAATATTCAAGACATGAAATCCAGCATTTCTAACACTAGGTGTAATCATCAAGGGTACTAGTAAGGCAGGGAATTAATTATCACAATATAAAGATTTAACTTGAAGTGCAGGTACTTGCCTGTTGTTTGGATCTGATTAATTTGTTCTTGGGGAAATTTCCAGAGATGAGTCCAAAAGCTGAAATAGACATTACCATCATGCTCAGAAGATGTCAAATAGCTAGAAACGCCTGTCCTTGGGTCCAATTTGGAGACAAGGGCAAAAACGGCATTTTCGGGTCAAAACGGGGTCCGCCGGTGGGCCCGCTTTGCACCGAAAAATGTGTCCGGGTCAATGGTCTCCGAATTCACCAAACTCAGTGTCAACAGGTCAGGAACGCTGATACGAACCCAACGAAACTTCCAGATTTGGATTCCGATGAGCCGAACACAAAATCGCCCGTCGAGCGGGGCCTGTGGGGCCCACGACACGCGATTTCGTCAACGTTCTCAGAATCAAACCAAACTTGACCCACAGGACCAGCGTATCGCTACGAGTCCGATGGTGCAAGTTTCGTCTCGATCTGACGAGTGTACAAAAAGTTAGGGCGAAATGCCGAAAAGTCGGATACGGGGCGATGTCCGCGGATACTCGTTGATTTCGGTGTGCACGCACACCCGAATCAGCTTCCGCGAAATCTCACACGTCCGTATCGACGACGCGCACGTATCTATAAAGACCGCACGCGACTAAGTCGTCCCGTTTGGCGGGGCGCACTCAGTTCCGGGGTGAAACAGGGTCTGGTTTTTTCCTATTTTTGGATCGCGGTGTGCGATCACCACAGGACGCGATGCCCCGAACGGTTTATCCGGGCACCGAGAGTGTCATACAGACTTCACAACGCAATTTGCGGAATTGAAAACGGGGCTACGAACAAAAAGTTACACGCACCTGAAGGGGACCCGAAAATCAGGGTCGAGTCGTGTCCGACACGTGTCCGACTCGTGTCGGACACAGGATCTGAATTAGGGTTAGGGTTAGGGCTCAGCTGCTGCGGCGGTGGCCGGTGGTCGGCACGGCGGCGGGGAGGCCGAGGGTGCTGCGGCGGAGGGCGGTGCAGCATTCGGGCGGAGGCGGCCGTGCGGGGGCGGCCCAGGGCGGCGCTGCGGCTGCTGCTGGTGCTGCTCGTTGCTGCGGTCGACCAGAGGACGGAGGAGGACGGCGCCGGGAGGTGGCTGGGCAGCGGTGAGGCAGGGCGGCGAGGTCGTCGGCACGGCGGAGAGGGTTGGCCGGGGACGGAGGCTAGGGTTAGGGTTAGGCTGGAGGAGGAAGAAGGAGAGGGGGAGAGAGGGTTTAAGTAGGAGGAGGAGGCCGGGGGGTCAGCCGGGAAGGGCGGTGGGGGCGGCGACGTGGCGCGGAGGACGCGGCGACGTGGCGCGGAGAGGGCGGCGCTTCGCGCGGAGGGCGGCGGTGAACGCGGGCGGAGAGGGGACTGGGGGAGCTGTTCGGGCGGGTCGGGCTGGCGGCGGGTCGGGTTCGGGTGAGCCCGACCAGACCGTTAAGGCGGGCTGGGCCGCGGCCCAATGGGAATAGGGTGCGGGTTGGGCCGAAATATAAAAAAAATAATAATAAAGATAATAATAATAATAATAATAATAATAAATTAAAAATAGTTAATTAATTAATAAAAATTGTTTTTAGGCATTTAAAAATAGGTCTGAGGCCCAGAAAAATTCAGAAAAATTACCCTAAGTCCAGTTTTTCATTTTACACCCAAAAATATTATTTCCATGATATTTTAATATTATTTATTAACAATTAAAAATTATTTATTAATTAAAACCTTGATTTTAATTTCAGAAAATTCCCAGAAAATTCCAGAAAATTGGGAAAAATCCAAGATTTAATAATTTGAAAATTCAGGGGATTTATAACCTACCCAACTTACAAAAATTTTGTCCTCGAAATTTAAGAATAACAATGGGACAAAAGAAAAAGGCCGGGAAATTAAAATATACCTCAGGGTTCAAAAAGATAGGGGTATCGCTCTCTAATCTCGTCTTCTCGCTCCCAGGTGGATTCGCCGGGAGAATGGTGCTTCCAAGCTACGCGAACCAGGGAAATAACCTGGTTCCGTAGAACTTTCTCCGATCGATCCAGTATCTCCACGGGTTGCTCTTGGTAAGTCAAACTTGGGCCTACTTCGAGCTCTGAGTGATCCAAAATGTGGCTGGGGTCTGACACGTACTTTCTCAGCTGCGACACGTGGAAGACGTTATGGACTCCATCCAGAGAGGGTGGCAATGCCAGTCGGTATGCCACTTCTTCGATTTTCTCCTGAATGCCAAAAGGTCCAATAAATCTTGGGCTGAGTTTTCCACTCCTTCCGAACCTAATGGTGCCACGTGTCGGGGAAATCTTCAAGAATACCAATTCTCCAACCTTTAACAAAGTCATAATCAAGTCTTAGTTCCATAATCAAAATGTTTAAATTGACTTGAATTTCTTAAATTTAATTACCTCAAATTCCAAGGGCCTTCGGTGGCTATTTGCCCAATGTCGTTGCCTGTCTTAAGCCACTCGAAGTCTGTCCCTTATTTGCTTTACCTTCTCAGCTGAATCGATCACCATCTCTGGTCCCAGCAGGGCTCTTTCTCCAACGTCGTCCCATGATAGCGGGGTACGACATCTTCGTCCATACAGAGCTTCAAATGGAGTCATCTCAATACTTGCTTGGTAACTGTTATTATAATAGAACTCCACAAGATGTAGGTAGTCTTCCCAGGATCCTCCAAAATCCAGAACACATGTACGGAGCATATCTTCAAGTGTCTGGATTGTACGTTCCGATTGTCCATCGGTTTGGAGATGATAAGCTGTGCTGAATTTGAGTTGCGTCCCCAAGCTGGCTTGTAAGCTCTTCCAGAAGTGAGAGGTGAATCTTGAATCTCGGTCGGAGATAATACTTACTGGAACTCCATGCAACCTAACAATATGTCTGATATATAAATCTGCCAGCTTCTCTGTAGATAGGCCCACTTTGAAAGGTAGAAAATGTGCAGACTTGGTCAGTCTATCTACTATCACCCAAATTGCATCCTTTCCACTAGGTGTCCTTGGAAGTCCGGAAACAAAATCCATTGTGATATGTTCCCACTTCCACTCCGGAATGGGTAGTGGTTGAAGCAATCCTCCAGGTCTTTGTCTTTCTGCCTTGACTTGCTGGCACACTAAACAACGAGATACGAACCTGGCTACTTCTCTTTTCATGCCATGCTACCAAACATGTGTCCTCAGGTCCTTGTACATCTTGTTGGCTCCTGGATGTATAGAGTATTGCGATCTGTGCGCCTCTTGCATAATTTCTTTTCTTATGTCTCCTTGAGGTACACATAATCTATCGCCATGCTTCAGTGATCCATCTTCATGAATTCTGAAATCTTCCACTAATCCAGCTTGTACTTGTCCTCGAAGGCTTCGTAGTCCTTCGTCTTGAAACTGAGTCTCCTTGATCTTGTCTATTAAAGTAGACTGAATCTGCAAGTTCATCATTTGGCCTTCTTTTCCTGGGATAATTACTTCAATACCTAAACTTTCCAAGTCCTCTAGCAGGTGTTTGTCCATAGTCAAGTACATCGCCATAGGATATCTGCTTAGAGCATCAGCAACTACATTGGCCTTCCCAGGATGATATTGAAGAGTGATATCAAAGTCTTTCATTAGTTCCAGCCACCTTCTTTGCCTCATGTTCAGCTCTTTCTGAGTGAAGATATATTTTAGACTTTTATGGTCCGTAAATATTTCCACCCTTTCTCCATAAAGATAATGCTTCCATAGCTTAAGAGCAAAAATGACAGCTGCCAATTCTAAATCATGAGTTGGATAGTTCTTTTCATGAGGTCGAAGCTGTCATGACCCGCACCCGGTTTAGGGGCACGAGAGCGTGGGTACGTCCAGCCTACGCTGCAGCATCGGCGGTAGAACGCTATCTAGGTCAAGTACTATCTAAATAATCTCATACTAGTATCCAACTCCATAAGGAGACACGGATAATACTATAAATTGAATAACATACTCAATCACAACTACAGCACGATAAGAATTTGAAGAACAAAAGAATACAACACAAGTCTAATGACAAAATAATTATACCTGCAATCATTAACTTCTAATCCCCAAGTGTATCGGAACCCAGTCTACTAAGGTCACAGTCTGGAAAAATATTTTCCAGTCAGGAAGGAGCAAAGTACATCTCTAAATAGCAGTTCTATATAAATGACATAAACTATGTAGCAGTTCTAGATGGAAATATACCAGATGCATGTATAGGTACGAGAAATGTACAATGAGAGAAATACTGGAAATACTGTAAGTAAATGCAGGAAAAGAACAATATGTCACTGAGCAAGAAACCTATGACTAAGTGTGTGAGTACTAGCTTTAATATGTGATCGGCTTGGGAACTTGATCAGGCTGGTTACATGTGATTAGCTATGGTTCATATAAAGTCAGGCTAACCGTTGGTTAGCTATGATGCATATAGAGATCAGGCTAATCACACGTAACAGCTATGGAGCATGTAAATGGTCAGGCCGCACCCGACGTGAGATATGGGGTGAGCTATGGTGCATATAAAGTTGGGTATGATCACATATCTACACTAAAGTACTCCCCAACCCCCGACTGGTATAGTAGATCCAATCATGGTACGCTATGGCACGGGATTCCCTAGGAAGGTAGCAAATCTCCCCGGAAATCAGTGTCTGTACATGCACAAGATATCAAGAAAACAAGTCTTATACAAGCTACACCATGAATAAGGAATAACATCTCATGACGAGATCCGTGTATACCAATCCGTGTAACCAACGTGTCAGGAACATGAATATTTACACTAGATACAGTGAACATAGGAGATATCATAAATTAGAAACTAATCAGAGAATGTACTCGCCTTGGGTCCTTAGCTGGTAAAACCAATGTCCTGTCCCAGAGTATCGTCTGGAGGAACCAACAGTCCTAAAATATATCAAATACAACATTTGCATCAGGTGCTACACTAACACATCACAAATACATGAACTCAGGGGCTCTATCAGGTATGGCACTAGTCAACTAGGGTCACCTAGTAATTTACCAATTAATAAATAATTTAATACATATATATATAGTTATTCCAAAGTATACAAAATAGGTATAACTGTATGTACATAAGTGGAAATATATTTTATTTATGTGAAAAATTATACATCACTCATACATATAAACTAGTATACATGTACCAAAATACATATTAACTTATATTATATATATATGTATATATACATACATACCAAAATAATACAATACTATATACAGGTAATATACCAAAATATGTTTTACAAGTACATATATATCAATACAGTTTATATATATATATACCATATATATATATATACCAAAAATATGTTTATACATGTTTATATATATAGGTACACATATTTATACCAAAATACGGTTATATATACATATATACCAATATACATTTATTTATATTTAAATACTGAAACATACATTAATACTTATTATACCAATAAAACGTATATAATATATATATAAGTGTTTATTAGTAATTTGTATAAAATACGTATTTGTGTATATACACTAATAGATGTATTTACATATATACTTTTTTATACCAAAATACATATTTGTATATATATATCAATCAAAAATCCTTATATATAATACATAACTAAATTTACACATAATAAATAACTAATTACATTAACTAACTAATTACACATTAAAAACTAGTTAACCGATTAACAATTATTAACTGATTAATAACTTAATTAAATGATTAAGAAATAATTAACTAATCCAATTATAACTTTAATTAAACTAATCACATATTAACTAACTAATTACACATTAACTAACTATTTACATATAACTAAACTATTCACATAAAAATAACTAATTATATAAACTAAACTAGTTATATGTAATGATTAAATTAATTATATGTAATTAATAACTAATTAATTACTAACTGACTGATTAGACATTAACTAATCAATTAATAATCTAATAACTAAATTAATTATATATTAATATAACTAAATTAAATATATAATATATTAATACTCTTAATCAATTCCCAAACCTTTACTCTCAGAATCGAAGAGGGAATGGAGAAGGAAGGCTCACATGGGGGTTTTCCGGCGAGGTCGCGGTGGGGGCTCCGTCGAGGTCACGCGGGTGCTCGGCGGAGCTCGACTCGAGGAGGCGGTCGGCGGACCGGGTCGAGACGGCGGCGATCGAAGCTTCGGCGGTGGTCGACGGCTCGACGAAGGCTCGACGCGGGTGAGGCGGTCCGAGGCGGCAGCGGAAACTCTGCGGCGACTGGATCTTCTGCGGCGGGGCTCGACTCGAGGCGGTGGCGGGTCTGTTCGAACTCGGCGAGGAGGGGATCCGCGGCGGCGGCTTCGACAGATCTGAGGCGGCGGCGTCGCTCGGCTCGAGGCGGCGCTCGGTTCGAGGGGGCGGGCGCTCTGTTCGAGGAGGCGGCGGCTTCGAGGCGGCTGCGTCTGGTCTGCCACGGCGATCTCGACGCCAAGGAGGAGGTCCCGGCCGCCGGCGGTAGGTCGGGATCTAGGTTAGGGTTAGGTTCTGTGAACCGAGTCGAGGTCTGGGTTCGTGTCCGGGCTGGACACGATGGTGGTGTACTCTGGGGGAGGTTGTGTCCAGATGGTGTCGGACACGAAAATTGTAATATTGTAATAACTGGACACAGAAAATGAATGGATACGGTGGGACACCCGGGGTCGGACCCGAGGCCAACACGGCTGACACGGTGATGCTGGACACACGGACACGAGCACACAAAAATGGTGGTGGCTTGTTGGCTTGTGGGAATTGTGAGGGCTAGCTAGGGTTTCTTGGGAATGGTGATGAGGGACTTTAAATAGGGAGAGAGTTGTGGGATAACGGTGAGGGTTGGCCCAATAATGAATGGCCCAGATAATAAATAAACGGGCTTTTCATGTGGGAAAAATGAGGGTAAAAAAGGAAGATGGTAAACTTATAAAATTAATAGAAAATATTATAATTTAAGAAATATTTTTAAGGCTTCCAAGGCTAGCTGATTCCAATTAGCTACTGATTAAACCCATTTTCGCAAAATCTTAGAAAGTATGAAATGTATTTATTTACTTTCCTAATAAATATAAAATTATTTTGAAGAAACAACTAGTCCTTAAATTAATTTATCCAATAAATGATTTTATGATTTCAAGCCAATAAACATTTGAAACTAGAGAAATATGTATATACATTATTATTTATTTATTTATAAGAAATCGACATTTAGAAAAATGATTTTTATAAAAGATTTTAATTACCTTCTAAAATCAAACATTGTTCCAAATCAAATACAAAAAAATTCAAGGAGAAAATATTTTATAAACTTGGTATTTAAAATAAATTAAAAATCTAATTATTTCGGAAATTGGAAATCGGAGGTCACAAGTCTACCCACCTTAGAAAAATTTCGTCCTCGAAATTTAGGATTCTCAATAATTGCCTTTACTCATCATATTATTTCTATCAAAATTTAAATTTCAAACCAATTAATCATGAAGTAATTCCATATTGCTATTTCACAACCTTTCAAAATTCTATATCATCATATTCCGGAAAATCTTCAAGTTTTAAAATCAAATTCAAATTTTTATCATAATCTCCTCCAAAATTTAAGTTCGTATCTAATTACTCAAGGATTTTAATATCCAATCCTCCAATTGAATTCCAATCAATGTATATGTATAACATTTAAAATTTTGTATCCCAAATTTAAATTTTAAACACTAATCCATCATTCTTCTTACTCCTCTAACCCAAATTCAATTGATGTTTATATAAATCCTTTTCCGAGAATTGAATTCGACACCATTTCGTTAACGATTGTATTTCCCAATTTTCTTTTTCCTCAAATACTCAACGATGCGATACTTTCAGAATCTTCAACGCAACATTCATAATATAAAATATAAAATTTCTATCTTGCAATCAAATAGATAAATAATAATCTCTCCAATTTTTTTTTTCCAAATTTAATAATCAATTCAATCATATCAAGACCTCCTTAGAATTAATAAATCCTCAAATGTTTGGCTCTGTGAATTTCTTAATTCTCCCTTTAAGTTAATGTTTGTCCTCGAATTTTTAATCATACCTTGATTTTCATAAAATCAATGATCCATCAACTCCGTTATAACAACCTCTAAATTCTTTATTTAATTTAATGCTCATCCACAAATTTAATCCTCTTGTCTCTTTTGTCGGTCATAACCTTGTCATAGATCCTTACTATGGTCAAAATCCTAATGATCATGGTTTAAGAAAACTCTACCTACAGCCATGAAATTTAAGAAAAATATAGGTCATGTATCTTTTGTCATGGTATTGCAGTCTCTGTCAGGGTGTACTACTAACTATATCCTAACAAGAAAAATCACGAATACAACCCACGGTACTAGGGAATAAATCAATCAGAAGACAAAAATATCATGAGAAAAAGAAAGAACCTGCTAACACATTACTTACGGGATCTCCTATCTCTAACAAACACTTAACTCTAGCACATTCACTAACGAATTTCCTATTCATGTACACTGGTACCCATATCAACTAGTCATTTATCCACAAGATCCATGAATATATCCATGTGCACACACATGTCTATTAACACCTAAATCTGATGCCAAGAATTTCTAATATAACCAGGATTCAATAATACATCTAAGTTGATACCTCTATCTTCTTAGTACCATACCCTCTGTCAGTTCCCGTTCCTACTACAATTGTCCATACTATTCTCTCATCGCTCCAGTGCACACCAAGTGTAACACCATACTAAGTGCTAACCCTTCTAATGCAAATCTAGATGGACACCCAAGTCAGTCTGCGGTGCCATCCCAATCCTGCTCAAGTTATCAGATCCTTACACATGTATATCATCTACTCATATGTTAATATTCATATCTCTTATCTACCATAAAATTAATCCTCAAAATAATCGTCAAGGTTTAACTTCTCGATCAACAAAAATGAATTGTATATACCTCCTCAAAATTTGATACTCAACATCGAAACAAAATTTAATCACTTCTAAAATCTTTGTAGCATTAACCATGTTTATTGAATTCGTATTTGAAATCCAAAAAAAATTTGACATAATCTCAACTCCTCAATTATTCTAAAAATAAAATTTTATTTCCACCTTTTAATTTATAACTCCACAAATGTACATATCAGTGCTCACGGTCTCTGATACTCAAGGTGCACTCAATGCCTCTATTGCCTACAACTGCCAACGGGGTACTAAAATTGTACTGCCTGAATCACTTGCACCATTATCTCCATTGATCAAAGTTATCATCACCTGGAATTTCTTTCATGATTTTCAATTTATGTCAACTGGTATATCATCTAATTATCATCATACAGGGTGCTTACTGTTATTAACGTCATCCTCGACTAATCCTCGATATAGAATCATTAGCACTCTTGGTATTATATCACTAGCTTCATTAATGGATTATCTCATCAAGTCCTTTAGAACTCATGTCTCTTTACTCTCATGGGTATGTGCATGGTTCCTCATCTCGATTGTTGTATATGTATTTCCTTTTAACCTTTTTATAGCCTGTTAAACTAATCCATGGTACGCTTCACTATCTTCATTACCAATTCTGATATTTCTCCACTCATGACAGCCCATTAACTCCTTTATGCATATACAATTCCTTACCTTTAACACTTCCGATATCAATCATCAAATTGAACATCATGCTCCATAAATCCTTAACACAATTTCCTGGATACTTAAATGTTCACGTAGATCATCCAATTACAAAATCGTGATCATCCAGGACGGGTATGTTGGCTCTGATACTAACTCTTGAACTATCACTGATACTCTATACTCTCATTCTACTTACTGTCTCTAATGACCTTATCCTAGAACCATTGTTACAAGGTATTACGCTATGGGTTAATTCTAGATCAAGGCCTACTGCTCACATGTCCAACTAGGAAATACTTACAAACTCACAAGTCACACTCAGTCAAACTAATACTCAAGACACATACATAATTACAAGTCAATAATTATCATACTAACAAGGAATCCTCAAAGAAAATAAGCTCAAAAGGAACTGGATCAAGGACAGAAGGTATCTTTACTGTTAGTAAAGAAAAGAAGCGATGGAACAAAGTCCTGGAATAACAGAAATAGATAAGTCTTGAGATGATATTTTAAGAACCAATTTAAGATACAACCTGATAATCATACACGTCTATCCGAAATCATGACACTCAGAATCCTCGCCACGCCAGTAAGCATAGATGCGATAAACGACAGGTTCCGTAACTAAGGTATGCAACCCTATAATCATGTCATCTAGAATCTTTGCCACGCCAACCGGTATGGCTGCGAGAACTCTAAATCTCATAACTAAAGTATGTACATCCAAGTTAGGTTCCTACGTTCTCGTCACGACAGCTAATATGGCTGCGATAAAATCTAGGTTCCATAACCAAAGTAGACATTTTTACCTTTCTCACTGTCCTCATCAATATATGTCATCAGATGATACCGTAAATTTTAGTCCATAAAATTTATCTCAATTTAAAATCAACTCAACAACGATACCAGGAATTAAAGTTAACAACTGGTCAACAAGAATCAAACTCAACAATGATACCAAGAATTTTAATTTAATAACTGCTCAACAAGAATCAAGTTCAGTGACAACAAGCGAGAGCGGACGGAAACAAGGAAAAGATTTAAATTGGAAATTATAATAAGATTCTCAAGGGGTCATCCCAGGAATCTCTCAAGAATTGTGATTGAGTATTCGCTCTCGTCCTAGTATCCTACGTCCTAGATCCTATCGCAGGCACGCAGTAGTATAACAAGGATGCCACACTACTACGACATCGCACAACTTGCGAAGTCTGACCTGCATGGGCCACCACTAAAAATGTGTCACGACCCGCACCCGGTTTAGGGGCACGAGAGCGTGGGTACGTCCAGCCTACGCCGCAACATCGGCGGTAGAACGCTGTCTAGGTCAAGTACTATCTAAATAATCTCATACTAGTATCCAACTCCATAAGGAGACACGGATAACACTATAAATTGAATAACATACTCAATCACAACTACAGCACGATAAGAATTTGAAGAACAAAAGAATACAACACAAGTCTAATGACAAAATAATCATACCTGCAATTATTAACTTCCAATCCCCAAGTGTATCGGAACCCAGTCTACTAAGGTCACAGTCTGGAAAAATATTTTCCAGTCAGGAAGGAGCAAAGTACATCTCTAAATAGCAGTTCTATATAAATGACATAAACTATGTAGCAGTTCTAGATGGAAATATACCAGATGCATGTATAGGTACGAGAAATGTACAATGAGAGAAATACTGGAAATACTGTAAGTAAATGCAGGAAAAGAATAATATGTCACTGAGCAAGAAACCTATGACTAAGTGTGTGAGTACTAGCTTTAATATGTGATCGGCTTGGGAACTTGATCAGGCTGGTTACATGTGATTAGCTATGGTTCATATAAAGTCAGGCTAACCGTTGCTTAGCTATGATGCATGTAGAGATCAGGCTAATCACACATAACAGCTATGGAGCATGTAAATGGTCAGGCCACACCCGACGTGAGATGTGGGGTGAGCTATGGTGCATATAAAGTTGGGTATGATCACATATCTACACTAAAGTACTCCCCAACCCCCGACTGGTATAGTAGATCCAATCATGGTACGCTATGGCACGGGATTCCCTAGGAAGGTAGCAAATCTCCCCGGAAATCAGTGTCTGTACATGCACAAGATATCAAGGAAACAAGTCTTGTACAAGCTACACCATGAATAAGGAATAACATCTCATGACGAGATCCGTGTATACCAATCCGTGTAACCAACGTGTCAGGAACATGAATATTTACACTAGATACAGTGAACATAGGAGATATCATAAATTAGAAACTAATCAGAGAATGTACTCGCCTTGGGTCCTTAGCTGGTAAAACCAATGTCCTGTCCCAGAGTATCGTCTGGAGGAACCAACAGTCCTAAATAATATCAAATACAACATTTGCATCAGGTGCTACACTAACACATCACAAATACATGAACTCAGGGGCTCTATCAGGTATGGCACTAGTCAACTAGGGTCACCTAGTAATTTACCAATTAATAAATAATTTAATACATATATATATAGTTATTCCAAAGTATACAAAATAGGTATAACTGTATGTACATAAGTGGAAATATATTTTATTTATGTGAAAAATTATACATCACTCATACATATAAACTAGTATACATATACCAAAATACATATTAACTTATATTATATATATATGTATATATACATACATACCAAAATAATACAATACTATATACAGGTAATATACCAAAATATGTTTTACAAGTACATATATATCAATACAGTTTTTATATATATATATACCATATATATATATATACCAAAAATATGTTTATACATGTTTATATATATAGGTACACATATTTATACCAAAATACGGTTATATATACATATATACCAATATACATTTATTTATATTTAAATACTAAAATATACATTAATACTTATTATACCAATAAAACGTATATAATATATATATAAGTGTTTATTAGTAATTTGTACAAAATACGTATTTGTGTATATACACTAATAGATGTATTTACATATATACTTTTTTATACCAAAATACATATTTGTATATATATATCAATCAAAAATCCTTATATATAATACATAACTAAATTTACACATAATAAATAACTAATTACATTAAATAACTAATTACACATTAAAAACTAGTTAACCGATTAACAATTATTAACTGATTAATAACTTAATTAAATGATTAAGAAATAATTAACTAATCCAATTATAACTTTAATTAAACTAATCACATATTAACTAACTAATTACACATTAACTAACTATTTACATATAACTAAACTATTCACATAAAAATAACTAATTATATAAACTAAACTAGTTATATGTAATGATTAAATTAATTATATGTAATTAATAACTAATTAATTACTAACTGACTGATTAGACATTAACTAATCAATTAATAATCTAATAACTAAATTAATTATATATTAATATAACTAAATTAAATATATAATATATTAATACTCTTAATCAATTCCCAAACCTTTACTCTCAGAATCGAAGAGGGAATGGAGAAGGAAGGCTCACATGGGGGTTTTCTGGCGAGGTCGCGGTGGGGGCTCCGTCGAGGTCACGCGGGTGCTCGGCGGAGCTCGACTCGAGGAGGCGGTCGGCGGACCGGGTCGAGACGGCGGCAATCGAAGCTTCGGCGGTGGTCGACGGCTCGACGAAGGCTCGACGCGGGTGAGGCGGTCCGAGGCGGCAGCGGAAACTCGGCGGCGACTGAATCTTCTGCGGCGGGGCTTGACTCGAGGCGGTGGCGGGTCTGTTCTAACTCGGCGAGGAGGGGATCCGCGGCGGCGGCTTCGACAGATCTGAGGCGGCGGCATCGCTCGGCTCGAGGCGGCGCTCGGTTCGAGGGGGCGGGCGCTCTGTTCGAGCAGGCGGCGGCTTCGAGGCGGCTGCGTCTGGTCGGCCACGGCGATCTCGACGCCAAGGAGGAGGTCCCGGCCGCCGGCGGTAGGTCGGTATCTAGGTTAGGGTTAGGTTCTGTGAACCGAGTCGAGGTCTGGGTTCGTGTCCGGGCTGGACACGATGGTGGTGTACTGTGGGGGAGGTTGTGTCCAGATGGTGTCGGACATGAAAATTGTAATATTGTAATAACTGGACACAGAAAATGAATGGATACGGTGGGACACCCGGGGTCGGACCCGAGGCCAACACGGCTGACACGGTGATGCTGGACACACGGAAACGAGCACACAAAAATGGTGGTGGCTTGTTGGCTTGTGGGAATTGTGAGGGCTAGCTAGGGTTTCTTGGGAATGGTGATGAGAGACTTTAAATAGGGAGAGAGTTGTGGGATAACGGTGAGGGTTGCCCAATAATGAATGGCCCAGATAATAAATAAACGGGCTTTTCATGTCGGAAAAATGAGGGTGAAAAAGGAAGATGGTAAACTTATAAAATTAATAGAAAATATTATAATTTAAGAAATATTTTTAAGGCTTCCAAGGCTAGCTGATTCCAATTAGCTACTGATTAAACCCATTTTCGCAAAATCTTAGAAAGTATGAAATGTATTTATTTACTTTCCTAATAAATATAAAATTATTTTGAAGAAACAACTAGTCCTTAAATTAATTTATCCAATAAATAATTTTATGATTTCAAGCCAATAAACATTTGAAACTAGAGAAATATGTATATACATTATTATTTATTTATTTATAAGAAATCGACATTTAGAAAAATGATTTTTATAAAAGATTTTAATTACCTTCTAAAATCAAACATTGTTCCAAATCAAATACAAAAAAATTCAAGGAGAAAATATTTTATAAACTTGGTATTTAAAATAAATTAAAAATCTAATTATTTCGGAAATTGGAAATCGGAGGTCACAGAAGCTGTCTAGAGGCATATGCTATTACTTTCTTGTTCTGCTCCAATACACAACCTAGACCTTTTCCAGAAGCATCACTATAAATAGCGAAACCTCCGGTTCCAGAAGGTAAGGTCAGAATAGGGGCAGTAGTCAGCCTTTTCTTCAATTTCTCAAAAGCATGCTGACATTCATCAGTCCAGATGAACTCCTCATCCTTCCTTGTTAATTTTGTCATGGGTTCAGCAATTCTTGCAAAGTCCTTCACAAACTTCTGATAGTAGCCAGCTAGTCCCAGGAAGCTTCTAATCTCAGCTACAGAGTCTGGAGTGGGCCAGGATTCTACTGCCGCTATCTTCTTAGGATCTACAGCTATTCCATCTCCAGTCACAACATGTCCCAAGAATTCTACTTTGTCTAGGAAGAAAGCACATTTAGATAATTTTCCATAAAGTTTTTCCTTCCTCAAAGTCTCCAATGCTAACCTCAAATGTTCTTCATGTTCTTCGGGGGTCTTGGAGTAGATCAAAATATCATCAATGAAGACCACTACAAATTTGTCTAGGTATGGCTGAAAAACTCTGTTCATCAAGTTCATAAAAACTGCTGGTGCATTCGTCAACCCGAACGACATTACTAAGAATTCTTAGTGTCCGTTCCGGATATTGAAAGCAGTTTTAGGGATGTCTTCCTTTCTCACCCTTACTTGGTGGTAACCAGACCTCAAATCGATCTTTAAAAATACCCGAGCTCCACTTAACTGATCAAATAAGTCATCTATCCTGGACAGGGGATACTTATTCTTAATTGTTAAGGCATTCAAGGCCCTATAGTCAATACACATTCGGGATGTTCCGTCCTTTCTTGGGCACAAATAATACTGGAGCTCCCCAGGGTGAGACACTAGACCTAATGAAATATTTGTCTTCTAGTTCTTTGATTTGCTCATTTAGTTCTATTATCTCCTTCTTGTTGATTCTGTAAGGATTTTGAGATACTGGTGCTGCTCCTGGCACTAAGTCAATAGAGAATTCAACTTCTCGGTCTGGGGGTAAGCCTGGAAGATCCTCAGGGAAGACATCAAGATATTCAAAGATGATAGGCAGTGGCAATTCTTCTGTTACTAGGGCTCCACAAATTTTTTTATTACCCATTTCTCTAGAACCTCTAGCAAATTTAAATTCTGGCTTGTCAGGGGGTCTGAAGATTACACTACCCCTGTGGCAGTCTATAGTGGCATGATGTTGACTTAACCAATCCATACCCAGTATAATATCAAAACTGGGAACTGGCATTACAAGTAGCCTAGCGTACAGTTCTCTTCCACACAATGTAATAGGACAATTGTTACAGGCATCACTAACCGGGATAATTCCTCCACCGGTAATGATCTTATAACAATTCCTAAGGGGTTTAGTGATTAAGCTATGCTTCATAAGGAAATCTACTGACATGAATGAATGTGAAGCTCCAGAGTCAAATAAAGTAATAGCTGGTATTGAATTTATAAGCACAGAACCTGTGATCACGTCTGCTGTGGCTTCAGCTTCTTCCAGAGTCATTGCATAAGCACGGCCTTGCTGCGGTGCACCCTTCTGTTGCTGCTGTTGGTGCTGAGCAAAGCGTTGTTGTTGTGTTGGAAGCGGGGGTCCCCTCTGTTGTACTGCTGGGGCCCTGGCCTGGGCTGGAGCCTTTGGTGCAGCGGTGCGTCCTTGAGCAGCTGGACAGTCCCTCATTTGATACGCCCCTGAGCCGCAGTAGAGGCAGGCACCTAGCCTCTTCCTGCAGACTTGCCAAGTATGACCTGGTTTTTGGCAAAAGTTACAAGCAGCAGCTTGTTGGTTCTGTCCTTGAGCCTGATGTTAGGGTGCTGGAGCTCGAGGGAGAGGACGCTGAGTTTGCTGCGGGGCCCTCTGCTGTTGTTGTTGTTGTTGAAAAGGGCGTTTGTTGGGTCCCGCATTTTCGGTATCTCTCTCCCGTTTCAGTTTATGCCCCATATCTCTCTCAACGCCTTGTGCCACGATCAGGATTTCTTCATAGGTACGAGCTCGGCTGGTGGTGACAGCAAGGCGAATATCCGGAGATAGCCCCTTCTTGAATCTACGGGCTCTATCCTCCGGGGTACGAACCATGTACTCCGTAAAGTGGCTTAACCTGCTAAATTTAGCAGTATATTCATCAACAGATAGGTTACCTTGTTCCAGTCTCTCGAATTGGCTTTCGAGAGCTTCCCGAGCCACTTCGGGGTAGAATTTCTCCTTGAATAGCCTCTTGAAGTCCTCCCAGGTGAGGTCAGGAGCAGATAGTTGGGATTCATCTCTGAACCAGGTTCGAGCAATATCGAACAGTTGCAGGCTTGCGGATTCCACTTTGAGATCATCAGGAACCCGAACAGTCTTCAGGAGTCTCTCGACATTCTCTATCCACTCATCGGCATAGAGAATGCCCTCAGTTCCGTAGAATTCCAGGGGTCTAAGGTTCTTGAAGTCTTTAGCACTCCCTGGCCTCTTGAGTGACGACTCCTGGGACTTAAGAGCTTCTGAGAGGCTGGTCCGCAGAAGTGCAGTCTGTTCTTTCTGGGATTCCACCAATCCCTGGAACACTCCAAGTAGCTGTGCCCCATCCAGAGTAACTGCCGGAACAGATGGAGGCGGCGGGAGTGCAAGAGTCTCGGGCACATTCTGCTCAGCTGGTTCTGATGTGCCTCCTACTGTGTTCCTTGTCTGGACCATTCTGAAAGATTAAGGGATAGGAAGATCAGAATAGAATACTCGGAAATCAAAGGCGATAGGAAAATTGAGCAGAAATGATATCAAGAATTGAAATAAGGACCCTATACTGTGAATGAGCTTTTCCTAGAATCCTCAATCTTATTCCATACCCTGTCCTAGGGTATTACCCTATTTAGGGATAGGACCTGCATGGGCCACCATAAAAACGTGTCACGACCCGCACCCGAAAATTTGGGCACGAGTGCGTGGGTACGTCCAACCTACGCCGCAGAGTCGGCGGTAGTACGCTGTCTAGGTCAATTCCAGATTTACTAAACTAGCTCATTCACAATTAACATAGGCAAGATAATAATGAGAACAGAAACTTAAGATTGCAACTGAAATAAATACGACAATAGATTCAAATGTTTTAGTACAGAAATTCAGAATGAAATCGGGGACAAACCCGATTACTAAGATAAGAAACAGAAATAAAAGATAGCTACTGCTAGCTACTCTGCAGCAGGGGTTTCCTGGGTGGGATCTGGCTCCTCATAAGTATCATCTGTACCCTCATAGGGACCATAATATGTAGGGGCAAGGTCCTCATCATCGCCTAAATCAACAGATCCAGTCAGGAAAGGAGCAGAGTACACAGTGCACAACAAGGTTAAACTAAATATTTATGACAATTAAATTGAATATCATGTTGAGAAACTACATAACAGAACATCATTATCTCAGAGTTAAAGCTGTAAACAGGAATATAAGAAAACAGAAATAAATGAGACAGGAAAAATGAAATACAACAGTCAGCAAGAAGTATAACATGACCTGAAACTATCTGTGTGAACTTGTGTTTGTTTTTAGAATACATAGTTGGCATGTAGGGGTTTATAAGGCTAATCTGGCCGTCATAAACGGCTATTAAACAGGGAAAATCGAGATCCGGTTGAGGTACAGTCGTGTACCAACAGCTATTAAACATGGCAGGGGAAAGGGTAAACTACATGCCTTCTAGTATTCTCCCACCCGACATAAAAAATAAGACATGAACTCCAATATTCAAGACATGAAATCCAGCATTTCTAACACTAGGTGTAATCATCAAGGGTACTAGTAAGGCAGGGAATTAATTATCACAATATAAAGATTTAAGTTGAAGTGCAGGTACTTGCCTGTTGTTTGGATCTGATTAATTTATTCTTGAGAAAATTTCTAGAGATGAGTCCAAAAGCTAAAATAGACATTACCATCACACTTAAAAGATGTCAAATAGCTAGAAACGCCAGTCCTTGGGTCCAATTTGGAGACAAGGGCAAAAACGGCAGTTTCGGGTCAAAACTGGGTCCGCCGGTGGGCCCGCTTTGCACCGAAAAATGTGTTCGGGTCAATGGTCTCCGAATTCACCAAACTCAGTGTCAACAGGTCAGGAACGCTGATGCGAACCCAACGGAACTTTCAGATTTGGATTCCGATGAGCCGAACACAAAATCGCCCGTCGAGCGGGGCCTGTGGGGCCTACGACACGCGATTTCGTCAACGTTCTCAGAATCGAACCAAACTTGACCCACAGGACCAGCGTATCGCTACGAGTCCGATGGCGCAAGTTTCGTCTCGATCTGACGAGTGTACAAGAAGTTAGGGCAAAATGCCGAAAAGTCGGATACGGGGCGATGTCCGCGGATACGCGTTGATTCCGGTGTGCACGTACACCCGAATCAGCTTCCGCGAAATCTCACACGTCCGTATCAACGACGCGCACGTATCTGTGAAGACCGCACGCGACCAAGTCATCCCGTTTGGCGGGGCGCACTCAGTTCTGGGGTGAAACAGGGTCTAGTTTTTTCCTGTTTTTGGATCGCGGTGTGCGATCACCACAGGACGCGATGCCCCGAACGGTTTATCCGGACACCGAGAGGGTCATACAGGCTTCACAACGCAATTTGCGGAATTGAAAACGTGGCTACGAACAAAAAGTTATACACACCTGAAGGGGACCCGAAAATCAGGGTCGAGTCGTGTCCGACACGTGTTCGACTCGTGTCGGACACAGGATCTGAATTAGGGTTAGGGTTAGGGCTCAGCTGTTGCGACGGTGGCCGGTGGTCGGCACAGCGGCGGGGAGGCCGAGGGTGCTGCGGCGGAGGGCGGCGCAGCGTTCGGGAGGAGGCGGCGGCGCGGGGGCGGCCCAGGGCGGCGCTGCGGCTGCTGCTGGTGCTGCTCATTGCTGCGGTCGACCGGAGGACGGAGGAGGACGACGTTGGGCGGTGGCTGGGCAGCGACGAGGCAGGGCGGCGAGGTCGTCGGCACGGCGGAGAGGGTTGGCCGGGGACGGAGGCTAGGGTTAGGGTTAGGCTGGAGGAGGAAGAAGGAGAGGGAGAGAGAGGGTTTAAGTAGGAGGAGGAGGCCGGGGGGTCAGCCGGGAAGGGCGGTGGGGGCGACGACGTGGCGCGGTGGACGCAGCGACGTGGCGCGGAGAGGGCGGCGCTGCGCGCGGAGGGCGGCGGTGAACGCGGGCGGAAAGGGGACTGGGGGAGCTGTTCGGGCGGGTCGGGCTGGCGGCGGGTCGGGTTCGGGTGAGCCCGACCCGACCCGTTAAGGCGGGCTGGGCCGCGGCCCAATGGGCCAGGGTACGGGTTGGGCCGGAATATAAAAATAATAATAATAAAGATAATAATAATAATAATTATAATTAATTAAAACAGTTAATTAATTAATAAAAATTGTTTTTAGGCATTTAAAAATAGGTCTAAGGCCCAGAAAAATCCAGAAAAATTATCCTAAGTCCAGTTTTTCATTTTACACCCAAAAATATTATTTCCATGATATTTTAATATTATTTATTAACAATTAAAAATTATTTATTAATTAAAACCTTGATTTTAATTTCAGAAAATTCCCAAAAAATTCCAAAAAATTGGAAAAAATCCAAGATTTAATAATTTAAAAATTCAGGGGGTTTACACAAAGGATGTGGCACTTCCTTATCTTCCACCAAAGCTCCATAAAAGACTCCCTCACTCTGCTTATCTGCTCCTCTGCCAAACTCAAACTCTGGCTCTCTTGGCGGTCGAAATAAAATTCTACCTCCATGATAATCTATACTAACATGGTACCTACTGAACCAATTTATCTCGAGTATAATATCGTAACTCGAAAGTGCCATTACGAGTAAGCACGCACTCAACACCCGACCTACCTGTGTAACTCTTCGATCCTTGCAAACATCACTACCAGGATAATCCTACCGTAGTCGTGATCTTGTAAGTCCTAGCCAAAAGTTTAGTCTTTAAACGAGGCTTAAGAGCAAAAGTTACAAATACAAAACTATGGGAAGCAACAAAATCAAATAAATCATAAGTTAGAATAGAATCAAGGAGAACTGAACCTGATATCACATCTTCGACCGGTTCCTCCTCCTCAACTGTCATGATGAAGGCTCGCTTTCGCTGTGCACCTCTCTGTTTCTGCTGGTAATAGATGAACCGCTGCTGCTGGGTCGACAAAGGAGGTCCCCACTATTGAACCAAAGGTGGCCTTACCGGTTCTCTCAGCCGTTGTTGCTCCTTGAACTGATCGAACCGGAGCCAACAAACACTCCCTCAACTGGTGGCCTGGCTCTCTACTATAGAGGCATACTCCAAGCCTCTTCTTGTAGACCTCTCGTGTATTCCCAATCTTTCCACAGTGAGTGCACTACGGGGCCTACTATTCTGGTCTCGGGGCCAAGTGTGCCTGCTGCACTGGTGTCCAAAATTTTACATGAAACTGCTATCTCTGTGATTGGATGGTTCTCTACTGCTAGAAATATGGTCGCTTAGCTGGATCCGCACTACTGCTAGATTCCAACGATGTGTCTCTTATGCTCTTGGACTTGAGCTCTAAGTCATCCTCAACCCTCTGTGCATCCATTAGGATCTCCTTGAATATAGTTGTGCGGTGTCCCTATTGAGGGATTTGACCTACCAGATCAAACTCTTTTGGAACTTCCTGGCCTTTCCTAGGAGATTCTGCCCCTCCACAAACTAGAATAATCTGTAGAACTTTGTGGCGTACTAGTCCACTGTCATGCTTACCTGGACGAGGTCCTAGAACTGACTCTCTAGGGCACTTAGAGCCACGTCCGAAAAGAACTTCTCTTTAAAAATCTCTTTAAAAGCTTCCCAAGTCAACCCTGGCACCATGATCCTTGGGTCGGTACAAAACCATGTCAGGGAAATATCAAATATCTGGTTACCCGCTGCCTCCACCTATAGACTCTTCAGAATCTATGCCAGTCGTATGTTTTTCTCCTCAATCCAATCATCGACGTAGAAGATCCCTCCATGGCCTTGAAGTCCTTGGTCCCATCCTCTTGAAATCAATAATGGTACCCGACCTCGACTGGTGTGGGATGGGGTAAGGCGGTACCACTTGTGGCTGAATTAGGGCAACTCTCTCTACTGCTGTAAGTGCTAGCTGATGGGCATTTTTATTCATCACATCCGACAAGCGTTGCTGAGCCTTCGTTTGGCCCTACTACCTGGAGACCTACATGTGTGATGTCAACGGGTGTCGGGGGTGGTGAAAGCTCCTCTGAAACTGTGGGCAAAGTCCTCTGAACTGGAGGTGGAGCACCCACGAAAGCTGCTACTGAAGCCCATACCTGGATCGGTGAAGCAACCCTCTGAGCTGGAGAAGGTAGAGCAGTAACTGCTGCTGCCATCCTCGGAGGTGGTGAAGTAACCGACCTCGCTGAAACTGCCCCAGAGCGCTAGGATCTGGTCTTCGGCGACATCTTTAAGACAGATCAAAACAAAGCAACCAATAGTGCACAAGATACAATATCATCAAAGAAGGAAAGCTATATTCAGAAAGCAATTATTCAGATTGATAAGGGTAGCAAAAATAATAGATTATAATTGTTCTTAGTTGTGATTGAGTATCCTCTCATCCGATATCCTAAGTCCTATATCTTATAGCAGGCTTGTAGTAATACTCCAAGTCTGAGCATTACTACCTGGAGACCTGCATGGGCCACCATTAAAAATGTCTCAAGACCCACACCCAATGTAGGGGCACGAGTACGTGGGTACGTCCATCCTACTAAGATATTATCATGCTATCTCAACTCTAGATGGAGGACAATAAGATAATAGGATAATGGTAATCAATACTCAATCATAATATAAAATTAGAGGAAGATTGGCATGATATGGAATAGAAGGAATGAAATATAAAGTCACAATACATCACAAGTCCAAGTCTAATAGCCTAATCTTAACACAATGGTCTCAAATATAATTTATGTCAAAATGTCTAACATTAAACAAATACAATATCATAAATAAACTAACAAAGTCTCCCCGACTGCCGATACTATCTCAGCATGCTCTACAGGTGATAACTCAACTAGCTCACCATCCTGTGGCCCGTAGTGTGTAGGACACCAGTCCTCTAAAGAATCATCTGAAAAATATATCCAGTTTGGATTGGAGCAAAGTACGATCCAATAGCAGTTTCAATAATTGACAGAAACTATGAAACATCAATAGTAATGAAAATAAATGATGGAAGTAACTAAACTAGTAAATATCACAAGAAGGAGTATCATTGTAAGTAATAGAAATAAACTGAGAACAATATGTGAGGAACATCAATGTAATAAACTGGAATAACGAAAATATAATAATAAAATGTGCCTTAAAAAATTAGTAAGATATGTGATCGGCTTGGGCCTAACACGGACTATATATAAAAGGAAAGCTAGCTTGACAATACGTGAGTTGCATGATCTGCTAGCTATCATGGAATACACTAAATCATGGACTATAAGGTATGATCACATATCTACTAATACTTTTCCTTTTTTCTGACTAGTACACGGATCAAAATCATAACACGTTATACACATATATGATGATGCACGGTCTGTAATATCATACATTATGATCACGGTGTATATAAGCACGAAGATATCATGGTAACCACTGAGTAATCATGAAGGGCGATACGACGATCACTGAGTAATCACGACAATAAAATCTTATGACAAGGATTCACGTATACCAATCTGCGTAACATCATGTTAGGAATCAAATTGCTTAATACTAAATACATATAACATATAGACTATCAAATAAGGAAACTACTAGAGAATGTACTCGCCTCTGGTCCAGAGAAAATGATACGACTCAGTGTCC
Source organism: Iris macrosiphon (assembly GCA_036927795.1). NCBI lineage: Eukaryota > Viridiplantae > Streptophyta > Magnoliopsida > Asparagales > Iridaceae > Iris > Iris macrosiphon. Next base: position 108,845,848 of record JAYESA010000005.1, read on the forward strand.
GAGCTTGTGTCACATAACCCTATATATGAATATCATGTTAATGGGTGTAAATAAGTAATAACAAGCTTAGATAAGGTAAAATATGATTTTCTAGGTCAAGACTATGTCAAATTAGGTTAGACTAGGTCCACACCTTGAATCTAAGTCAAACCTAGCTTCTAGGTTGGTTACAAAGCTGAACTAGCTAATACTAGGTGGTACTAGGCTATACCAAGGTTTCTAGGTCCATACCTTGAAGCTATTAGCTATACTAGCTAATGTTCACTATACTAGCTACTATTATTATATATATAACTTATATACTATGGTATCTTGCTAATACTTTACTCTAATAACTTATCTTAACTAGATACATGTAGTACCTTAATATGTACTTAGCATTACATAACTAACACTAGTATTACATACCTTAATAATAGAACTTGGTATCAGCCATTACTAATACTCTTGCTACGGTTTTGGTGTCTTAGCTAATACTTCATCTAACTCTAATACTTAACTTGATATCATGACTCAAGATACCAACTAATTTCAATCACCTACATGCTCACTTGTGCCCTGAACATAACACACTAGCTAACACATAACTAACTCAGTCCTGATACATACATGCCCTACTTCTTACTCACGTGCACCTACTACCCAGGTTGGTACACTTTTGTGCACACACATGTCAGTATAGCAAACACGGATAAAATCTCAATTTCGTACTTGCCACATTGTGGTGCAGGCCTAACATAATTATAATTATAAAATACCTACTCTTGTGCTCTCCCCAACACACATAGGTAACCACTTGTATATCCCATATAGTGTACATAGACATAGGATCCTCAACTCCCATCAGGGATACATGATACACAATATTTCCTGCACAGACCTAGCAACTCGGGTTGCAAGTGGAGCTGTTGTTATTTCCCTTCAAGTTGTATTGCATTCTTCTATGAAGCAGCACACAAACCCAGATATAGATATCACAAAATTTGCACACTTATACCAACTGACCACACTCTAATTTTTGAATTTAAATCTCCCTCCGTACATCATCATACTTCATAGACCCCCCAATGTACAATAATCCCCTTACTTACTGTGGTACTATATCCCATTGCCCATCAACCTATACACCATCCATACTGCCATGAATAACCCAGTATCATTAACTCACAGTACTGCAATCCAGCTGCAACCTACACAAGCTTACCCCTTAGCTGCACACGAGTGCTCACACACTGGCAAAAGAGTACTAAAATGCACACACACAAACACATAACAACTTGCCTGCAGAGTACACTGGCTCTGCTCTACCCGATCACACATAACTGCTCTCTACCCGATCACACATAGCCATATGCAGCAACAAAACTCCCTCAATAGCAGCAACACCAAGATAACAACATCTGAATAATAACAATAACTTGATAATAATGACAACATGTATCCTCCCTCTCACTTGTAAACTAAAATACTAACCACACAACACAGTGCATGGTTGCTAATGCAACATAAAGCCCACACACTACACGTATATATCCATTTACAACTATATACATACACCTAATTACATATATAAACACACACAACCTATACTAAATACCCGCAATTAATGATGCTTCTTATGATACACCTACATATAAGTCACACTAAGAGAATAACCCATGATACACTCATTCATATGATACCAAAACTCTAACATTCTTATCGATAACACACATACACACATACAAACATATATATGACTCACACATAAATAAATAAATAAATAAATATATATATATATATATATATATATATATATATATATATATATATATATATATATATATATATATATATATATATATATATATATATCACTCAAGATAGACTCATACACTCCTATATAATATAACAAACACTTGGTGTGCAACACCTAGATACTTAATATATACCTATGACATGCTCGCGATATACCCCCACAACACCATGACATACTCTCTAAGCCCCATAAACACAACCAATATATTATACATATTATATATATCATATATATTAGCTATTTAAATACCATGAATGGAAATTAGCGTGCTAGAGCTCACTACCTATGAAAATACCCCTCCTACGACCCCGTATCACAACGTATCACGATACCACTCACCGTATCCTATTGTGGACACAAATGCCCTTCTAATCATGCACCTCACTCTAAAATTACTAGAGAAATATTCTATCAAACACCTAATGGCCCACAATTAGATTTTTTATAATTTGGCCATAAAAGTCATTGTAACTTTCAACATATGCCTCCTATGAACCTAGTTCTTCTTTCTATGGGTGCTCCTAATGCATGTGTGGGTTCCTAATGCTCAAATGCAAAAATTAGAATCTAATTAAAGGAAAATTTTAGAGTTTTACCTATTGGGAGATGGATTTCCAATACAAAGCTCAAATGGACACAATTAGGACACAAGCTCCTAGCTAAAACCTTCCTTTTCAAGTGCTCCTTGCAATCCAAGCTTCTAGCTCCTTAGATGATGAAAATATAATGTATTGAGAGTGATTTAAGATAAAATTGGTGGAGGGATGAATGAAATTGGGGCATAACATAATTGGGGATCTAATGGAATAAATTGTGAAGAGAAGAGTGAAAGTTTTTCCCCTTCTATAGGTCGGCCACATAGCCCCCTTCCCAAGCAATGTACAAAGACCCAAATACCCCTATTGAATTGTTTTGAAGAGAAGTTAATTAGGGAGAAGCTTCTATTCCTAATAAAAATTAGTCTAATCTCTTTAATTAACTAAAGGGAATGAGTCTAATCAGCCTAGTCCAATGTTGGCTCAATGTGTCATGACTAATCTAATTGGGTCTACTAGTGTCAAGTCCAATAAATAGGCTAGTCCACTAACTACTAAATAATTAGCACTATATATATAATATAACATTATATATAATATAATACAAAACGATAAAATTACTCTTGTCTAGATATGTGGTAGTGACACATAGTATGTCCAGTTAGGCTCATAAATATTAAATTCGTCGAAAGAATTGAGTTTGTGTTGCATATTAAAATCATCCACAATGAAAAAAGGGTTTAAGTATCATTTTCCCGTAAAATGCGTCGCAAAAGTTGTACAACTAAAACAAAGCATGATAAGGTAAATTTGTGAGTGACAATAATGGCATGAGCCTAATTTGGCTTGACTAATTCTATCATACAAAGCTGGTTGGAAAAAAAGCTAGTGTATTGCTTAAATTTTAAGACCATAGTGATAGGTATCAAAGGGTTAAGAAATATCTAATAAATATTTTAATTAAGAAATAAATCTTTTTAATAAAAATAAAAATTTTATTTCTTTTGAAATACCAAGAATAATCCTATATAAAAATCAGAGAGCTTACAATCTATCCAAACTATAAATTTTTTTCCTCAAAATTTAAAATAAGCATGCTAGAAAAGATTAAGAGAACTCACTGTGAAACAAAGATATATACGATTCGTCACATTGAGTTTCTATCTATATAAAATGTAAGGCACGATCTACAGGTAAGGAATACAAAACGGTAAAGAAAAATTTAAGTACGCAAGGCCATACATTAATTCTCAAAAAATAGGGGATACAGTTACCAATAAGTTCCTAGTTTGATGTCACGTTCTAACAGTAAGGATAGACTTAGTTCAAGTCACTACCCAACTTATAATAGAAATCAAGTTGGCCTTGATAACTATGGTTAGGAGCCTATTTACACGGCTTATGGAATGGTCTAATCTTTAGAAAAGATGCGAGAATATTAGACTCTTCTAGCTGTAGTCATAAACTAACAAGTAAAGTCTAGGTATTATCATAGTGCTATTGGTCAATTTCTCAATATGGAGTAGTATTATCAATTCAACATGACTGCTATATATGTCATATCTATAATAAGAAAATAGATAAGGACTTGTTCGAATATAACAGGAGCGAGGTGGTACCGAGGGATCCGATTATTGTATGACACGGCTAATGAAGCTACAAGATCGAAGGAATCATATAGAAGAAGAATTGGTAAACCAAGATAAGAGGATAATAATAAGTTCACGAAGTATTTTTACGGGATTTTATTCAAGGTTAAGGCACGAATAAGTAGGCATATAGAGAATCAAATCATATTGACTAGGTCAAGAGAATAAATTTAGAAAAGAATTGGTAGCCCATGGTGATATGGATATTTGTAAGGGATTGGATTTAGGAATTGAGCACGGTTAGGGAATGAACAAATATTATAGTCAATCACCAAATTCGAATGGTCGTTAGGACCATTTCAAGAGACTTGGACTATGAGTGAAGATAAGTAACTCAACGTAAAAGGATAATTATACGATCGATAGGAAACAACAACTTCTAGTTACGAGGACAATCTTGGATTTTTACTGATTTATTAGGTTAGGATGCTACACTCATACTCCCACTAACATACAATCTATCTATTCTAATTTTTTAGGATAATATTTGATTCAAAAAATTGTCGCTTGCAAAACTCAAGACTAGAATCTAATTTATATTATCTATTCATTTCACGTCCCAATCCCAAAATACGTAGTACTAGGAATACGTAGCATGTCAGCCGTATGTATATGACAACTCTAATATGTTAGAAAATTATAACACATACGTACACTGTAATATGAATATTAATTCATAAGTGGTTCATATATTATCAACACAAGTCACAGGCGTCTATATCTCATCCACAAGAACAAGTAGAGGATCAAAATAAATTGCTAAATATCTCAAGTATAAAATATCAAAAGAATAATAGTCGTGTGCAGACAAATCCACTATCCATCGACTATATCAAAAATTTAAATGATAGAGGACATCAAAATCCCTAATATAAAATAAATGTTAATAAATAAACAACAGCTAAGGATCCATCGGCAATGAATTAATCACTAGTACTCAGAAGGTAAGACCTCCTCAACTGAGAAAGATGCGTCAGGCCCGGGTCCATACTCTTACGGATAATCTTGCTCATCTATAACTAGAAGTGGACCAGGTTCTTAGAGGGATGTAACAAGATAGAAAAAGTATATGCCATAATATACTAAAAATAACATCCAAAGGGTCGCCTAATCGTCTATGTCAAATGCTCTTTTGAGAACAACTTTCTAATGTATGGGCTATCTGGCTAAAAATGGGATTGGCATGACTCTCTCGGAGAATCAGTGGCCTAAAAAGCATAACATCTTTCGATGGTCAAAGGCCACCTATAAATAATATAATAATAGGGTCATCTGACCTCGCATCTCCGACGGAGCGTACGGGTTACAAAAGAAAAAGTATAAAGGAGCCCATATGCCTACTTGTAGTTCTCACCAGCTTATGCTCTATCCATGTCATATCCATGCCACGGTAATACCATCTAGTAATTGCCAGGTGTTTGTGGTATTAAACGAAAGAATGAAAGTGTATTTCAATGACGTGGTTTGTGCGAAACCCGCGCCCTTTGGTTTACAAACAAACTTGTACAATGTAATCCTATACGAGGATGTGGGAGTACAATTTATTTAATCTGGGTATAAATTGCTATAGGTGTCTGATCTACGGTCGATCACTTTAGCCCTTGGACCACGCGATGTTGAAGAAGTGCCGTAGAAGACAGGTAGCAGCTTCGAAGGTTGTAGGAGAGGGTGGATGCACGAAGTCGAAGTCGTCGATCCCCGCTCTTTGCCTGAGCTCCGGGCTCTCTCTCTCTCTCTCTCTCTCTCTCTCTCTCTCTCCCTCCTCCTTGTTCGATCTTCTTCGATTGTCGACCTTGGATCTGATATTGGTACTCTTGACCAAATTTTCCGACCTGGGATCTGATATCGATTTCTTGACCAATTTTTTGACCTTGTTCCCCATTGACAGGGGCCTCTATTTATAGAGTCTTTGGTGACAGTGACCACTCCGTTGGTGTAGCAACCAAGGAGTGGAAAGTACAGCACCCTTTTACACAATGGTTAAAGTAACCAATGCCTACGTATAGATGATCTTTTGACTGAGCGGGTGACGTGGATCCAACTACGGGGACACAACACGTACGGTTGCTACTAAGATCACGGCGTAAAAGCCACGCGGGTAGGTATCCATTGTGTAGAAGAGGTTGGCGTAGAAGCCAAATGTCCGTCACCATGGCATAGAAGCCAAGTAGGCATAGAAGCCGAACAGGCATAGAAGCCGAGTAGGCGTGGAAGCCGAGCAGGCATAGAAGCCGAACAGGCATAGGAGCCGAGTAGACGTGGAAGCCGAACAAGCATAGAAGCCGAGTAGGCGTGGAAGCCAAGTAGTCCTAGAGACTGAGTGGGCGTGGAAGCCGCATGAGCACAGATCCTGAATGAACGTAGAAGCCGCTGCATATCGTGCCAGAATGGGCGTAGAATCCGCTTGAGCACAGATCCTGAATGGGCGTAGAGGCCGCTGCATATCGTGCCAGAATGGGCGTAGAAGCCGCTTGAGCACAGATCCTGAATGGGCGTAGAAGCCACTGCATACCGTGCTGCAATAGGCGTAGAAGCCGCTTGAGCACAGATCCTGAATGGGCGTAGAAGCCGCTGCATACCGTGCTGATGTGGACGCCTTTAGCCAGAATTACGGCTTTTGAAGATGTAACCAAATCTCTTGCAGAGATTTGCCATCACCTTATGCATTAAATACGGAGGCGTGTTTCGAAGGTCTGCAGGCCTTCTGTGCACCCGTCGCAGAGACGTGTCTTGAGAGAAACTGTCACCGCTCTGTGCAATTAGACGTGGAGATGTGCCTCGAATCCCGTACGAAGTGCAGCTTTTGACGTGGCAGGCGGTTTGTCTGCTGCGGAGCGTAAAACAGCTCATGTTTGCCTGTGTAAAACAGGGCGACGTATTCCCTTGTACGCAAAAGAGCGGTTTATGCTGAGGGGACTCCAGTAAACGACGGTTTGGTGATGTTTTACCAAATCCTCTGTATTAAATGGTGAGATCCGCCATCATACTGTGGAACGCGTCCCGAGAGGTCTGCCATAGTTTTCAGCCGTCGTCTGGGTAGCCGTGCATCACCTTTTGTCAGGAGTCAGAGGTCAGATTCACTGCGTGACTTGACAGGTTCATTTCGGGGAAGATGAAGCGTTCCTCGTACGCTATCACGCTGCTTTGAGAGCGGTTGAGTTTTACGCCATAGAGGCGATGAAGAACTCTGTTTCACGCTGGAGCGGCCTTGACGTACTGCACTTATACGGATGGTCTTTTGAGCTTTATTCTTCACGCTGTATTTTAGCGGAGAAAACTCTGTTGTACGCCTGATGGCTCTGAAGGCCTCTGCTTACGCTGTTCTGTATCAAGAGGCTGTGTAGCTCTTCCCAGCGTATTTTTTATGCTTCTACAAGACCCCCTTCAGAGCTTTTAAATTCGTTAGAATTTGAAACGCTTTGAACGAAGCATGAATGGCCCCTCGTAACTCGAAACATTTCTGAGTGGAGTGTTGAAACGGTCTGTGCAGACTTTATGGCGGATTTATGGGAGACCGCTGTGATCTCTTTTGCCTATAAAAGGCTGGGGGAGTTAGCCTGTTCTCCCCAAATCTTCATCACCACGTAGAGATGATCACCGGAGTTCGCCGGGTCGATTTGAGCAAGAATGGGATCATGTTCTTCCAGCGTGTAAGGAGCCGAAAGAGGCGGCGTCTTCGAGCAAGTGTCCACAACAACGATGGATCATGGAAGGATATCTTAGCCTCCCTTGCGCGGGATAATCAGCAACTTTGTATGGCGTTGCCCCAGGAGAGAGGAAGGGTCGTATTTGACCACGGCGGCTGGCATGCCGCACCTTCTCTCGATGCCCTCTGGGAGGTGAGAGAGAAGACAAGCTGTAGCAGCTGTCTCCCCGGACTGAGTTGGGTTTAATACCTCAACCCAATCTGCCGTGGCGCACGGAGCATGGGATCTGCATACTTTTATGCAAGCCCCAACTCTGTCGTGCCCGCCGGTGATCATCTCCTTCGAAGAAGAGGAAGATCTGCACCGATGCGAGAACCCTGCAGAACGGACTCTGGGGGCGATCTTCAGACGACGAGGGGGTATCTCCTTTGTAGACGGAGTTTCCCTCAGATGTAATCATTAAAATGAAAAGAAAACCCTTGTAGATTGGATTTTCCTCATATGTAATCATGATTTTGATCTTTAATAAAAATCGTCTTTCTTCTTCATATGATCATCTTGCCATATGTTGCTGTGAAGTCTGAATATGTGCAGCTTCAACACGTCTGAATCTGTACGCCGACTCTGTAGAAAGAGTGCTAGGTCCTGTCCTTTACGCATAGTTAGTAGTCCATAGAACGCTGTAGAGCATTTTGAACATCTTAGAACTGTCCTGTTGCTGGGACTGAGGAACCGCGTAGAGCTCTGAACTTCTGATAAACAGAATTTTTGTTCAGTCTTCGCCTTCAAGAGTGACTTCTCAAAAATTCCTTAGAACAGGGTCGAGGAATGGCTGTCAAAAACTGAGTTGCCATCTTTTGATAGACGAGATATTCAGACTGGAGTTTGGATGAACCTCCATTTGACCCGAGAAGAGTAATTTCTCAATGTTTGAACTCTTGTATGTTTCGGGTACTTGGGATATGTTGAGGCCAAGAAGGAGTATCTTCTGTGTAAACTCCTGTAATTGACCGTCTCGGGGACCGTAAGAATATACGGAAAGTCGTGGAGCGAGAAATCATCAGTCTGTAGCCTCCGGGCGTAAAACACCGTCGAGCGTGAAATCGTAGACTTGTAGTTCCTGTGCATGAAGTCATGGGTTTTTGTGGCCTCTCGAGCATAAAAGCTACTGAGCACAAAGGCATCCGGGCCAAAAACCTGACTTGTAGCTGTCGAACGTAAAGTTGTAGATTCGTAGCCGTCGAGCGTAGGAAGCTCCTTTAGCGTAGAACTGTATATCTGTAGCCTGTGAGCGTAGAACACCATCGAGCGTGAAATCGTAGACTTGTAGTTCCTATGCGTGAAGTCATGGGTTTTGTGGCCTCCCGAGCATAAAAGCTACTGAGCATAAAGGCATCCGGGCCAAAAACCTGACTTGTAGCTGTCGAACGTAAAGTTGTAGATTCGTAGCCGTCGAGCGTAGAAAGCTCCTTTAGCGTAGAAATGTATATCTGTAGCTTGTGAGCATAAAACACCATCGAGCGTGAAATTATAGACTTATAGTTCCTGTGCGTGAAGTCATGGGTTTTGTGGCCTCTCGAGCATAAAAGCTACTGAGCACAAAGGCATCCGGGCCAAAAACCTGACTTGTAGTTGTCGAACGTAAAGTTGTAGATTCGTAGCCGTCGAGCGTAGAAAGCTCCTTTAGGGTAGAAATGTATATCTGTAGCTCCTGAAAAGAAAATTTCTCCGAGCGTGAAGTCTTGCGGATCTGTTGCTTTTGAGCGTAAACTGAGCGCCATCGAGCGTGAGATCATCGATTTGGTATCTGCTGAGCGTAAAGTCGTAGATTTGTGGCCTCTCGAGTGTAAAAGCTACTGAGCACAAAGGCATCCGGGCGTAAAACCATAGACTTATAGCTTGCGAGCGTAAAATCGTTGATCTGTTGCTGTCGAGCGTAGAAAGCTCCTTCAGCGTAGGACCTGCTGAACCGTCTTTGCACGAAAAAACTTTTCGAATTTGCTGACTGTCCGTCTTTCAAGGTTAGTGGGCTGACGTGGCATCCAATCATAACCCTTTATTTAATTTTGCGAGATTTGGTTAGGGTCTCGAGGAGTCCGTCTGAGGATTCGAGGAGTCGGCCCGAACTCTATATATATCCCAAGTTCCCTGAGAGAGAAACTTTTTATCCGTCTTCTGTGAAAGAGAGCTTTCAATTGTTCGAGTTTTTCTTCGTTCTCTCTCCGAGCATCTCGAGTCTTCAGAAAAAATGGCGTCGAAACAGACCTCCTCTGCCAAGGGGAAGGGTGTAGGTTCCTCTTCTCGTTCTTTCGCCCCAGCGAGGGAGTCTTTGGTCGGTCAAGGCGAACTTCCTTCTGAGCGAAGTGTCCTGCCGACGAGCAGTGCACCCGGTCTTAGAGGTAAAGCCTTCGGGGTGACAAAAACGACGAAAAAAATCCTTCGTACACGTTGAACGTGACCGCGCTAGGTCATCTTCTGTGCTGATAGCCTCTTCTTGAGGAAGATGATGCACGGAGGTGTTTTCATCTTTTATGCCCACATTTCTAATGTGTCAGCGTAAAGACTCCATATTTTCGTAGTTCTGAGCGTAGAAGCTCTGGCTACCAAAAATTGGGGTATATCGTAAAATTTGAATTTTACGCTTGTGGGGGGACCTCCGGCGTAAAATTTGCCAGATTTGCACAATCCTGCACAGAGCACAGACTGTTGTTTCTTTTGGTCCGTATGTTCGTGCAAGACTTGTGATGACGTATTTTTCTTGCACTTTTGTAGTTGACTTGGGTGAGTCTCCACTGGCCGAGGTGATGGGCTCCGCTGCTGGGATGCTGCACTCGAACTACCTGGAGGATCTGTCCCACGTGTCATTCCCTATCTCCGGACCCCAGTACCCTGAAGGAAGGAGGGTCTTAATATCGGCTCAGGGCGAGCGAATGCTGCTGAGTATGATCAACGGGGAGCCTCTGACTTATGTAGACGGGGAGCCGTACGTAAAGCCGGCTTTCCTTTTTGGGGACATGATCGACAAACAGTCCCAGACGAAGCGTAAGAGGGAGCCCTGGGTCTTCTCAGCCGGGAATTTGGTTTTGTACCTGCCAACGATGCCGAGGGATTATCCCATCTCGGCCTTCTTCTACGCGACGCATCCTAGGAAGATGTCGTGGACGCTGACTCCTGATCTTCACGGCAAGCCGGGAAAGATTTTTCATCTGAAAGGAGCTGACCAGGGGTCATTCGTCAGTCGCCCCTCCGGCGTTGTGACGTTGTTCAGAGGACTGTGCCCGGGCAGTATTCCAAATGAAGATAGCTTGGTGATCCAGCCGGTCCAATTGCCGACCTTCTGCAACGACTTCGTAGGTCGAGGTGGGGTATATCCCAAGGAGAATCCTCTGTGCAATGGGTGGATCGCCCCAACGAACTCCCAATGGAGATGCCTAGTTGAATGGGCCTTGAAGCACTTCCAGAGAGAGTTGGAGGGCATTGGACTATATGCCGCTGTGAGTGCGACGAGCGTCGGGTTGCCTCCGAACCCCAATTTGTTCCTGGCGCTGATAGAGCAGTACATTCCGCTCACCGGGACCTTTGCCACTCCACTGGGGGAGTTGGGGTTGGCGCTCCACGAGATGGCAGTTGTCTCGAGACTGCCGATGGGGGATACTCCATATAAAGAGTATGTTCCCACCAACCGGGAGTTGGGGGATTTGGACCCTCGGGTGGCGGAAGTATATCAGGAGCTGATGTGTCAATACTTTGCGTGCACCGCCTTTTATAACGAGCCTTCTGATTTGGCTTACACCACCAAGTGGATATCCTACCTCTTATTCCACCGAGCCAGGGCCGCCAGGTCGGAGAAAGCCTCGGGTGGCAAGAATGAGCCCGTGAACTGTTTGGGCGTGCTTAGTGCCCAGGTTGTGGAGACTCTTATGGAGGAGGCTGAAGCTTCGGATCAGATTCTTGTCGAGTAGGTAGGAAAGTACCCGGAAGGCACCAAGGCCTGTAGTTACTTGAGACGTTATCGCAGGCCTTTGTCTAAGGAAGCCCAGCTGGCTGGTTTCCTCTCCATATGGTTGTGCCGAGTAGTGGTGCCAGGTACCGCATCTGCGGACCGCATTCACCGAAACATCCTGTGGCCGGCAGTACGCCTGGTGTTTGGGGCAAGACTGGGCTTGCTTCCTGCCATGGTGTGCCGTATACAGGCTGGCTTGAGAGCCATAACTGACGGGTTGCTCGTCGACGAAGCTTGATGTGAGAGTTTTCCCAGGGTGGAATTACCATACCTATACTTGATGAGATGGTTGATTCTCCACAATCCCCGGGTGATGTCTCCTGGGTCCGGTAGCAGCTCGGGGGGTATATTCTTGCTGAATTACAAGGATTCCTCCTGGAATGTGAGCACAGTTTTAGACTGCCGGCTAGTGTTGAACCTCAGCCACGGTTGAAAGCTTCTCTGTACTGCTCCCCCCGTGCATCACAATCAATCAGGGGTGCGGCTTGAGGATTCAGGTGGAGAGAAGACCGACCTTTCCCCGGAAGCTTTTAACTGGTTGGTCTATATTAGACCCTCCCATCTGCTGTATAGGAGCGAAGATCACTGCTTCTTCGAGCCCTACTTGCCTAGTCGGTTTGCCAGGCAGTTTGGGTACGATCAGCTGCATGTGGGCAATGCCGTTACCAGCTTTAGGTCCAGGGGCGGACTCATTGATGGAGCTAGAGGGTGGCAATATTTCCTCATGGGTTGTACGAGGGCAACCTTCATTGTGCCGATCGTTACAACCTCCATGGAGCTTCGCATTCTCCATTCTTACGCCCAGTTTTACGTGGCGATTAACACCTTCCATCATGATTTCGACGTGCGTGGAAGCTTCCGGGTGCCTTCTCCCAAGCTTGGGGAAGAGTTGACATCCCTTCGGTTTCTTCAAACGAAGGTGAGGAGTCTGGTACTCCGGACGAGCCTCTGGTATCGGTGCCGAGGTGCGAAGTGCCTCTGCCTGCGGGGGCTTTGGTAGTCCCTTCTGGGAAGCGACGGGCTTCTGCTCTGAAGGAAGTTTCTCTTCGCAAGAAGAGGAAGGAGACGGTTGCTCGTCCTCTCCGCATTTCTGGCATTGCGGCTCCTGGGAGTGAGCCTGCCTCTCCCTACATCGGGGATGATTCCTTGGCTGGAGGTTCCTCGCCTTCTAGAGAGGGACCTCCTATAGTTCCGGTCGTCGATGCCGGAGAACCCTCGTTAGAGGTGGCTGTGGCGGCTACTGCTCCAGGTAGTGGAGCGAGATTGCCTGTGTGGCCGAGGCAGATGGGAGAATCTTTCCCGAGGCCAACAGCGGGCATGACTCCTGCCGCGTCAGTGAGCGCGTCTAGCGAGATTCCGGCTGATCAACTTTGACCACGTCTTGGTGGAGGCCTGACAGAACTCTCGGCGATGTCGGTCGGCCCACCTCCTTCTCCAGGCATGACGATTCGCATTGCGTCATTAAGGCGTGGTTTAGATATATCGACTGCAGATGCGTCGTATATGCCGTTGGCTCCGGGTAAATATCATTTTTATGTCTCCTTTGAGAAAGATTGTCATCATACTGATATTGACTTTCTCGTCTTCTTCTCAGGGGATAGCGCCCACGGGGAGTATAGCGTTGAAGCGCATTCTGGTTCTGCTCGGGCTTCTGACGAGGAGGCGTTCGTCTTTGATGAGGAAGTGGCTTCGGGGGTCAGTACGCCTGGAGTAGCTTCGTCACCTCGAGAGGAGGATGAACACGTCGTCGTGACCTTGCCTCTTGTGAGTGTGGCGACGACTTCGACCGCCGTTACCGCACCTTCTTCGATTGCGCCATGTGTCGATGCGACGGCTATGGCCACCTCATCTGCAATAATCCCTGGAGAGGGACTTGCTGACATTGCGGGTGCTCCCGACGTTCAGTCGGATCTAGTTGCGTTGACCGAGCAACATACCAGCCTTTTCTACACCGGTTTGAGAACGATTGTGTCAATGGTGTTAGCGAAGAGTCTGGATTTTGAGCGCCTGAGGAAGACTTCTCTTTCTTCGATCGGGGTCATCAGGGAGCTCGGCGATCTTGGGGTAGCTGACGCCCTGGAGGCGGTGGTTAATGGGTTAGAGCAACCTATTAACGAACATTTGCAGCTGACTCGGGGTCTCGATGCTGATGTTCAGGCTCGGTTCGACCTCATGACTGTGCGGCTTGCTACGAAGGTGGAAAGCCTAGACAACTCTATCCAGAAGCATAAGCTGGAGGTGGATAGGAGAAAAGTTGTCGTGGAAGAGGCTCTTGCCGTTGAGACGCGGTGTCGCTCTGAGCATGAAGGGAATGCAGCGAGGGTCTCCAAGCTGAAGGAAAAACTCGCTCGGGCAGAGGAGTGGGCTTCTCAATCGCTGGCAGGTCTAGACGTAGCGTCCGGTCGACTGAGCACAGCGCGACGGGAGCTGGACCGTGCAGAAGCTGCTCGCGCGGGATGTCTTCGGGCAAAGGCTGATCTGACCCTCACGGACACTCCCGAGGCACGGCTGGAGCAGGCTCGTGCCGACGCCTTGGTTCTTAGGAATGAGAGGATAGCTACGCTGGAGTGGCAGATTCACAATCTGACTCACCCGCCATCATGATATATCCTTTCCCCTTTTTGCTTGCCCAGATATAATTCTGCCTCCCTCTCGGGAATAAATAAAGGCGACTCTTTTCTGACTTTTGTGGACCCATCATTTCGGAATGTAAATGACCGGTTTTGGTGAGAATGTTATCAGAGGTAGTATGGACACGATAGACTCCCGATAAACTTCTTAGTAGGACACATCTATTCAGAGGTCATACGGACATGATAGAGCGTAACCCTACTAATTGCGTTTTGGAAGTAGTTTTGTCAGAATCGAGAGCCTTGCTATGTCCCACCCGAGCAGGGGAGATTAAGCATAGTACCTTTTCAGGAATTTGCCGTTGATAGGAGCCATTAACAGGTCTCCATTAGGCTGGGCTATCCTGTAGGCGCCGTTCGAGAACGTTGTCTCGATCACATAAGGGCCTTCCCACTTGGGCTAGAATTTGCCTTTACTTCTATGGGTAAGAATCATCGGTCTTCTTACGGCCAGAACTAGCTCGCCGACTTTGAACACTCTTTCCTTCACTTTATGATTAAAAGTTTTGGAAATGCGTGCTTGGTAAAGCGCGATGCGCTGTTGATCTTGTAGGCGTTTCTCGTCTAATCCTTCAAGCTCTTGGAGCCTTAACAGGTCATTCTTTTCTCGAGTCAACTCACTAGTCACTGCTATCCTGAGCGACGGGATCTGGATTTCGATGGGAAGAACTGCCTTGCTCCCGTAGACCAATGAAAAGGGGGTACAACCTGTAGGTGTCCGTACCGTTGTGCGGTATGCCCAGAGACATTCGCCCAGCTTCTCGTTCCAGTCTCTTTTGTTTGAAGAAACGAACTTCTTTAGGAGTTTAATAATGGTTTTGTTGAAAGCTTCCGCCAAACATTAGCAGCTGGATAATATACCGTAGAGGCAATATTATGTATTCGACTTTTATCGCAAAATCGATAAAACGCTTGGCTGATGAACTGAAGCTCATTATCATGGATTATCCTTCGAGGAATCCCAAAAGCGATAAATAACGTGGTGCTTGATGAAGCTGATCATGTCAGATGCTTTTACCTCAGCCAGAGGGATCGCCTCTGCCCATTTGGAGAAGTAATCCGTGATGGCCAATATGAACTGGTGGCCTTTGGAGGAAGACGGGTGAATGGGACCGACGATATCCATACCGCATGCTTCGAAGGGCCAGGATGCGACCGTAGGATGTAGATATTCAGACGGTTGGTGTATGAAGTCTGCATGAACCTGACAGGCTCTGCATTGTCTTGCATAGCTGATCGCGTCTGTGATCATAGTGGGCCAGTAGTAGCCCATTCTCCTGATACGATCCTGTAGCTTAGGACCAGGCTGATGCGCTCCGCATACGCCATCGTGAGCTTCTCGGATAATAGCCGTGCTTCGTCGTCTGAGAGACATCTTAATAGCAGTCCGTCGTAGGTTCGACGATATAGGCAGTGTGAAGATGCATCAAAATAGAAGCGTAATGATCGTCTCTTGACGGATATTGCTTCTTTGGGGTCCTCTGGCAGTTTTTGCAAAATTCTCTCTCCAACATCGTCCCAAGACAAAGGAGTACGACACCTCCGACCATATAGAGCTTCAAAAGGTGACATCTCTATACTGGCCTGGTAACTGTTGTTGTAAGCAAACTCTACCAAATGGAGATGGTCCTCCCAAGAACCCCCAAAATCTAGTACACAAGTGCGCAACATATCCTCGAGAGTCTGGATAGTCCTCTCTGACTGCCCATCTGTCTGGGGATGGTATGCAGTACTGAACTTGAGCTGAGTGCCCAAACTCTCCTGCAAACTCCTCCAGAAATGAGAAGTGAAACGACTATCTCGATCTGAGACTATGCTGACAGGAACTCCATGTATCCTAACGATCTGCCTCACATACATCTCTGCCAGCTTCTCCGTAGACAAACCCACCTTGAAAGGCAAAAAGTGGGCCGACTTGGTCAACCTATCAACAATGACCCAAATCACGTCTTTCCCTCCTGGAGATCGTGGAAGTCCGAACACAAAATCCATAGTAATGTGTTCCCACTTCCACTCTGGAATGGGTAATGGCTAAAGTAAACCTCCTGGCCTCTGCCTCTCGGCTTTCACCTGCTGGCACACTAAGCATCTGGATACAAACTGTGCCACTTCCCTCTTCATGCCATACCTACACACACTCTCTCGCATATCCCGATACATCTTGTTAGCACCTGGATGTATAGAATACTGAGAGCGATGCGCTTCCTGCAACACCTTCTCTCGCAACTCCCCACTAGGCACACACAATCTAACTCCATGCCTCAAAGATCCATCCTCTACAATAGTGAAATCATCCTCCAATCCTGCTCTCACCTGAGCTCTGATACTCCTCAAAGATATATCATCATACTGTGCTGCCTTAATCCTGTCCATCAAATCTGAGTGTATCTGTAATCCCCATATCTGCATAGCACCACCAGAAACAATCACCTCAATGCCCAAGCTCTCCAAGTCCTCCAACAAATATCGATCCTGCGTCAAGAACATAGCTACCAGATACCTGCTCAAAGCATCGGCAACTACATTGGCTTTCCCAGGATGATATTGTAAAGAGATATCAAAATCCTTCATCAGTTCCAACCACCGACGCTGCCTCATGTTCAACTCCTTCTGCGTAAAAACGTACTTCAAGCTTTTGTGGTCTGTGAAGATCTCCACACGCTCTCCGTACAAATAATATTTCCACAACTTCAGGGAGAATATGACAGCTGCCAACTCCAAATCATGGGTAGGATAGTTCTTTTCATGAGGACGCAATTATCTGGATGCATAGGCAATCACTTTCCCATGCTGCTGAAGAACACAACCTAAACCCTTCCCCGATGCATCACTATAAATAGTGAAACCTCCGGACCCTGATGGCAACGTCAAAATAGGAGCAGACGTCAACCTCTTCTTCAACTCTTCAAAAGCAACCTGGCAATCCTTCGCCAAACAAACTCCACATCCTTCCTTGTGAGTCTGGTCATCGGCTCGGCAATCCTCGAAAAATCTTGCACAAACTTCCTGTAATAGCCTGCCAATCCCAAGAAACTCCTGATCTCTGCTACTGAACTCGGAGTCTTCCAAGATTCCACTGCTGAAATCTTCTTCGGATCCACTGAAATACCATCACCAGTCACAACATGCCCCAAGAATTCTACTTTGTCCAAGAAAAACTCACATTTGGACAACTTCCCATACAGCTTCTCCTTCCTCAGCACATCCAACACAATCCTCAAATGCTCCTCATGCTCCTCCGGTGTCCTCGAGTATATGAGTATGTTGTCGATGAACACCACCACGAACTTGTCAAGGTACTGGTGGAACACCTTGTTCATCAAGTTCATAAATACCGCCGGTGCATTAGTCAAACCAAACGGCATCACCATAAACTCGTACTGACCATACCGAGTTCTAAAAGCAGTCTTCGGTATGTCCTCCGGCTTCACCTTCACTTGATGGTAGCCTGATCTCAAATCTATCTTAGAAAATACCTTCACACCACTCAACTGATCAAACAGATCATCAATCCGCGGCAAAGGATACTTATTCTTGATAGTGAGATTATTCAAAGCCCTGTAATCAATGCACATGCGCACCGATCCATCCTTCTTCCCCATGGTGAAGAACTCGATCTGATAAACCCTTTATCCTGCAATTCGTCCACCTGCTTCTTCAACTCGACCAGCTCGCTGTTGTTTACTCTATAGACATGCTGCAAAATTGGTTCTGCACCTGGCACCAAGTCTATAGAAAATTCAACATCTCGATCTGGTGGCAATCCTGGCAATTCCTCAGGAAACACATCCAAGAATTCTGCTATCAACGGATGCGGCAACTCCTTGTCTTCCACCAAAGCTCCACAAATAATGCCTTTCCCCTGCTCCGTAGCTCCTCTAGCAAACTCGAACTCTGGCTCTCCTGGCGGACCAAACAAAACTCTACCTCCTTTACAGTCTATGCTAGCACGGTGCTTACTCAACCAATCCATCCCAAGTACAATATCGTAGCTCGGAAGTGGCATTACAAGTAGACACGCACTCAACTCCCGGCCTCCCAGAGTAACTCTCCGATCCTTGCAAATATCATTAACCAGGATAATGCCTCCCCCGGTCATGATCTTGCAATTCCTAAGCAAAGACTCAGCTACCAAACCATGCTTCAGAGCAAAAGAAACAGATACAAAACTATGGAAAGCACCACTATCAAACAAAGCTAAAGCTGGAATAGAATCAAGAAGAATAGAACCTGCGATGACATCTCCGGTGGGTTCCTCCTCTTCGACGGTCATAGCAAACGCTCGTCCCTATCGAGCACCTTCCTGCTGTTGATGCTGGACAAAACGCTGCTGCTGTGTCGGAAGCGGTCTCCTCGGCTGTGCTGCAGGTGGTCTCGTCTGTGTCCTCGGAGCTGGAGCTGCTCCCTGAACTGCACGACGAGGACACTCCCTCGATTGATGCCCTTCAGTACCACAATACAAACAAACTCCTAGCCTCCTACTGCAAACTTCCCAGATGTGGCCAGGCTTCTTGCAGAAGTTGCATGAAGCTTGCTGAAACTGTCTCTGCTGCTGAGATGCCTGGTGAAAAGGCGCTCTAGCTGGAGTCTGGTTCTGCTGTGGCTGCTGGAAAGGTCTGGACTGGAAATGAGGATGTTTGGCAGATACTGCACTGCCGTTGGCCCCCAGAAAAGAATCACGGTCTCTCTTGGTCTTCAAACCCAGATCCCGCTCAACCTTGCGTGCCTCCGCAAGTATCTCCGAGTATGTCTCATAAAAAGACAGAATGAGAATCAATATGGCACAAGACGTAAGACATCAAGGAAAGGACAGTTTAAGGGATCAAGTATCAATGTCAAAGGAGAATAGTTGAATCAAAAGAATTTTCCTAGATGTGATTGAGTATCTCAGCCTATATCCTATATCCTATCGCAGGCTCGTAGTAGTAGTACAACTAAGTTGTCGCACTACCACGACATCACATACTTGTGAAGCTAGACCTGCATGGGCCACCACCAAAAATATGTCACGACCCGTACCCGATGTAAGGATACTAGTCGGAAACAACGCCCAGCCTACGCCGCAGAATCGGCGGTAGAACGCTGTCTAGATAGTCTATCTAAAGTAATGAACCACCAAAAATGATAGAATACTCAATCACAGAACTAAGATAGAATGAGCACGAATCAGATAAGAATAGAATAGTCATCATACAACTCATGAGTTTAAAATAATACATCAATGAGTCTGAAGAGTAACAAAATAAGCTGGAGACAAATCCAGTACAAAAGAAAACTACAATACTACAAAGCTACAACTCCAGGGTCGATTGTCTCAGTTGGGATAAGTCCCTCTTGAGCCAGGGTCTCCGAATCTAAACCCACAACATCCTGGGGTCCATAATAGGTAGGGTACTCCTCAGTGTCATCTGGAAAAATATATCCAGTCAGGAAAGGAGCAGAGTACATCTCTAATAGCAGTTCTAATCCATGATAAAAACTATGTAACAGTAAATAGCTATGGATAAACAAGATGCACAATAGATACAAGAGATATATAGACAATAAGAAAATACTGGAAAGAAATACAATAATGAACAATATGCCAATGAAACAATAATACTAATGACTAAGTGTGTGAGTACTAGCTTAACATGTGATCGGCTTGGGCAAGATACAATGCGGCCTGGCTAATCATACGTGCGGTGCATGATCAACACTATTCGCTTACCAATACTTTATTCAATAGGGATTTGATCACATATCTATACTAATACTCCCCATCCCCAACTGGTATAATAGATCCAACCACAGTATGCTATGGCACTAGATTCCCCAAGAAGAGAGCGACTCCTCCCAAAAATCGGTGTCTGTACATGTACAAGATAACCAATAAACAATACTTGCACCATATACACCATATACCAAGGAATAACATCTCATGATGAGATCCGAATATACCAATCCGTGTAACCATAGTGTCAAGAGAAATATGTATATCTATACTAGATACAACGAACATAGAGGATATCATAAATGAGAAACTATCAGAGAATGTACTCGCCTGAAGTCCAAAGAACAGTCTCACAGATGTCTGACTCGGTACCTCGAAGACCTAGATATAGAATACCACATTAATACAAGGTCCCGGAAAGAGAACAAGTCAAACTAGTCAACTTCTAGGTCAATAAATCAATTCTAAGTCAAAAGTCAACTATGGTCAACTCTAAAGTCAACTAAAGTCAAACATGGTCAAACCAAGGTCAACCTCACAAGAAATATATATAAATAATATAGAAAATAAAATACAATAATTTAGGAATCAAAATTAGATCCCAAAAGATACCCACACAAGAATACTAATAATACAAATAATGCACACTCTAAATAATGTATATACAAACCAATATTTATACAAATAAAATAATATATTATTATTAGTATTATACCTCACAAAAACACCTATATATATACATATATAAATCAAAATGCATATATATATATATAAACAATTTAATAACTATATACTTATATATACATACATATAAACTTACAAAATTAAAATACCAAACACATGCACATATGTACGTATTTTACATGGCTAGAAGCACACATAAAAATACATTCATTAAATTAACAATTAAATATATAATAATTATAAATAATATAATTACACATTTAAACACATAAATATATTTTATAAAACATTTATGTATAATTTATGTTATTAACATAAGTACATATATATTTGCATGCAAGAAAGCTACATACATATATTTATACATCACATTAGAACACATAGAAATATAGATCTATGCTACAATAAATATCATAATAAATACACTAAAATAATATATAATATCTATATATATTTACTAGTTATAAATGAAGAATTTTAAAGTATAAATAATTAGATCTACACAAAAACACACCAAATTGGAGAGTATCACACCGTATCCCACTAGATCTAGGATACGCATGTGACACGAGTCCAACACACAACCAAATGTACCCCGAAGGACACAAACAAGTCACAAATAATATTTATGAATAAATCAAAGTGTCAAAAGTAGATCTATGTGTCCGTGTCAAAATGCGACATGTACAAAGCCCCGTGTAGGAGGGAAAACCCCCAAAATGATACGTATCACCAAATAGTTGGGATACGAACCACATGTACCCAAATATGGATACGACACAAGTCCCAAACACATAATCACATGCCCAATTGATCTATAGGATCAATTGACACACACAACAAAATGTAAATTCGGAATTCCAATAAAATTGACACAAAAAGCAACATAACTTTCTCCATGGGTCTCCTATGAACACAAAACAAAGTCCTATGGGTAGTACATACATATATGTTGATTTTACATGATTAAATCTCAGATTTAGAAGCTATTTTAATGGGAAAAAACTGAATTATACCTATTGGGAGATGGATTCCCAATGAAACCTCCAATTGAGATGAACTTGCTTTCAAATTGTAGATCCTTGCTCCTCTTTATAGATCCTTGCTTCCTCCTTCTAGATCCTTGCTTCTCAACTTTCTAATGGTGAATTGGGAAGAATTTTGGATGAATTTGGTGGACAATTGGAATAGGAATGGAAAGAATTTGGGAGTGGGAATTTCTAGATCTAGATTGGAAATGAGAATGAGAGGAGAGAGAAATTTTCCCCCCTCTAATATAGGCCGGCCATGCCCCCTTCCCCAAGCAATTGTAAAATGTCCAATGTACCCCTTGGGGCCTCTCATGAAGAAATAATTAAGGAAGGAAGCTTCTAGTCTAATCACTTATTTAATTTAATCCATCTCCTTAACCATGGGCTTTCTAAATGGGCCAAGTCTAACTATTTAATTCATGTTGGTCCATGGGTCCAAACTACACTAGTTGGGTCTACTAAAATAAGTCCAAAATAATTAAATAACATCCAACAACAATTAAATAATACAACAAAAATTATTTACCATGCACAATATTTATTTAAATAGGAAATTACTAAAATACCCTTTTTCCTAAAATATGGTAGTGACAAGTCTACCCTCCTTAAAATAATTTCGTCCTCGAAATTTAAAGATGAAAACTACCCCCAGAAAATCACAGAACAGAACTAAAGAATCATAATTAACTAATGAACAGAACATAACTAGAAAATAACATACCTCAAGGTACAAACAAATATGGATAACGCTCTCGCATGTCATCCTCTCTCTCCCAGGTTGACTCCCCCGGAGAGTGATGCCTCCATGCGACGCGTACCAAAGGAATAGTCTGGTTTCTTAGCACCTTCTCTCTCCGATCCAGAATCTCAACTGGCTGCTCTGGATAGCTAAGAGTAGGACCCACCTCTATCTCTGAGTGATCCAATACATGACTAGGATCTGCCACGTATCGTCTCAACTGCGACACATAAAACACGTTGTGCACTCCCTCCAATGTAGGTGGCAAGTCTAGTCTATAAGCAACTGTACCGACCCTCTCTAGAATAGTGAAAGGTCCGATGAATCGCGGACTAAGCTTTCCGCCTCCACCGAAGCGAATCGTACCTCGTGTCGGAGAAATCCTCAGAAATACCAAACCACCCACCTAGAACAAAACACCATCTTAAGAACTTAATCTATAACAAACAAGAACAAGCACAAACAAAATCTAAACTATACCTCAAACTCCAAAGGTCTTCGATGGCTATCGGCCCAATGCCGTTGTCTGTCCTGCGCCACTCGAAGTCTGTCTCTGATCAAATGAACCTTCTCCGCTGCATCCACAACCATCTCTGGCCCAAGCAAAATTCTCTCTCCAACATCGTCCCAAGACAAAGGAGTACGACACCTCCGACCATATAGAGCTTCAAAAGGTGACATCTCTATACTGGCCTGGTAACTGTTGTTGTAAGCAAACTCTACCAAATGGAGATGGTCCTCCCAAGAACCCACGAAATCTAGTACACAAGTGCGCAACATATCCTCGAGAGTCTGGATAGTCCTCTCTGACTGCCCATCTGTCTGGGGATGGTATGCAGTACTGAACTTGAGCTGAGTGCCCAAACTCTCCTACAAACTCCTCCAGAAATGAGAAGTGAAACGACTATCTCGATCTGAGACTATACTGACGGGAACTCCATGTATCCTAACGATCTGCCTCACATACATCTCTGCCAGCTTCTCCGTAGACAAACCCACCTTAAAAGGCAAAAAGTGGGCCGACTTGGTCAACCTATCAACAATGACCCAAATCACGTCTTTCCCTCCTGGAGATCGTGGAAGTCCGAAAACAAAATCCATAGTAATGTGTTCCCACTTCCACTCTGGAATGGGTAATGGCTAAAGTAAACCTCCTGGCCTCTGCCTCTCGGCTTTCACCTGCTGGCACACTAAGCATCTGGATACAAACTGTGCCACTTCCCTCTTCATGCCATTCCACCACACACTCTCTCGCATATCCCGATACATCTTGTTAGCACCTGGATGTATGGAATACTGAGAGCGATGCGCTTCCTGCAACACCTTCTCTCGCAACTCCCCACTAGGCACACACAATCTAACTCCATGCCTCAAAGATCCATCCTCTACAATAGTGAAATCATCCTCCAATCCTGCTCTCACCTGAGCTCTGATACTCCTCAAAGATACATCATCATACTGTGCTGCCTTAATCCTGTCCATCAAATTTGAGTGTATATGTAATCCCCACATCTGCTTAGCACCACCAGAAACAATCACCTCAATGCCCAAGCTCTCCAAGTCCTCCAACAAATATCGATCCTGCGTCAAGAACATAGCTACCAGATACCTGTTCAAAGCATCGGCAACTACATTGGCTTTCCCAGGATAATATTGTAAAGAGATATCAAAATCCTTCATCAGTTCCAACCACCGACGCTGCCTCATGTTCAACTCCTTCTGCGTGAAAACGTACTTCAAGCTTTTGTGGTCTGTGAAGTTCTCCACACGCTCTCCGTACAAATAATATTTCTACAACTTCAGGGAGAATATGACAGCTGCCAACTCCAAATCATGGGTAGGATAGTTCTTTTCATGAGGACGCAATTGTCTGGATGCATAGGCAATCACTTTCCCATGCTGCTGAAGAACAACCTAAACCCTTCCCCGATGCATCACTATAAATAGTGAAACCTCCGGACCCTGATGGCAACGTCAAAATAGGAGCAGACGTCAACCTCTTCTTCAACTCTTCAAAAGCAACCTGGCAATCCTCCGTCCAAACAAACTCCATATCCTTCCTTGTGAGTCTGGTCATCGGCTCGGCAATCCTCAAAAAATCTTGCACAAACTTCCTGTAATAGCCTGCCAATCCCAAGAAACTCCTGATCTCTGCAACTGAACTCGGAGTCTTCCAAGATTCCACTGCTGAAATCTTCTTCGGATCCACTGAAATACCATCACCAGTCACAACATGCCCCAAGAATTCTACTTTGTCCAAGAAAAACTCACATTTGGACAACTTTCCATACAGCTTCTCCTTCCTCAGCACATCCAACACAATCCTCAAATGCTCCTCATGCTCCTTCGGTGTCCTCGAGTATATGAGTATGTCGTCGATGAACACCACCACGAACTTGTCAAGGTACTGGTGGAACACCTTGTTCATCAAGTTCATAAATACCGCCGGTGCATTAGTCAAACCAAACGGCATCACCATAAACTCGTACTGACCATACCGAGTTCTAAAAGCAGTCTTCGGTATGTCCTCCGGCTTCACCTTCACTTGATGTTAGCCTGATCTCAAATCTATCTTAGAAAATATCTTCGCACCACTCAACTGATCAAACAGATCATCAATCCGTGGCAAAGGATACTTATTCTTGATAGTGAGATTATTTAAAGCCCTGTAATCAATGCACATGCGCACCGATCCATCTTTCTTCGGTACAAACAATATCGGGGCTCCCCATGGTGAAGAACTCGATCTAATAAACCCTTTATCCTGCAATTCGTCCACCTGCTTCTTCAACTCGACCAGCTCGCTGTTGTTTACTCTATAGACATGCTACAAAATTGGTTCTGCACCTGGCACCAAGTCTATAGAAAATTCAATATCTCGATCTGGTGGCAATCCTGGCAATTCCTCAGGAAACACATCCAAGAATTCTGCTATCAACGGATGCGGCAACTCCTTGTCTTCCACCAAAGCTCCACAAATAATGCCTTTTCCCTACTCCGCAGCTCCTCTAGCAAACTCGAACTCTGGCTCTCCTGGCGGACCAAACAAAACTCTACCTCCTCTACAGTCTATGCTAGCACGGTGCCTACTCAACCAATCCATCCCAATTACAATATCGTAGCTCGGAAGTGGCATTACAAGTAGACACGCACTCAACTCCCGGCCTCCCAGAGTAACTCTCCGATCCTTGCAAATATCATTAACCAGGATAATGCCTCCCCCGGTCATGATCTTGCAAGTCCTAAGCAAAGACTCAGCTACCAAACCATGCTTCAGAGCAAAAGAAACAGATACAAAACTATGGAAAGCACCACTATCAAACAAAGCTAAAGCTGGAATGGAATCAAGAAGAATAGAACCTGCGATGACATCTCCGGTGGGTTCCTCCTCTTCGACGGTCATAGCAAACGCTCGTCCCTATCGAGCACCTTCCTGCTGTTGATGCTGGACAAAACGCTGCTGCTGTGTCGGAAGCGGTCTCCTCGGCTGTGCTGCAGGTGATCTCGTCTGTGTCCTCGGAGCTGGAGCTGCTCCCTGAACTGCACGACGAGGACACTCCCTCGATTGATGCCCTTCAGTACCATAATACAAATAAACTCCTAGCCTCCTACTGCAAACTTCCCAGATGTGGCCAGGCTTCTTGCAGAAGTTGCATGGAGCTTGCTGAAACTGTCTCTGCTGCTGAGATGCCTGGTGAAAAGGCGCTCTAGCTGGAGTCTGGTTCTGCTGTGGCTGCTGGAAAGGTCTGGACTGGAAATAAGGATGTTTGGCAGATAATGCACTGCCGTTGGCCCCCAGAAAAGAATCACGGTCTCTCTTGGTCTTCAAACCCAGATCCCGCTCAACCTTGCGTGCCTCCGCAAGTATCTCCGAGTATGTCTCATAAAAAGACAGAATGAGAATCAATATGGCACAAGATGTAAGACATCAAGGAAAGGACAGTTTAAGGGATCAAGTATCAATGTCAAAGGAGAATAGTTGAATCAAAAGAATTTTCCCAGATGTGATTGTGTATCTCAGCCTATATCCTATATCCTATCGCAGGCTCGTAGTAGTAGTACAACTAAGTTGTCGCACTACCACGACATCACATACTTGTGAAGCTAGACCTGCATGGGCCACCACCAAAAATGTGTCACGACCCGTACCCGATGTAAGGATACTAGTCGGAAACAACGCCCAGCCTACGCCGCAGAATCGGCGGTAGAACGCTGTCTAGATAGTCTATCTAAAGTAATGAACCACCAAAAATGATAGAATACTCAATCACAGAACTAAGATAGAATGAGCACGAATCAGATAAAAATAGAATAGTCATCATACAACTCATGAGTTTAAAATAATACATCAATGAGTCTGAAGAGTAACAAAATAAGCTGGAGACAAATCTAGTACAAAAGAAAACTACAATACTACAAAGCTACAACTCCAGGGTCAATTGTCTCAGTTGGGATAAGTTCCTCTTTAGCCAGGGTCTCCGAATCTAAACCCACAACATCCTGGGGTCCATAATAGGTAGGGTACTCCTCAGTGTCATCTGGAAAAATATATCCAGTCAGGAAAGGAGCAGAGTACATCTCTAATAGCAGTTCTAATCCATGATAAAAACTATATAACAGTAAATAGCTATGGATAAACAAGATGCACAATAGATACAAGAGATATATAGACAATAAGAAAATACTGAAAAGAAATACAATAATGAACAATATGCCAATGAAACAATAATACTAATGACTAAGTGTGTGAGTACTAGCTTAACATGTGATCGGCTTGGGCAAGATACAATGCGGCCTGGCTAATCATACGTGCGGTACATGATCAACACTATTCGCTTACCAATACTTTATTCAATAGGGATTTGATCACATTTCTATACTAATACTCCCCACCCCCAACTGGTATAATAGATCCAACCACGGTATGCTATGGCACTAGATTCCCCAAGAAGAGAGCGACTCCTCCCGAAAATCGGTGTCTGTACATATACAAGATAACCAATGAACAATACTTGCACCATATACACCATATACCAAGGAATAATATCTCATGACGAGATCCGGATATACCAATCCGTGTAACCATAGTGTCAAGAGAAACATGTATATCTACACTAGATACAACGAACATAGAGGATATCATAAATGAGAAACTATCAGAGAATGTACTCGCCTGAAGTCCAAAGAACAGTCTCACAGATGTCTGAATCGGTACCTCGAAGACCTAGATATAGAATACCACATTAATACAAGGTCCCAGAAAGAGAACAAGTCAAACTAGTCAACTTCTAGGTCAATAAATCAATTCTAAGTCAAAAGTCAACTATGGTCAACTCTAAAGTCAACTAAAGTCAAACATGGTCAAACCAAGGTCAACCTCACAAGAAATCTATATAAATAATAAAGAAAATAAAATACAACAATTTAGGAATCAAAATTAGATCCCAAAAGATACCCACACAAGAATACTAATAATACAAATAATGCACACTCTAAATAATGTATATACAAACCAATATTTATACAAATAAAATAATATATTATTATTAGTATTATACCTCACAAAAACACCGATATATATACATATATAAATCAAAATGCATATATATATATATATATATATAAACAATTTAATAACTATATACTTATATATACATACATATAAACTTATAAAATTAAAATACCAAACACATGCACATATGTACGTATTTTACATGGCTAGAAGCACACATAAAAATACATTCATTAAATTAACAATTAAATATATAATAATTATAAATAATATAATTACACATTTAAACACATAAATATATTTTATAAAACATTTATGTATAATTTATGTTATTAACATAAGTACATATATATTTGCATGCAAGAAAGCTACATACATATATTTATACATCACATTAGAACACATAGAAATATAGATCTATGCTACAATAAATACTATAATAAATACACTAAAATAATATATAATATCTATATATATTTACTAGTTATAAATGAAGAATTTTAAAGTATAAATAATTAGATCTACACAAAAACACACCAAATTGGAGAGTATCACACCGTATCCCACTAGATCTAGGATACGCATGTGACACGAGTCCAACACACAACCAAATATACCCCGAAGGACACAAACAAGTCACAAATAATATTTATGAATAAATCAAAGTGTCAAAAGTAGATCTATGTGTCCGTGTCAAAATGCGACATGTACAAAGCCCCGTGTCGGAGGAAAAACCCCCAAAATGATACGTATCACCAAATAGTTGGGATACGAACCACATGTACCCAAATATGGATACGACACAAGTCCCAAACACATAATCACATGCCCAATTGATCTATAGGATCAATTGACACACACAACAAAATGTAAATTCAGAATTCCAACAAAATTGACACAAAAAGCAACATAACTTTCTCCATGGGTCTCCTATGAACACAAAACAAAGTCCTATGGGTAGTACATACATATATGTTGATTTTACATGATTAAATCTCAGATTTAGAAGCTATTTTAATGGGAAAAAACTGAATTATACCTATTGAGAGATGGATTCCCAATGAAACCTCCAATTGAGATGAACTTGCTTCCAAATTGTAGATCCTTGCTCCTCTTTGTAGATCCTTGCTTCCTCCTTCTAGATCCTTGCTTCTCAACTTTCTAATGGTGAATTGGGAAGAATTTGGGATGAATTTGGTGGACAATTGGAATGGGAATGGAAAGAATTTGGGAGTGGGAATTTCTAGATCTAGATTGGAAATGAGAATGAGAGGAGAGAGAAATTTTCCCCCCTCTAATATAGGCCGGCCATGCCCCCTTTCCCCAAGCAATTGTAAAATGTCCAATGTACCCCTTGGGGCCTCTCATGAAGAAATAATTAAGGAAGGAAGCTTCTAGTCTAATCACTTAATTAATTTAATCAATCTCCTTAACCATGGGCTTTCTAAATGGGCCAAGTCTAACTATTTAATTCATGTTGGTCCATGGGTCCAAACTACACTAGTTGGGTCTACTAAAATAAGTCCAAAATAATTAAATAACATCCAACAATAATTAAATAATACAACAAAAATTATTTACCATGCACAATATTTATTTAAATAGGAAATTACTAAAATACCCTTTTTCCTATAATGTGGTAGTGACACCTTGAAATCCCCGGAGTTCCCTCAGATTGTGGGGCGGTCGCATTTCTACGATGGCCTGGACTTTGTCAGGGTCCACCTGGATGCCTTTGGCGATGATAACAAATCCCAGGAATTTGCCACTAGATACGCCAAGGAAGGACTTCGTAGGGTTCATCTTGAGTTGATGTCGGCGCATTAACTCGAATACCGTCCTTAGGTCCTGAATGTGATCATCCTTGAGGTGGCTCTTGACGGCTATGTCGTCTACGTAACACTCTACTATTTTGCATAAATGTTCATAGAATATGCCGCTCATAGCCCGTTGGTACGTAGCCCCGGCGTTCTTCAATCCGAAGGGCATGACCGTATAGCAATACACTCCCAACGGGGTGCGAAAGGCAGTGTGCTTCTCGTCTTCAGGATGCATCTTGATCTGATTGTATCCTGAGAACCCGTCCATGAAAGACATGCGTTCAAAACCGCAGATATTGTCGATCATGATGTCCGTGATGGGAAGAGAAAATTTATCCTTGGGGCAGGCCGTATTCAGATCTCGGTAATCGATACAGATACGTACCTTCCCATTTTTTTTTATGACTGGGACAACGTTGGCGACCCAGTCGGGAAGTTGTTCTTCCCGGATGAACCCACAGGCTATTAGCTTTTTGACTTCAGCTTCAATGGCGTCCATCATGTCCGGTCAGAACCGGCGTTGGTGCTGCTTCACAAGCTTTGAGTTAGTCAATATGTTGAGTTTGTGAGTAGCCACCTTCGGGTCTAGGCCCGACATGTCTCTATAATCCCATACAAAGACGTTGACGTATTCCTTTATCAGCTGTATGATTTCTTCCCTTTCGGCTGGTGGGAGATTGTCACTGATAAATATCGACTTTGGCGAAAGCTCACTCCCAACATCGGTTTGGATAACTTCGTCTTTGGTTGGAGGTTTCCTCTGTTCGAAGCGGAATTCCCACTGTGTATCCATTTGTTGAGCCTAAGAGTCATTCTCAAATGGCTCAGAATCTTGTTCCTCTGCTTCTGAGGGATCTGTCATCACCATATTTGCTGATAGTGCTTGTTCGAGAGCATCAGGTGAGTCGGGGGGTGACGAGCCAATTTGGAAGGAGAAAAAGATGTCCTTATCCGACGTGGAAGCCATAAGGGAGGTGGCGTACCCTAACCCGAAACGAGTTTGTCGGTAGCGGGGGTCACCACGTGGCGGCGTTCTTCTATCTCTTCCATAGTTGAGGCCCGGCTTTCGCTTCAAGTCGTAGCCCATGTTTTGCATGATCTTCAGCGCTTGAGGGCTGTACCGGTAAACCTGCATCTTCCCAGTATCGTCATCGAAAGGATCTTCCTGGATGGCTGGTTGATTGCACGTGCGACCGAATACTATTGGACGCTGACTGCTGCAGGTAGGCGGGATTATGAAGATAGAATCTTCATGCGGTCCATACGTTGTGATGATGTTGGATGATGACGCTGCTTCCCAGATATGCGGATGGTAGGAGTCCATAGCTTCCAAGAACTTTTGTGCTATGGGTTCTACCTTGTCACGAGGAGTGGGTTCCTGATTTGGAATCTGAGTATTAATGTACTGGAAAAGAGGATGTTTATTGCCATCTGGAACTCCGTTCCTGGTCGTGTTTACATCGGTCGGCTGCTCGTCGCGCCGAAGGTTGATGACCAAAGGTGGAGGCTTCTGGTTCTGAGTAACCACTGGAGAATTGCTTCTTTTCCCCGAGCTGGATCTGTTCAGGTGAATAGCCATGGGCTCTATGGCTTTTGGATGAGTGGTTCGTCCTTTCACTCTGATCGACAGCGGTAGTGCGGCAGAGGGTTCTCCTGGCTCCCGGTGGGATTCCTTCTCTGTCTTGCCCGCCACTTCTTCCGTGTGGTCCTGCGAGTACAACACGGCGTCAGAATAGTAGGACTCTACTCCTTTAAACGGGTTTAGGTCGGCCACCTCCGTTTGTACCATTCCTTGGGGGTCTACATATTTAAGACATTAATGTAGAGTTGAAGGAACGATGTTGTGATCGTGGATCCACGGTCTTCCCAGCAAGATGTTGTAGGATACCTCTGAATTGATCATGTAACATGTGGCCACCGATCTGAGGTTGCCAATCTGGATCCTCAGGCGAATCTTCCCCAACGGCTTACTTCTTCCGACGTTGAATCCCACGATTGTAGTGGAGGTGTAAGCCAGTTCGCTGGTAGGAATCCTCAAAGGTCTGAGCAGACTGTGCGGGATGATGCTGATCGATGATCCCGGATCTATGTGAATTCGATCAACCTCCATGGAACCGATGTACCCGATGTAATAGAGGGGCCTGTCATGCCTGTTATGTTTTAACAGCATGTCGTCTTGGGTGAAGGTGATATTTGGGACCACCTCCATCACACTGTGGCATTGAGGGCACGCCACTGGTTTTTCGTCGGGAGATTTGAGCTGGGTCAAGCATGCCTCCGCCTGCATCAGTGCTTCACTCAAGGCTAGACGAGTGTCTTGGGAGAGCCTGAGTAGCTCGAAGATGGAGAGCCTGGCCGGTGTATTAGCCTGTTGGGCTAGGATGTCGAAGTTATATGGCTTCTTAAAACCTTTGTTCGGAATGTTTTTCACAGGTATATCGAAGCGTAATTCTCTTTGTTTCCTTTGTCCGCCGGCGTCGGTTTTGAAGGGTTGGCTTTCGGTATGACGGGGCTTGGCCCTGCAGGTTTAGCAGTTGAAACGTCTGTCGGTATATCCTCCTGACTTGCTCCATAGTCGTTGAGGTAGGCTCTCCCTGACCGGGTTGTAGCAAGTACCTCGTCTTCGTCTGATGGCGAAGAATTTGTTACCATATGGCATGGTTTGCACTTTGAGCTCCTCCTGGACGTAGCTTTAGTCTCTTCCTCGAGCTCTGACACCAAATCTGGATGAACCCACATAATCTTGCCCTGACGGGTAGTCAGGGATACCAGGTTATGATTTTGATCCCTAGCCGGAGGAAGATTGACGATGTCTATTGTGGCTCGGGAAATGGGCGTGATACCGTCCATGACTTCTTGGGGAGGCAGATCGCCGAACCGCAGAGAGATCATGTTGGCTGTGACCATTTTCTCGTTGTTGTGCAGGGTGATGGCCTTAGCATCGATCAACCCCTGGATCTTCCTCTTCAGTACGTAACATAACTTTGTTGGGTGGTGTACGTATCTGTAGAAGATGCAGTATTTGGGGTCGTCGATACTGCCGACCTCTTGGGGCTGCCTTAGTTCCGGCAGGGTGATCTTGCCACTTTTGACGAGACACTCAAATATACTAGGGATATCGTTGTCGTCGAAAGAGTAGACCTCGACGGGCCTGGAAATCCCGGGCTTTGTCTGCGTGGTCGCCGCCGCCTTTTGTCTGGACGTATTGACCGTCAGAGCTTCTTTTTCCTTAGAGCTGCGAGGATGGTCGCTGCTGGGAGATGGCCTTTTGCCTCTATCGGAGGCGGAGATCATGATGCCATTGTCGTGCGCCTTGCGACTGTTGTCTTCGGCGGCCACTGCCGAGACGATGAACGAGGGCCACTCATGGAACTGATATGGTCCTGTGAACACCGAGACTATAGGAAGGAGGTTCTTCCTGCAAATGTCTACTAACGCCGAGTCTGGAACTCCTGGAGGCATTTGTAAGGTGGCCTGACAAAAATGTTCGACAAAGGTGCGAACGTCTTCCTTTTCCCTTTGCTTGAATTCAATGAGGGAGGACATAGACATGTCCATTCTACCCTCGTAGAATCGTGTGAAGAATAGCGCTTTGAAGTCCTCGAAGGAAGTAATGCTGTTGTCCGCCAAGTTACGGTACTACTGATAGGCTACTCCTGAGAGGCAGCCCTTGAACACCCGAGTGAGGAGGGCGTCGTTCCCTTGTAGCAACACCGTCATCATACTGAAATAGTTCATGTATTGACTTGGTGATATTTTTCCTTCGAACAGAGCCATAGTCTGAGGTTTGTACTTCAGAGGAAAAGGGACTTCTTCCCAGATAGCCGGGTAAGGCTGGTTGATTCCCAGTTTCTTGAGCTGATCTTTGTGCTTCAAGGCGTCAAACTGGGCTTTCAACTCCCGCACTGCCTGTATCGGATTCTCAGTTGGAAGCGGAGGGACTGCTGACTCTTGATCTAGAGCAGGTTCTTGGCTTGGGTCGGATGGTGGTAAGTCTACCCCCACACGTATCTGAGTTGGCGGGACCGACGCTTGAGCCATGGCAGTCGCGTGCTGAGTTAGCATCATCTGGTGTATGTTCTCCATTACGGATTGCATTTGCTTCAGCGATGTCTCTAGCACAGTGATGCGTTGTTCCGCGCTTCCTGAAGCCTCCTCGCGTTCGTCTTCAATGGCGTAAGCTCCCACTTCCCTGGGCGTCATCGAAGGATTAGTATAGGTCGCCGCAGAAGTTGACTCTACACTCTCAACATCTGTTCTGGAAGATTGGCGACCCCCAGCGTCAGAATCAGACGAGTACGGAGCTGGTTGCTGTGACCTTGCCCGGGTGTTTTGGAACACCCCAGCTTCAGTGCTCCAGAGGAAGTCTTCGAATCTTCTTCGGCTCGGAGGCCCAGAGGGATGACGTCTTGAGCTCGACCTTCTTCTGTGTATGCGTGAAGCCATGTTCACGGACGTATACGCGTGCTCTTCTTCCAGAAAAGACTGAGAGTAGCTCAATCGGTCGAAGATCGACCGTTTTGCTTTAGAACAGCAGTAGTCAATCACAATCTTATGACTATTACAACATTGCTCTCTAGGGGGCATAATAGACATGTTGGAAGATTCCCTCTCCTTACGCTTCTGGACTAGGCATTCGCGTAGGTCAGGAGTAGCAACCGGAGCTTGCTTTACGTCGCGGGACTTCGCCTGACGTAATTTAGAGATTCGCTCAGACTGGCGTAAAGTTGAAGAGGTCCTCAGTCGGCCATCGACTTCTCGCGTAATCCGGAGGGTAGGCAGATTGTTCTCTTGCTGGCGTAAAGGCCGAGAGGTCGAATATTCGCCTACTTGCCTCCCCTCACGGAGATCACCGCGCTCATCTGTTTTACCGTAGAAGTCAGATGTTGTTTCGCGCGTGGAGCGTGATCTATTCTTCCGATTTGGCGTTGAGGCACCATCGAAAGTTTTGTCTGTACCATGCGTAACGGAAGACTGATTCCTACGCGTAGAGCGCAGTAGATACTTCTGGGTTAGCACAGAGGCCTTGCCCGAAGTTTTGTCGGTACCGCGCGTAGCGGGAGACTGGTTCCTACGCGTAGAGCGCAGTGGATACTTCTGGGTTAGCGCAGAGGCCTTGCCCGAAGTTTTGTCTGTACCGCGCGTAGCGGAAGACTAAATTTTACGTGCAGGGCACGGAGGGAGCGATGCTACCACCTCATTGGTCGGAGAGATCGGAGAGATCGGAGAGTCCACAGGAATGGTTGAGGATGTCTTGGGCATCCACACTTTGTGCAGCTTCCTGTTGTCTTGGACGGAGAGAGAGTGAGAGCTACCCCCGGTTCGAAGCATGTCTTCGTAAGCAGACTGGTCGAAATGAACGACCAGCATCTTCTTCACGGTTTCTATAGATACCGCATCGCGTTGAGCAATTACTTCCTCGTCAGAAGAGAAAGATGTCCCTAGCAGAGTTGCCATCTTGTTTGTAGTATTAAACGAAAGAATGAAAGTGTATTTCAATGATGGGGTTTGTGCGAAACCTGCGCCCTTTGGTTTACAAACAAACTTGTACAATGTAATCCTATACGAGGATGTGGGAATACAATTTATTTAATCTGGGTATAAATTGCTATAGGTGTCTGATCTGCAGTCGATCACTTTAGCCCTTGGACCACGAGATGTTGAAGAAGTGCCGTGGAAGACAGGTAGCAGCTTCGAAGGTTGTAGGAGAGGGTGGATGCACGAAGCCGAAGTCGTCGATCCCCACTCTTTGCCTGAGCTCCGAGCTCTCTCTCTCTCTCTCTCTCTCTCTCTTTCTCCCTCCTCCTTGTTCGATCTTCTCCGATTGTCGACATTGGATCTGATATTGGTACTCTTGACAGAATTTTCTGACCTGGGATCTGATATCGGTTTCTTGACCAATTTTTCGACCTTGTTCCCCATTGACAGGGGCCTCTATTTATAGTCTTTGATGACAGTGACCACTCCATTGGTGTAGCAACCGAGGAGTGGAAAGTACAGCACCCTTTTACACAACGGTTAAAGTAATCAATGCCTACGTATAGATGATCTTTTGACTGAGCAGGTGACGTAGATCCAACTAAGGGGACACAACACGTACGGTTGCTACTAAGATCATGGCGTAAAAGCCACGCGGATAGGTATCCATTGTGTAGAAGAGGTTGGCATAGAAGCCAAATGTTCGTCACCATGGCATAGAAGCCAAGTAGGCATAGAAGCCGAACAGGCATAGAAGCCGAGTAGGCGTGGAAGCCGAGCAGGCATAGAAGCCGAACAGGCATAGGAGCCGAGTAGGCGTGGAAGCCGAACAGACACAGAAGCCGAACAGGCATAGAAGCCGAGTAGGCGTGGAAGCCAAGTAGTCGTAGAGACTGAGTGGGCGTGGAAGCCGCATGAGCACAGATCCTGAATGGACGTAGAAGCCGCTGCATATCGTGCCAGAATGGGCGTAGAAGCCGCTTGAGCACAGATCCTGAATGGGCGTAGAGGCCGCTGCATATCGTGCCAGAATGGACGTAGAAGCCGCTTGAGCACAGATCCTGAATGGGCGTAGAAGCCGCTGCATACCGTGCTGAAATGGGCGTAGAAGCCGCTTGAGCACAGATCCTGAATGGGCGTAGAAGCTGCTGCATACCGTGCTGATGTGGACGCCTTTAGCCGGAATTATGGCATTTGAAGATGTAACCAAATCTCTTGCAGAGATTTGCCATCACCTTATGCATTAAATGCGGAGGCGTGTTTCGAAGGTCTGCAGGCCTTCTGTGCACCCGTCGTAGAGACCTGTCTTGAGAGAAACTGTCATCGATCTGTGCAATTAGACGTGGAGACGTGCCTCGAATCCCGTACGAAGTGCAGCTTTTGACGTGGCGGGCGGTTTGTCTGCTGCGGAGCGTAAAACAGCTCATGTTTGCCTGTGTAAAACAGGGCGGCATATTCTCTTGTACGCAAAAGAGCGGTTTATGCTGAGGGGACTCCAGTAAACGACGATTTGGTGATGTTTTACCAAATCCTCTGCATTAAATGGTGAGATCCGCCATCATACCGTGGGACGCATCCCGAGAGGTCTGCCATCATTTTCAGCCGTCGTCTGGGTAGCCGTGCATCACCTTTTGTCAGGAGTCAGAGGTCAGATTCACTGCGTGACTTGACAGGTTCATTTCGGGGAAGATGAAGCATTCCTCGTACGCTATCACGCTGCTTTGAGAGCGGTTGAGTTTTACGCCATGGAGGCGATGAAGAACTCCGTTTCACGCTGGAGCGGCCTGGACGTACTGCACTTATGCGGATGGTCTTTTGAGCTTTATTCTTCACGCTGTATTTTAGCGGAGAAAACTCTGTTTTACATCGGATGGCTCTGAAGGCCTCTGCTTATACTGCTCTGTATCAAGAGGCTGTGTAGCTCTTCCCAGCGTATTTTTTATGCTTCTACACCAGGTCTCCTAGCATGCAGTTTTATCAGTAGTTATTTCGATATTTCTTTAATATATTAAAAAATTATAACACATACGTACACTGTAATATGAATATTAATTCACAAGTGGTTCATATATTGTCAATACAAGTCACATGAATATATATATCATCTATTAGCACAAGTAAAGAAATATCAAAATAAATAGCTAAATGTCTCAAGTATGAAGTATCAAAAGAATAATAGTCGGGTGGAGACAAATCCACTACCAATCGACTACATCAAAAACTAAAATGATAGAGGAGATCAAAATCCCAAATATAAAATAAATGTCAATAAAGAAACAACAGCTAAGGATCCATCACCAATAAAGTAATCACTGGTACTCAGAAGGTAAGACCTCCTCAACTGAGAATAATGCGTCAGGCCCGGGTCCATACTCCTGTGGATAATCCTGCTTGTCTATACCTGAAAGTGGACCAGGTCCTCAAAGGGACGTAACAAGATACAAAAAACACATGCCATAATATACTAAAAATAACATCCAAAGGGTCGCCTAATCGTCTATGTGAAATGCACTTTTGAGAATAACTTTTTAACGTATGGGATATCTGACAAAAAATGGGATTGGCATGACTCCCTCGGAGAATTAGTGGCCTAAAAAGCGTAACATCTTTCGATCGTCAGAGGTCGCAAACAAATAATATAATAATAGGGTCATCTGACCTCGCATCTCCGGTGAAGCGTACGGGTTACAAAAGGGAAAGTTGTTCTTCCCACCCTATGCTCTATCCATGTTATATCCATGCCACGGTAATACCATCTAGTAACTCCCAGGTCTTCTAGCATACATTTTTATCAGCAGTTATTTCTTATCCGTCGTACATCCCATACGTATAGGTGGCCAGCCTATCACGCAAGTCCGTGTTCTATACGAGACTTACACTCGTGTAAGAAATGTGTCACGACCAAATAAAATATAAGAATGCCTCAACATCATGGGGTGGTCTCGTAATACTAGGTTATCATGCAAAATATTAAATAAGTGACAAAAAGTGACACAACCGTCATTGCACCCAAGTTATTCTTGGATGCGCCATTTTATATAGCAAAATAAACATAAATAAATAATAGAAAATAAATATGCAGTAATTAAACCTAACTAAACAGTATTATGGCAAGGTATACTTGCCTGGCAAGCAATCTGTGCAATGTAGGCGTCATGACGTCAAGTACAAAGGATCAAAACCTACAGGCTCCGAACAAACATCTTCCAATACTAAAATAAATATCACCAACATGTTCAAAATTAACGAGATAGTCAGAAAACTCTACCCTTTTGCCCAATTTGGACACATAAGCAAAAATGGTAATTTTGGGTCAAAGCGGGATCCACATGTGACCCATTTTGCACCGAAATATGCGCTAGGGATAAGATCTCTAAATGAGCAAATTATAGGTCAAACAATCCTAAACGTCAATACAAACTCATGTAT
Organism: Iris macrosiphon; assembly: GCA_036927795.1. Classification (NCBI taxonomy): domain Eukaryota; kingdom Viridiplantae; phylum Streptophyta; class Magnoliopsida; order Asparagales; family Iridaceae; genus Iris; species Iris macrosiphon. Next base: position 108,884,517 of record JAYESA010000005.1, read on the forward strand.
AATTTTGGATTCTGGTGAGCCGATCATAATTTTGTCCATCGAGTAAACTGTGGGGCCCGCGAATAGGCCACTCGGTCAACTGTCTCAGAATCGCATAAAACTTGGGTCTCAGGACCAACATGATACCAAAAATCCAATGGTGTAAGTTTTGTTGCGTTCCTATAAGTGTGTACCAACTAATAAGAAAATTATAAAATACCGATATGGGAGGACTTTTACGGATACGAGTTGAATTTGACACGTACACATGTCCAAATCAACTTCAACAAAAGCCAGCACATTAGGAAATACCATATACGCCTTTCGGTGCAACTGGTATGTATCGTGGGGGTCCAGTTTGTCAGGACGCACTCAGTATCGCAAGATTTCTATATTTTTGAAACAAAATTTGCTTGACTTCTCACTGTTATTTTAATACAGAATTACTAAGAAATTATATATGAACAATAGGTCATTTTGATCCTGGTTATATTGACTAGCTATCAGAAAAAGAAAATCACATTTTAGTTAAATCGATCGGAAGAAAAATTGCCTTTCAACAGAGGTGTTTTATCACGAGTTTCCTGTAACACCATGTTATGCCTAATGACAGTTTTTTGTGATTTTCTCAAGGGTTTTTTTATATCGATTTAAGCAGGATTTATTCTTAAATATTATAAGGTTAGAAACTCGATTATGTGGGTTGTCCATAGGATTTAAAAGATTGAAAAATGATCGAGCAATCGTTGAGATAATCGATTATGAAGTAGGGTACCTTAAAGTCGGCTGCTGCTGTGCGGTCGAGGACTAACCCAACGGTCGACGACGGCTTCTCCGGCGGCTTCAGGTGGTCAGGGACAGTCGTAGAGGGTGGAGGATTCTTCTGAATTTGAGAAAGTCAAGTTCGAGATGGGTGCGTGGATTGTGGGAAGGAGAATAGGTTTCGATGGGATCGAGATATATACTAAAGTTTTTCATAGGTTCCTACTAGATTTTTATATTGATTTAAACTCGAATTTGGTTCTATTCAACCCAATCTGGAAGAGAATCCTATTAGGATCATGATGGAAAATATTCGATCAAGATTTGTTGGGGTTTGGGTTAGGTTCAAAAATTGGGAAGGGGTTTTTCTCGTGCGCGGATCAGGTCTAGGGAGCGGGGAAGAATGAACACTATTCATTCATTCAATTTTTTTTTCTTATTTCCTTCTTATCTTTTATTTCATTATTTCATTATTTCTTTGTTATTATTATTATTATTATTATTATTATTGTAAAATAATTGTCTTATTATATTTAAATTACTATTATTATTATAATTTATTCGTAAGTCATTCGTATACATACTATTATCTTTATTATATATATATATATATATATATTCTAAAAAATCAGGGGAGGTTATATTTTACCCGATTTACAAGAATTTCGTCCTCGAAATTAAAGCTAACGCACGATAAAGAAACAAAAATATTCTACGGTAGGAAAGAACAAAGTAAGATCATACCTTGATCTTCAAATAGATACGAAAAATGTTTGCGCATGTCATCCTCGCACTCCCAAGTGGACTCTCCTGGAGAGTGATGTCTCCATGCCACGTGAACCAAAAGAATAGACTGATTTGACAATACCTTCTCTTGGCGATCAAGAATCTCCAAGGGTTGCTCTTAGTATGACGAGCTCGGTCTAATGGTGATTTCATAGTGATCGAGAACATGACTGCTATCTGGCACATATCGTCTTAGTTGTGACACATGAAATACATCATGCACTCCTTCAAGTGAAGGTGGTAGTGCCAGTCGATACGAAACTTCTTTAACTCGCTCCAACATATCAAATAGTCCAATATACCTTGGACTCCCGACCCCCGAAGCGAATAGTGCCTCTAGTGGCTGATATCCTTAAGAAGACATGATCACCTTTTTGAACTCCAAAGAATGACGAGGAAGATCTGCCCACTGTTTCTGTCTTTCTTGCGTTGCTCGCAAGTGCCCCTGTGTCCTCTTTACCTTCTCCATAGTGCTGACAACAAAATCTAGCCCCAAAATCTGATGTTCTCCCACGTTACTCCAACACACGGAAGACCTACACTTTCTATCGTATAAAACTTCAAACGGAGCCATCTGGATGCTCGCTTGATAGCTATTATTGTAGGAAAACTCCATAATGTTTAGGTGGTCCTCCCATGATTCCCCAAAGTCCAACATGCATTCTCTCAATATATCCTCCAACGTCTGAATAGTCCGGTTCGACTACCCATCTATCTGCGGATGATAAGACGTACTAAATTTTAGACGAGTCCTACGACTCTCCTGCATGTTCCTCCAAAAGTGAGATATGAAACGCGAGTCCATGTCTGACACAATGCTAACCAAAATGTCATATAATATCACGATCTTCCTCATATATAAGTTAACCAAAGCTTCTGTAGACTGGCCAATTCAAAAAGTCAAGAAATAAGCGGACTTAGTGAGTCGATCTATGATCACCCAAACAACATCTCGCCCACTTGGACTCTTCAAAAAACCATAACAAATTCCATAGTAATGTTCTCCCACTTCCACTCAGGAATCGAAAGTGGTTACAGTAGCCCTGCTTTCCTCTGATGTTCAGTCTTTACCTGCTGGCACACTAGATATTTAGCCACAAAGCGAGCTATCTCCCTTTTTATCCCATGCCACCAGAAGTTCTATCATAAGTCGCGGTATATCTTGGTGCCTCCACAAAGAATATAATATATTGAACTATGAGCCTCTACCATTAGTTTCTGCCGAAGATCTCCATTGGGAACATATAGGCGATTACCATATCGTAGTGTCCCATCATCATGAATACATAGTCCTGTCTACTCTCCAGCCTCGATCCTCTCTCTCAACCTCCTGAATCTAGAATCCGTAGGCAAAGCTACCCTGATCCTTTCTACCAGTAATGATTGCACTTGCAAGTTGGCTAGTGTCCCATCTGATCCAGGTAATACAACCTCTATGCCAAGCTCTTACAAGTCCTCCAGTAACTCCCCCTGTGTCATCCAGAATAATACTCTAGGCTTTCGGCTTAACGCATCTGCTACCAGGTTAGCCTTGCCTGGGAGATGATGCAGCTCTATCTCAAAGTCCTTTATCAACTTAAGCCACCGATATTGCCTCATATTCAGCTTATTCTGTGTGAAGACATACTTGAGGCTCTTGTGGTCACTATAGATCTCTACTCATTCCCCATATAAGTAATGTCTCCAAAGCTTCAAGGCAAAAATAACGACAGCAAGTTCCAAGTCATGATTTGGATAATTCTTCTCATGTACTTTCAAATGTCTAGATGCATACACAATCACCTTGCCATGCTGCATCGATACGCATTTTAAGCCTTTTTTGACACATTGCTGTAGATCACGTAGCCTACTGATCCTGATGGAATGGTCAACACTGGTACTGTGGTCAGTCGCTTCTTCAACTCCTCAAAAGTGGCTTAATACTCATCCGTCCATATAAACTCTTGGTCATTGCACGTCAATCGAGTAATATCCCGCAAGTCCAAGAAAACTCTTCACCTCCTATGCCGACTTAGCAACAGGCCATATCTCAACTGTCGATATTTTCTTTGGATCTACTGAAATATCATCTCCAGTAATGATATTCCTAAGGAAAGAGACCTTATCGAAGAAGAACTTGCATGCTGAGCTTCGCATACAATCGCTCTCTTCTCAATGTCTCTAAGACAATCCGTAAGTGCTTCTTATGCTTCTTGTGGCTCTTCGAATAGACAAAGATGTCATCTATGAAGACAACAATGAACTGGTCCAAATACTGATGGAAGACTCGATTCATTAAGTCCGTAATGATAGCCGGAGCATTGGTCAATCCAAATGGCATGACAAAAAACTCATAGTGTCCATATCTCATCCTGAATTCGAGCTTCGGAATATCCTATTTTTGCCCTTTTACCTGGTGATATCCTAATCTTAAGTCTATCTTCGAGAATACCTTGGATCCACTAAAATGATCAAATAAGTCATTAATGAATGGTAGAGGGTACTTATTGTTTACAGTCACAGAATTTAAGACCATATAGTCAATACATATGTGCACTAACCTATCCTTTTTGGGTACAAATAAAACTGGGGCTCCCCAGGGTGATGCACTCAGTCGGATGAAGCCTTTATCTTTTAACTCCTTCAACTACGCCTTTCGCTCATCCATCTCCTTCTTTGCCAATCTGTAAATTTGTGATACTATGGGTGCTACTCCAGGGGTCAACTCAATCGAGAATTCTACATCTCTGTCTGAAGGTAATCCGGGCAAATCCTTTGGAAATACGTCCTTAAACTCTGAAATGATAGGGTGATAAATAATATCGTCCAATGCCATCTGAATACCACCAAGAACCTCTATGGATCCTCGTGCAAACTCGATCTTCGGCTGGCCTAGTACCTTAAAGGGAATGCTTCCTTTGTAGCAGCCAAAGAAAGCGTGGTACTTGCTTAGCCAATCTATCCCAAGGATAACATCAAAGTTTGGCATGGGAAAGACTAAGAGTCGAGCCTTCATCTCTTTACCGCGAATCACTACAGAGCAAAATCTACAAATACGGCTAACATGTACAATTTTTTCACCGGTGAGAATTCTAGCACAACTAGGCAAAGGTGTAGTGGCAAAATTGTTCTTGGCAATAAAACTAGAAGATATGAACGAGTGTATGGTTCCCGTATCAAATAATGTCATAATAAGAAAAGTAAAAACAAGGGTGATACCTCCTATAACATCAATCTTCTGCTCTGTGTCATTCCTCTCTATAGCAAAAGCCTGTCCAGTCCTTTGAGGTAGTCCCTGTGACCTGGCTCTCACGAATTGGTACTTCTGAGTAGCTAGTGGTGGTTCTCGTTGGAATCCTCTAATTGCTGGAGGTTGAGGTGCTCCTGCTCCTGGTGCTCCTGGCCTTGTCTTTCATTGAGCTGGCTTCGGTGCTGGAAGTGCTGGCCTCTGCATCTGCTGTGGAAGCAACAAGGTCAGCTGCACCAGACAGTCTCTGGCCATATGCTGCCCAAAACCATAAATCATATACTACCCTAAGAGAAGCCGACAATCCCTCATAATATGTTCGCACTTTCCGCAGTAACTATAGTAGGGCTTCTCCTGAATCTGGTACAGTCCCGCTATCTGCTGTTGCTGTGGCTGCTTATGTACCAAAGGACGTCTAATGGGCCCTCCTTATTGTGTCTTTGCTGGTCCTTGCTGAATTATCTGTTGATTCCCTTTTTCCTTACTAATGGTCTCCTAGATCCTGGCCTCTATCAATAACTCAGCCTAAGAGATTCAGGACTGTTAATTGCTATAGTATTGGAGCTCTTGAGTCAGCCCATGATAAAATCTCTTAGCTTTATCTAAGTCATTGGGTATCAGAATGATGCCATATCTACTGAGGCGTCTAAACTATCCATCATACTCATCGACCGTCTTATTATCTTGCTCTAGATGGAGAAAGTGATTGTACAATACAACCTTTACGGTGGCCGAAAAGTATTTCTTCTTAAAGTACTCCAAGAACTACTCCCAAGTCTGACATGTACCCAATTGGCGCTTCATTGATTCCCACCAGTGGTGAGCATTTCCTTTTAGCTGGAGCCTCAAGCCTGTCATCCGTAAATCCATAGGCGCTATGACGCCTCTAATAGCTTCTTGGTACTGGTTATCCAGGTTGTGGTCTCCTTTGGGCTCTCATTACCTTATACGGCTTGGGACCCATATGCATAAAATCCTTTACTGAACCAACATGTGCTTGTGGCACTGGAACTAGTGCATGAGCTGGTGCGGATGCTGGTGCTGCCAACCTCTTAAGTTTTGTCAGTATTCCCTGCCTCATTTTGGGAGCTTCCTACCTCTGCTCTGCCGCTTGCTGCCTCTGCTCGTCAGCCAGTGCGGTAGCCTGCCGTCTCTGTTCTTGCATCATCATTTAGAAGATTTGGAATAGCTGCGTCTTGCCGTCCTGCGGTGCTAGTGGAGCTGGAAAAGACCTATTAGGCTCCTTGGAAGGAGTTGGTGGAACCAGATTGTTAGTTTGTCCACCTGGTCCTGGAAGTTGAGGAGTCGTTGTGGCCTCTCTAAGAGATTGGCCGTTGACCGCTGGAGATATATCATCCCCGGTGGAGGCACGTCTGCTATACAAATTCATCTCTCTACAAGAGATGGACGAAAGATTAGGAAGACTACATGAATCAAGCATGATGCAAGCATTCAGATAAGACAGGTTGGAAGGAAGTTGAGTTATAATCAAGTGTTGATGAGATCTTATTTTCTAATCCTATTTGCAGGCTTGCTCGGTATAGTAACGTAACCGAGATAATATACGGTGACCTACATGGGCAACCACAAAAACATGTGATATCCCAGTCCCAAAATAAGTAGGACTAGGAATACGTAGCATGCCAGCAGAGCTAAATGACAACTCCAATATGTTGGAAAATCATAAAATATACGTACGCTGTAATATGAATATTAATTCACAAGTGGTTCATATATTATCAACACAAGTCACATGCATCTATATCTCATCCACAAGCACAAGTAAAGGAATATCAAAATAAATAGCAAAGTGTCTCAAGTATGAAATATCAAAAGAATAATAGTCGGGTGGAGACAAATCCACTACCCATTAACTATATCAAAAATTAAAATGATAGAGGACATCAAAATCCCTAATATAAAATAAATGTTAATAAATAAACAACAACTAAGGATCCATCGACAATGAAGTAATCACTAGTACTCAGAAGGTAAGACCACCTCAATTGAAAAAGATGCGTCAGGCCCGGGTCCATACTCCTACAGATATTCCTACTCGTCTATACATAGAAGTGGACCAAGTCCTCAGAGGGACGTAACAAGAAACAAAAAGTTTATGCCATAATATACTGAAAATAATATCCAAAGGGTCACCTAATCGTCTATGTCAAATGCACTTTTGAGAACAACTTTCCAACGTATGGGCTGTCTGGCTAAAAATGGGATTGGCGTGATACACTCGAAGAATCAGTGGCCTAAAATGCGTAACATCTTTCGATCGTCAAAGGCCGCCAGTAAATAATATAATAATAGGGTCTTCTGACTATGCATCTCCGGCTGAGCGTACGAGTTACAAAAAAGAAAGTGTAAAGGAGCCCATATGCCTACTTGTTATTCTCCCAACCCTATGCTCTATCCATGTCATATCCATGCCATGGTGATACCATCTAGTAACTGCTAGGTCTCCTAGCATTCATTTCTATCAGCAGTTATTTTCTATCCGTCGTACGTCCAATACGTACAGGTGGCCAGCCTATCACGAAAGTCTGTGTCCTACATGAGTCTCACACTCGTGTAACAAATATGTCCCAACCAAATAAAACATAAAAATGCCTAAACATCTTGGGGTGGTCTCGTAACACTTGGTCGTCTTGCAAAATATTTAATAAGTGACAAAGGCGACGCAACCGTCGTTGCACCCAAGTTATTCTTGGATGTACAATTTTATATTACCAAATAAATGAAAATGAACAAAAATAAATAAATATGCAGCATTTGAATGTAACTAAATAGTATTATGACAATATATACTTGCCTGGCAAGCAATTTGTGCAATGTAAGCGTCCTGACGTCAAGCAAAAGTGATAAGAAACTACAGACTTCGAACGAACATCTCCGGATGCTAAAATAAATAGCAAAAAAACCTTAAAATCAGCGAGATAGTAAAAAAACTCTACCCTTTTGTCCGATTTGGATATAGGGGCAAAAAAGGGTAATTTTGGGTCAAAACAGGGTCCACAAGTGGACCACTTTGCACCAAAATATGCGCCAGGGGTAAGGTCTCTAAATAGGGCAAATTATAGGTCAAATAAATCCTACATGTCGATACGAACTCAACGGTATTTCCGTTTTTTGATTCCGGTGAGCCGATCACAATTTTGTTCGTGAAGTAAACCGTGGGGCCAACGAATATGCGGCTCAGTCAACTGTCTCGGAATCGCGTTAAACTTGGGTCTCCGGACCAGTATTATACCAAGAATCCAATGGTGCAAGTTTTGTCGTATTCCGACGAGCGTGTATCAACTAATGAGAAAATTGCAAAATACTGATATGGAAGAACTTTTACGGATACAGGTTTATTTCGATGCGCACACATGTCCAAATCAACTTCTACAAAAGCCCGTACGTCAAAAAATACCATGCGGGCCTTTTGGTGCAACTGGTATGTGACATGGTGGTCCTGTTTGTCGGGACGCACTCTGTATCGTAAGATTTTTAAGTTTTTGAAACAAGTTTTTCTTAATTTCTTATAGTTATTTTAATACATAATTACCAAGCAATTATATACGAACAATAGTTCATTTTGATCCTGGCTATATTGACTAGCTATCAGAAAAAGAAAATCATATTTTAGTTGAATCGATCAAAAGAAAAATCGCCTTCCAATAAAGGTGTTTTATCACGAGTTTGCTGTAACACCATGTTATGCATAAAGACAGTTTTTCATAATTTTCTCAAGGGTTTTTCATGTCAAATTAAGCAGGATTTATTCTCAAATATTATATGGTCAGAAACTCAATTATGTGCGCTGTCCATAGGATTTAAAAGATTAAAAAATGATCGAGAAATCGTAGAGATAATCGATCATGAAGTAGGGTACCTTGAAGTCGGCTGTTGTTGTGTGGTCGAGGACTAACCCGATGGTCGACGGAGGCTTCTCCGAAGGCTTCAGGTGGTCAGGAACGGTCGTAGAGGGTCGAGGGTTCTTCTGAATTTGAGAAAGTTGAGTTCTAGATGGCTGCATGGTTTGTGGGAAGGAGAATAGGTTTTGATGGGTTCGAAATATATACTAAAGTTTTTGATAGGTTCCTACTTGATTTTCACATCGATATAAACTCAGATTTGGTTATATTCAACCCAATCTGGAAGAGAATCCCATTAGGATTATGATGTAAAAGATTCGATTAAGATTGGTTGGGGTTTGGGTTAGGTTCAAAATTGGGAAGGGTTTTTGTCTCTCACGCGGGTCAGGTCTAAGGAGCGGGAAAGAATGAACATTGTTCATTCATTCAATTTTTTTTCTTATTTCCTTCTTATCTTTTATTTCTTTATTATTATTATTATTATTATTATTATTATTACTACTATAAAATAATTATCTTATTATATTTTAATTACTATAATAATTATTATAAATTATTGGTACATCGTCAGTATACATTCTATTATTCCCATTATTATTATATATATATTGATAATGCATATATATATATATATATATATATATATATATATATATATATATATATATATACTAGAAAATTATGGGAGGTTATAATTCACCTTATATCTTATTTTCTCTTCAACTAGTTCCCTCAATTACATGTCTTGATTATCTCAATGTTGTTCCAAAAATATGGGGATATAAATATCGAGAATATAATCTACCAATGTCATTAACCATTATAGATCTATGAAATTAAGTCTGTTATTAAAAAAACTTTTCGTCCATACTTCACAACTCAATCCATAGATATAATTCATAAATCTATTTATGAATACTCTATTCCTATTTTTTTTATATCCAGTCCAAATTTTTATTTTTCTCTTATCTCATGCCATTTAATGGCTTGTTTGGTTAGCAAAAGCCTTCTAACTTAATCATATTCATGAGTTACTAAATAATCTATGGTACTACCAACTGTTATCGCATATCACAACCTTATATAAGATATCCATTCCTATGACTCATCATAGAAATTATACCATTTATTTTCTTGATCTAAGCTTCAGATTCTTTCTTGAGTCTCGAACTTTAAGGCTGATTTTACATCCACACATCTTGCTTATGTCATGCACTCTTCTTAATCATCGTTACGTCATCATAGATAATTCTTTATTGTAATGCTCGACTCAATTTATCTTTTGACACTCTTTAATTTTATCCTTAAATTTTTTCATACAGATTTTATTCTAGCTCATGTTCAATCATTTAACGTACCATATTACTGCTTTTATAACTCTTCCTACTTCATAACCATTATGTTTTCTTAATTTAATTTAACTACTCTACTTATGACCTCTATGGAGTTCCTAACTAACTTGTATCGGTCAAGGGTTTATCATAACTTTGGCTTACTAGGCTAGTCATTATTTAATCTCTAACAGTAATCTCCATCCTTATTTATGGCTACCCACATTAGTTAGGAAAATCAAATTCAATCCTTAAACTCTATACTATACTCCAAAAGTTATCCCTCAAATCTTTTTAACCGTACGATGAACAATTTAGCCCTTCTAGCTATAGTACACTATACAATAATTATAAGTAAGTCAAATCTTTCTTATATCTAGCTAATTGGGTAAGTAATTAACACTAAACTAGGTATGTGATCAATTCTAATACTTGACAATTATTCGTTTGTTGAGAAATCTCTCTGTCATTATTTGATTTACCGTATTCATTCCAATTTACTATATATAAAAATATAGGTCTAAATCTTAAACAACTCATCCAATCCATACAATATCCTATTTTACTATTGTTCACCTTTGTCTTAGCTATCACAATATATAATTCTTTGTGATTATCAAATACTTGTCTCCCTTGGGAGAGTCCTCTTGGATAAAATATTATCGTATTCAAATTTTTTTTATGCCATTCCTAAACACGATATTATGATTATATCCTCAATGTAAAATTTTCTTAAACTAAATGTAGTGGTAGAATTCTAAACAAACACTAATACGGTCTTAAGTACATGACTTATTATCCACTATATCAATAAAGATCTCAAGTCATACTTTTTAAGGATTGTTATATATTTGGTCCCCTTTTGTTTAGGAAGCTATACTAATTTTCAAAGTTCAACTATATATTTCATCAAATTACTTCGATCATTATGATTAAGGGATCCATCGTATCGCTAGCTAAACCTTGTTATTCCTCTATTTAACTCTATCTAACTTATGTAACATAGTTTTGTCCTCCGATTCTAGAATTTTCTACTAGGATAAAACCATATATATAAGATCCAACTATTATTCCGTAATAACTGTCTATCCAATATAGGCATCTGTCCAAACCATTCCTAACTTAGCTAGTCACAAACTATAGAAATATTTCCTCTACAATGAGCAAAATATTCATTGTGGCTTCAAAATTTAAATTGCTTATCCTCTAAGCACGAGTTTACTTTGAATCCTTGTACCTAATAATCTACCCAAGATAGAAACTAAAAGTTCCATTTTCCTAAAGTTCGTAATATAGTTTCTTGTATCATCATGGGCTATAAGTAATCCCTAACATCTTGTTAGGATTTTTCCTAAGATATTCCAATCTACTGTAGTAACTCATCACTTCGAGTAATTAGTAGAGTCCATATTGTTTTAGGTTCCTGCTACTAACGTCAATTCTCATATCTTAATTTATTCTAACTCTAATATCTAGAAAATATCTACCATAATCTTTCCTACTCAGGTAACCATCTACTTACAAGTATTCCATCAGGTATGCCTTCATCGATTTGACAAGAATCTTCTCATGGGGAAACTACCACACATGAGTGTTCATCTATCCGAAATAGGAAAAGACGAGAATCAATGAATAAGAGTTTAAGAAAGTATGAATGAATACAATTACGAGGTTCAAAGATGTTAATAGTAATCAAAGGAAGTTCCAATAACAGTTGTGGATTGAAATCCTAACAAACTTATCCTAACGCAGGCTTGCTTGACACAGTAACGTAACCAAAATAATATATTTTTGACCTGCATGTGCCACCACAAAAATATATCACGTCCCATTCCCAAAATACGTAGGACTAAGAATACGTAAACATGCCAACTATGTATCAAGTAGACTCCAGTCCAACTCGAATACGTATAAGCTGTACTATCTAAATAATATAATATATCTCTAAGTCTCAATCTATAAGAAAATAAATAAAAGAAAGGATAACATGTATCATAGTGTGCACCAGAAACAACACTTGTCTGAATAGACTCGAAAGAAATAGCACGAGTCTACAAATACTAGGCTATATCAGCAGATGAGTAATAAATAAGAATAAGTAAACATAGCTAAGTTAAAAATAATACAAGTACCTGGTTTCAATGCCTGCATGATAAGGCAATACGCACCAACAACTCGAGGAAATACCACGACTGCTATGCTACAAAACTTTAAGGAACCAGGTCCTCAGAGAGACATAACGAGGTACAAAAATAGTGTGCTAGAAGTAAACAATGTAGTAGTATAAATAATCAATGGTAAGCTACTGTAACCGTCTAAGTGATATGCACATGAGGGCAATACCCTTACTCTAGGATGAAAATATGGAAGGTCTCAATAGACACTTTCGCAAGGTAGTAAAATACTAAAGGCTACGTGTGGGAGAACCTAAAGTAATCTGGTAAAACATGAAAGGCTCTGTATCATGGAACCTAAAGCAGTCTAGTAAAAATAATAAAAGCATACTACATAAAAATTAGCCCATATCATGGTGTATACTCTCTCCTCCTATGTAACCTTATAACATGTAAGATCATGACCTCTATCTAACAATGCAAGTGATAGTCATATATATATATATATATATATATATATATATATATATATATATATATATATATATATATATATATATATCACTAGTATTATAGGCCTAACATAATCCAAAATACCAAGAATATGTCGAGACATATTCTACACCTAATGGTTGTGTAAAGTTTCCTACGGTCTGTTGTACAAATATACCATGCACATCAACAAGAATATGTAATAATAATATCTATGCAAAATAAATAAGACATGAACTATTGAACAACTTGGCAAGGTATACTGGCCTATTTTTGGTTACTACGAAGAAGCCTATCCAATGTCCACGTCCGAAGATGATGCAGATCCCAAATGTCCTAAAGAAGGAATTAAAATTAAATACTACTCAACACTATCTACCTTATATCTCTAGTCTATTGGTGATGTACTATGGCCATATCCATATTTTTATGAATACTCACAAAAGCCTATATCATATAGTCTGTTCCCTCTTATAAACAATACTGCTCCTATTAACTATTTTTAATAAATTCTGGGATTAAAGTATGTCATAGGCCTTCGTGTCAGCTTTCTAAAACATTGTGTACCAAAGTTTGTTAAATAGCCCAAATTCGTCTCAGGTTTTAGCTCATTTTTAGCAGCCGTAGAATCATATTCTTCATAGGTTTCCAAATTTTCCAAAACGGTTTGTGTTTTCATGTCCGAAAACTCCTGGAATTACGGAAACACCGAACCACATTCGTCTTCCGGACACCTGACACTCAAATAATTCTACAGAAAGTTATAGAACTAATTTGGCCTATTAATTTATATTTTTGAAAGTTAATTTCGTTGCATTTTTTTTTAAAAAATTGGAGATTAAATAGAGTTCTTAGCTGGGATTTATGTCCTGTATAAGTTACTAGTGCTATTACAAATGAGGCTGAAACCTATGACGAATTTGGACTATTTAATAAACTTTGGTTCATAGTTTTATATAAAAATTAATAGGTTCTTAAGGCCTAAAGTTGTATATTCACAATGCTAACATGATTTATATATTTATATAGAATTTTACTACTTAAGAATATGAACGAAATTGAAAGATAGATCATGTACCAAGTTGATTACGATGGAGTGTTACAGCACATTTCTGGCCTCTAGTAGACTCGGATGGACTCTAAACTATTTGGAACTTGATAGGTGTATTTGGGGGCTTCAAAGGGAGGTTTTTCTTGTGCTTGGAGGGGTGTGCACAACCATGTGCACATTTGGACAGCAACAATTGTCATACCCAAATTTTGCTAATCGACAATCGTCCCCCGAACGTGATGCCATACGAACATAAGGCACGCCCGCAAAAGACCTGGGCATAATGGTACACTTTAGAAACATATTACAATAGAGTACGCAAATTGAATAGCATACATTGAAATGAACAAAAGTTCTCTTTATTGCTAATGAACATCTTTGTTACAAACTCTTGACTTAAAGTAAAGGGGTGCCGCACGGTCTTACAAGTTGGACGCAAAATGAGATAGCCGATATATACATTATTTTTCTTAAAAAAATTCAAAAGACAAACTACCTTGAGTGCAAGTTTGCATCATTGCCTTGGAGCTTCAAAAAGTTATGTGTGAGCTCCTTGAGATTATGCAATTGTGCTCCAAAAGTCACGAACACAATACGTATGATCAGTGAAAGGTTGGGGGAAAAGCTTCAACTGCTCGCCGTATCGCCTTAGCTCGAAGAACCTGCTGCAATAAGGGTCAGTATTTCAAAAGTACCGATGAGGGCGAGCTAACCCAACACACCAAATCGATACAGTATTAATATGAAGATGCAACATTTTTATTATATGATATTTTTATCTTGCCTTAGTTCAATTTTACAAACATGTAATAGAAATAAAATGACATAACAAAATGTGCCACCGCTCGGTGACTTTTCCTGTGCTGTCTGAACCACTTGTACAAAAGTTAACATTTCCTTCCCTGCCATGAAGACATAGTAAGCTTGCATAGTTTAAATATATATAGCGTGTTACTGGTCGGACTAGTGATGGTCGGTTGTCTTTCCGCTTAGGGTAGCTAGCCCTTAGTGGATGCCCCAATTCATTCCATGCAAGGACTCCAGTTAGAAAATTTTCTAACCAGGCCAAAGCGGTCCCAGTGCCCTGGCGATAGTTTGTAAAACTTCTTCTCTTATGCACAAGTTATCCTTGGCCATGCATCAACTCAAAACTAAGTTATCAAACAAGGCATGCAAGAAAACATAAGGAAATAAACTTCATAGCATATTCTGATAGTATAGTCTATCTACTCAAGTGATCACATTGCAAATATATAATAATCATTTCACAGTTATAGATAAATAAGTTTTAGCTATAACAGAAACGTAAATATGTACATGCATAGCGGACAAGAACGCAATACAGTGATCATTCGGCAATTTCTATGTTATAAGCATCAATGTTTCATGTCTACTTCTTATTATCTTTGACTCATTTTTATTATTATTGTATTATTTATAGGAACAAACAAATAAGTCAGATTATTAAGAGTGAATACTTGGAATAAGGGCACTAATCGAAAGTAAGGCCACTCACAAGTTGGTAAATCAGAGAAGAGAAGGGAAGATCTTCAGGACTCCGCTCATGCGTCACTTACATGATTACCTGCACGCATCAATAGATGATCAATATTTTCTTGCCTCGGACTCCCAAAGTTCAATATGAGATACGATGTTCAAAGAACGAAGACAACAAAATCCATCAAAACCGTGCAAGAAAACATAAGTCATAAAACCAACAAGAAAGCAACCAAACAACATAAAAAATGAGCAAAGAAACCAACACAACGGAAAGGCCCCTCATGACTCTACTGCAGAGTCCTTCCTTGAGGCACGATCCGCTGAATGTGGGATTTAGCTCCGAAGAAACCAATCCATAATGAGAAAAATATCTTGATTCAATCTGTCCCGATTGAACGATACAAAGTATTTCTTAGCCGCGCTCCCCGAAAAGGGGGAACTGGTTACTACATCTTAACCAACTAATATAAAGTTTTATACTCGAAACTTAGGAGTGAAACCTACCCCTAAGAAATAATGAGAGAAAATTTTCTCTTATATCAGATTCAAGTTCCTTGTTCGACTACGCGACTGCGTGGTTCTGCCAAAGAATACTTACATTGGGGACTGCACGATTCTAGAGCTCCTTCTCTTTCCGATCCAAGATCTGACCAGGCTCTTAGATTCACGACAAGTCTGCCTGCAGATCCAGCTGACCAAAATCTACCACATGTCTAGGGTTATGCACGTACTTCCTAAGTTTTAACACATGGAAGATATCATGCACGTCTGACAAGGGTGGTGACAATATAATTTTATAGGCAACTGAAGAGACTCGCATGAGGAATTCGAACGGGCTGACGAATCTCAGACTTAACTCCCCCTTTACTCTGAATCTTATGACTCCTCGTATGGATGAGACTTTCAGAAACACAATTTCACCTTCGAAGAACTCAAGGGGTCGTCAGTAAATGTTGGCTTTGTGCTACTTTTAGTAGCCCTCAGATCAACCGAACATTTTGGACTGTTTGTCCGACTAGTTTCGGCCTAAGGATTTAACGCTTCCCAACTTTATCCCAGCAGATCGATGACCTACACTTATGCCCATACAATACCTCGTACGAAGCTATTTGGATGCTGGAATGGTAACTGCTGTTGTATGCAAATTCGGCCAACAGTAGGTGGACGTCCCAACTTGACTTTGAATCGATCACACAGAGTCGTGACATGTCTTCAAGCACCTGATTCACCCGTTCTGTTTGGCCATAGGTTTGAGGATGGTAGGCTATGCTGAACATTAACTTGATCAGCATCACTAACTGAAGGCTCTCTGTCATAATCGACACCTAGAATAAGGGAACTAGTAGTGAATAACGCCCAGCCTACGCTGCTGCATCGACGGTATAATGCTATCTGGGTCAACCATACTATCTAAATATTTCATACAATATATACATGATACCAATCATTATCATCTTAATTCCCAACAGAGGAACAATATGGTATATAATATTGGTAAATAATACTCAATCACAAAATAAAACTAAAGGAGGATGAAAGCACAATAGGGAATAAGAGAGAGAGGAAATGAGAGTCACAATACATCCACAAGTCTAAAATAATATATATATATATATGCCATGAGTATAGAATAAGACTAATACAAGGTCCAAAATATAAAACTAGGCCTCCTCGGTCACATGTACTATGTCCTCCTGCTCTAGGAGAGAATCTTCTAATAACTCATCGTCTTGTGGCCCGTAATACATGGGACACTAATCCACAAGCCAATTATTTAAAAAATATATCTAATCAGGATTGGAGCAAAGTACATACCTCTAAAAATAGTTCCAAATACATAATAGAGCATATATAACTGATAATAAAAAAGAACACAAGATAACTAACCATAAGAAATGGAATGAACTTGAGTGAATAGGTAATGTACTGGAATAAAGAACAGGCAATACGAATAACTACAAGTAATAGAAATAGATAAAACTAGCTACTGTGCCATACTATACAAGTTTATTATATGATCAGTTTGGATTGAATATGAATACAATATGGTAATTTGATTACAAGTGTGATATATAATCGATATATACACGAATACACTAGGCATGATCACATAACCAACTCCTACTCACCCATCCCCAACCAATACTCATGGATCCAATCATGACACATTATGAACACAAATATAAGAATACTAAACACAAGCAGTGCGTGAACACGAAGTACACGATAATCAACATCTGATACATACAATAAAATATATGTGAAGAAGTACCAGCTGAACACGATAGGGGATAACATCCCATGACAGGATCCATATAGTACCAGTCCATGCAACTACTGTATCAGAATCATGTATACAATTCTAGAATATGCAATATCATGAAATAAAAACTAACAGAGAGATGTACTCGCCTCTGGTCCTGAGCAAAGTGTGTCTCTCGATGCCGAAATTGATGTCACACAACCCTATTTAGGAAATATTATGTCAAATGGTGCAATAAAGGTGATAATGAGTACAATGCATCGATATATGCTTTATAGACCAATACTAGGTCTGCACTAAGGTTATATGTCTATGTTGATCACGAACTAGCTAAACTTAGCTATACTAGGTATTACCTAGGTTTTTAGGTCCAATACTAGTCAATCTTGCTATTATCTAAGTATACTAGCAAATACTAGGTATTAGGATACCCTATTACCAATATCAATGCCTAACCTATACTAGTTAGTGATACTACATGGTATTCATATTTACCTTATATAGTATCAATATCACTATATATAAGTATTCAAGACTCTAGTCCCTAGGTCTTATATACACTCAATTATATTTACTCGGTATCCTAAAGAATCATATAGTATGAGCCTATATATATATATATATATATATATAAGTATAACTTATATGAATATACACTCTTAACTATACCATAACTCTAGTACTATACTTGGATATACCATACTTACACCTACCCACATGCAACTGGGTACTAACTAGAATACCGAGGAAACATCTCTAGTACCTTGGTTATACCCAAATACTCTATCATTCATCCTCTGATATATAAATATATACTTAGCTATAAGAACACTCACTACCTAACCCACTGTAACACACATACACTCTATAAACATTGATACACAGGACACAACTACATTCACACTATCACTAACCTCACAGTCATATATTTCAAAAATCCTAATTTGTGCTCATCAGCACTGGAACACATGCTCTCCTGTAATGGAATAATAGGTACAACCCTGCCCCCAAATGTAGTTGTCAAGCACTGCTCATATAATATGATACTCTCCATCCCAAATTATTATCCTCAAGCATCTGGACTGTTCATCACATACCCAAACTGAACCATACCTCACTCCTACTTCACACTGATATGCATCCTGACACTTAGACTCCTCCAAAACATACTCAAACCACTGTGTACTTACTGCACATGATATCAACTTCTCCACTCATTACACTCCTAAAGACTCCAACTCCCAGCTTCCTATTGCACCAGGTCTGTGCAATGTTAATGTCTACACTAACTTAAGCCATGTTTTCTCACTGCTAACCACTAATTCTAACAGCAGTGATTACTTATAACTGAACAAGTCTCTCCATCAAATACCCTGCAAGCCCCTTTAACATACACTGCAGCAGACCAACTTTGTTGTTGTTGTTTGCTGCAGTTGGTCTACTACTTGAACCCCTTCACTACCTCCTACTGCAACTGCAGGTCCAATTTTTTTCCTCACTACCTAGTGTCTACTGCCAAGTGACCAATAGTTGTTTCAATATTATCTCCCTTTAGTGCAACACTTGACCATTCTCTTTCAGAGCCCAAACCCAAGACTCTAAGACCACATTGCCTGCTACTGCAGGTCTGACCTGCTGGATACCCTAAACCCCTCACATCTGACACACACCCAATATCTATATATAAGACACACAAAAATATATAGTTATATATAATTAATAATAGATATGTATACACATGTATCATATACATATATATAGTAAACATATATACTATGAGCACTTAGACAAGCACTTGGCATTCTATAGCATGACACTCTATGATACACACCTAATAAAGATGCCAAAACCTAATTTCTCCATGCTAACCATGTTTACATATCACATATATAATATAATAGTTAATGCAATTTGCTACAATGAGAATTGAGGATTAATTGCACAAAATATCCAAAATGCGCCCCGTATCACACCGTATCATAAAATATCGTGATATAGTCTAAACATATCCATTTGTGGACATATACCTAGTTCTACAACCCCAATCTAAGTCTAATTAGACTATATTGGTCTTATGACACACTCTTGATG
The DNA here is from genome assembly GCA_036927795.1 of Iris macrosiphon. Classification (NCBI taxonomy): domain Eukaryota; kingdom Viridiplantae; phylum Streptophyta; class Magnoliopsida; order Asparagales; family Iridaceae; genus Iris; species Iris macrosiphon. The sequence continues at coordinate 108,903,975 of JAYESA010000005.1, forward strand.
TGTCAATCTCGTAATTCCCCTAAAATACACACAAATCAACACATATAATTCATAATACATAACCAATTGATCTAGAACTTGTTCCTATAGGTAGTCCTATGCCATGGAGTGATTCATAAGGGTCAAATGCATGATTTAGAAGTTTTAATAAAAATAAATTTAGAAATTACCAATTGGGAGATGGATTCCCAATGAAAACTCAAGTGGACACGATCCAGACACGATCTCTCTACCAATTCTCCTCCTTCTTGTGCTCCTTGCTTCTCCAAGCTCCAAAGCTCTTCTAATGGTGAAAGTGAGAGAAAATTACAAATAAATTGATGGAGGAATGAGAGAATTGGGGATCTATGAATTTGGGGATCTCAAAATAAAGGAGTAAATGAAGAGAAGAGAAAGAAGACATCCCTATAGGGGCCGGCCACTTTGCCCTTTTTCAAACAACCTTGTATTGTCCAATTTGCCCCCCAATAATTGATTATGAAGAATAATCAATGAGGGCTAAAATGGAGAGTCTCTACACTAATATAAATTAGTCTAAACTCCTTAATTAATTAGAGGAAAATGTTTTAATGGGCCTAGTCCATGTTGGGCTCACTAGTTGTTATGATAAGTCTAATTGGGTTCATAAGTGTCAAATCCAATTAATTAAACTAGTCTAATAATTATAAATAAATAATACAAAGCACCAAATAATATGTAACACGCTAAATAATATTTAATTTCTAAAAATAAAATAACTAGGCCAAATTACTAAATTACTCCTATTTGGAAAAGTGATGGTGACACTCTCCCATAAATGTAATAGGAATCGTCCGTCCCGTTCTGACACTATAGAAACTGGCACTTTGTCCAGCCGAACTATCTCGTCAAGGTAGGTCTGACAAAGACGATCGATGCTCCAAGTAACTTTAATGGAAATGAAGTGCGCTGACTTGGTTAACCGGTCGACGATGACCCAGACTGTATCGTTCCCCCGTTGCATCTTCGATAAGCAAGATTCTTTTACAATGAAGTCCATGCTTATGTGGTCCTATTTCTATTCCAGAATATCAAGATTCTGCATCTCCCCGCCCGGTCTCTGATGTTCTGCTTTCACCCTCTAATAGGTTATGCATTATGATACGAAGCTCGCCACGTCTTTCTTTATGCCGTGCCACCAGAAGACAGTACGAAGGTCTTTATACATCTTCGTGCTTCCGGGATGGACTGTATAGGCTGCATAATAGGCTTCGGTAAGGACCTCCTTTATAAGTTCTACGTCGTTAGGGACGCTGTCACTACCATATTTCTAGATGAGAATATTTTTATCATTTAGCATATTTATTATTTAGTAATGAAAAATTTATATATCTGCTACTAATTAATTATATTGTGTTGTGCTATTTAATTATTTGTTAGTGGGCTAGCCTATTTTATTTGAACTTGTCATTAGTGGATCTATTAGATTATCATGATACATTGAGCCCAACATTGGGTTAGGCCGATTAAACCCATTTTCTTAATTTATTAAGGATATTAGATTAGTTTTATGAAGAATTAGAAGCTTTCTATTATAGTCCTTCCTAATGAAACCTCATGACTAACTAGTAGGGGTATTCTGGATATTGTACATTGCTTGGAAAGGGAGAAAGATGGGGCTAGCCATATTAGAGGGACTCTCACTCTCTCTTATCTTTTTAGTTCATTCATTCTAGATCCCCAATTATGTTTTCCCCAAATTGACTCATTCCTCCAACAAATTTACCTCAATTCACTCTCATTCTCTCTTAATTTCATCATCTAAGAAGCATTAAAGCTTGGATAGCAAGAAACACTTAAAGGAGGAGGAGTTGATAAGAAGATTGTGTCCTAATTATGTCTATTGAGTATTTTATTGGGAATCCATCTCCCAATAGGTAAATTTTGAATTCTCTCTCTAATTTGGACTCTAATTTATGTATTTAACCATTAAAAAACATTCCTTGGCTTAGGCCTTTTCACTCTAACTTTTTCAGCTAGGACTAGTTTGGTAATTTGGCATGGGTATTTAATTTTAGAAAAATATTTAATATTGTGTGATGATTGTATATTTATTTGATTAAGATAAGCTATGATTAGTATGACTAGTATTAATTTGTCATTAGAGACTTGTGTTAAATTAGTTAGTTAGAGAGACTAGACAATAATTAGACTTGTCACATATTGACCTATTTAAATTTATCATGACAAATAGTGAGCCCAACTTGAACCCAAACCCATTAGTCATTTCACTAATTAAATTAAGAAGGATTAGTATAATTACAATTATTTAGAGACTTTCAAATATACACATCCTTAATTATTTCTCATAATATAACATATGGGGGGGCAATATAAAAATGATATTGCTTGAGGAAGGGGAAAAGGGACGGCCATATAAAGAGAGGGGGTTCTCCTCGCTCTCTGCTCATTTGTATTTCTATTTGCTTCCAAATTCTAGATCCCCAATTTTCTAATTTCTCTCCATTAATATTCTCACCAGTCACCACCAATTCCTTCTTAAATTTATCACTCTTGGAGCCTTGGAGCATGGAGAAGTAAGGACCACAAGAAGGAGAAGCTTTGGAGCTAGAAATCATGTCCGGATCATGTCCAATTGCATTTTTATGGGGAATCCATCATCCAATTGATAATTCCTGAATTTCTTTCTTATTGTAGCTTCTTAATCATGAATTTGACCATTAGGAATGACCCCATAGCATAGAACTACCTATAGGAACAAGTTCTAGGCTATTTGGCTTTGTATTTTGAGTTTTATGAGGTAATTTATGTGTATATTGGGAGAATTACGAATTTGACACCTCAATTGTGTGTCATGAGACCAATTAGATCTAATTAAACTTAGATAAGGGTTATGAGATAAGGTACATGTCCACAAATGGATACATATAGGCCATATCACGGTATTTTGCGATACAGTGTGAAACGGAGCCAATTTTGAGTGATTTACCTGAATTCTCTTCATTGTATGTTGTAATAACTTCTAATAGTTGTAATTATATATAGATGACTTGAAAGAATGATTAATTATGGATATAGAAAGTTTGGTACCTCAATGGGTTGAGTATTATAGATATCTTAGTTGGTGCACTATAGGTATTTATTTTAATGTCTCAATATATATATGTATAGTGATGTATCAATATATGTGTATGTATGGTGATGTATATATATATATATATATATATATATATATATATATGTATGTGTGTGAGTGTGTATCGAGTGTCAATATTGGTTGTGTTTGTGAGGTTTCCAGTGTGTGTAGAGAGTGGTGTTGGTGTGTGCAGGAAGTGAGATGGGTAGTCGGGTTTTGTATGGCAGCAGCAACAATATATACTAGGCATTGCAAGTAGTGCAATTTACAACTACAGTAGTAGGAGTATCAGCAACAAGAGTAGTATCAGTGCAGTAGCAGCTAGCAGTGCAGCAACTACAGCAGCATGCTCGAGTGCAGTAATTGTAGCGGCAAGCAGCTAGCAGTGCAGCAATAACATAGCATTGCTAGCAGTGTCGTAACTGCAGCAGCAAGTAGCTAGCAGTGTCGTAACTGCAGCAGCAAGTAGCTAGCAGTGTAGCAGCAGCATAACATTGCAAGCAGTGCAGCAACTACAACTGTAAGCTCGAGTGCAACAACAAGAAGTAGGGCAATAGCTAGGAGCAGCAGCATTTGCAATGGCACAGCAAGATCAGCAGCAATTACTGCAGCAGTGCAGCAGTATCAGCAGCATAACTACAACAGCATGACATAGCTATATCAGTGCAGCAAGAGCAGTATAGCAGCAAGTAGCAATATATAGCAGCAACATTAGCAGTATGCATTAGTAGCTAGAGCAGTGATAACAAGTAGGGTATGAGAGATTGGTGCACAAAGTGATGATGAGTATCAAAGGGTATAGTCAAGGAGATGGGGTTTGGATGTATGCAGGATTGCGTATCAGTAATTCATGTCCGGTTTAGATACCAAGGTATCATAAGATAGATACCAAGGTATGAGCTAGAGTTAGTAAATAAACCAAGGTATATTATTACAAGTATAAATATGATAGTGGATACCTTATAGCTAACTATGGCCTAGGAACCTAGTGTTAAATAGGTTTCGGGTTGTGGTATGTATATGTATATAGCTAGGTAAAGGATTCTATATTAAGTTAATTGTGAATATGAGTTAGGTATATAAGATACTTAAAGCATGTTGACTAGTATAGCTATTTATCTAAGGTATTGACTTAGAAACTGAACTAAGACCTACTATATCTAGTATTAGCTAGTTAATAATCAATTGAGACCCATTAACTTGGCATGGACCTAGTAAGCGAGAAATAGACCTAGAAATGGCATAAAAATTCATATTAGTGTATTTTAACTCATATATCATCCATTACACCTAAATAATTTTGATATTTAATATATAGGACTGTGTGACACCAACTTGGGCATCGAGAGACACAACTTGCTCAGGACCTCAGGCGAGTACATTTCTCTATTAAGTTTTTTTTTATAATAGTGTATATATCTCATGTTCTAGAACTGTATACTTGATTTTGACACAGTAGTTTTACAGACTGGTACTACATGGATCCTTTCAGGAGATGTTATCCCTTACCGTATTCAGCGGATACTCTTTCACATATATTTTCTCGTGTGTATCGGGTATTAATTTAGTGTACTTTATGTTCACACACTACTCGTGTTCAGTGTGCTTATATTCGTGTACGCATACTGTTCGTTTTTAGTGTGCCCATATTTGTGTTCGTACTGTATCGTAATTGGATCCATTAGTATTGGTTGGGGATGGGGGAATATGAGTTGATTATGTGATCAAGCCCTAATGTATTCATGTATATATCGATTACATACCACACGTGTAATCGAGTTACCATATTGTATTTAGGTTCAACCTAAACCGATAAAATAATGAACTTGTATTGCATGGAACATTAGTTAGATTTCAGTTATTTCCATTATATTATAAATATTTTATTGTATGTTCTTTGTTCCAGTACATTACCTGTCCACTCTAGTTTATTCTTTCTGTTGTTTAGTTATATATATATATATATGAATGTCTATATATATATATATATATATATATATGGGGAGTTGTGTTCATGGTGTGTTTTACTATAATAGTGAACATGGGGAGGTACTCGGGTTACTGTGAGCAGTGTGTGTGTGTGTGTGTGTATGTGTGTATGTGTGTGTGTGTGTGCTTGTGTTGTGTGAGTGTGGGAGGTGCTCGGTTAGCGCCAAGCTACAGTAGCAGTAGCAAGTGGTACACGGCAGGAGCAAGCAAGTGCTTGTACATGCAGAACAACAGCAGCATCAATCATATGCTTGTGCAAGCAGCAACAACAAGTAAATGCTTGTGCCGGCAGAACAACAGCAGCAACATATGAAGGCTGTATTAGTAGCAACAATAGCAAGAAAGTGCAGCAGCAAGTGTAGCCAACAACAATTGGTATAGCAAAAGTAGCAACAACAGTATGAAAAGGTAAGTAGGTCAGAAGTTGGTATTGGTGATGGAGTTGGGGTTGCATATCAGGACACAACTGATACTGAGTGTTCTTTAGTGTGTGTGGTATTGTAGACAAGTTAATGTGTTAGTATTTGGGCTAGATGAGGGAATTAAGTGAGGGTTGGAGAGTGAGGTTTGAGACTATATTGAGAACAAGGTAACAATAATTGTGGGGTATTAGTTGGATTTTATTTTAGAGTATGGTATGTTATACCAATTAGGTAATAGATAATGAGTTTTAGTTTGAGATATTAAGGTATTCATAATATCAAGGTATAGACTATGATAAGGTATTATGATAACTAAGGTAATAAGGTATGGAGTTTAGTTGATACCAAGGTGTGGGTATTACCTTGGGATAACATTAAGGTAATCAATACTAAGATAGTAATAGCTAGAGGATATCTAGTATTATATATACTTATATGCTATGTATTACTACTTAGTAGTTATGATACTCTAGTATCCTGTAATAGCTAGTATATCCTAGATAAGTAGTGTATGGACCCAATACTCTAGATATAGACTCATAAAACCTAGAAATAGCTAGTTTAACCTAGTTGGATTAGTGTGAACTAGTATGGACCTAGAAAATCATATTTAGTGCATTTGAGCTCATTTCTCAATCCTTACACCAAGTAAAAAGATATTTACTATTTAGGTATGTTTGATACTAGCTCGGATACCGAGATATACTATTTGCTCAGGACCATAAGCGAGTACATTCTCTGATAGTTTTTTTTATTTAATAGCCTTTATGTTTCATGTATTTAGTATTGAGATATTTGATTTCTGACACGATGGTTATAGAAATTGGTATACGTGGATCTTGGGCATGAGATGTTATTATTGTGATGGCTCAGTGATCACCATATCGTGCTTCATGATTACTCAATGATTACCATGATATCTTAGTGATTATATAGACCATGATCATAGTATATGATATTATAGGCCGTACAGTGTGATATACGTATTATAACGTATCGTGATTTGGATTCGTGTACTAGTCAGAGGTTGGAGAAGTATTAGTTGATATATGATCATACCTTATAGCCCATGATTTAGTGTAGCCCATAATAGTTAGCATATCATGTATATCACGTGTGATCACGCTAGATCAACTTTTATTTATAGCCCGTATTAGGCCCAAGCCGATCATATTATCTTACTAATATTTCAAGGCACATTTATTATATTATTTTCTTTATTTTAGTTTATTACATTATTGTTCGTCACCATATTGTTCTCAGTTCTTGCAATTATTTACCATGATACTCTTCCTCGTGATGATTACTAGTGTATTTACTTCTATCATTTATTTTTATTGCTATTGCTGTTTTATAGTTTCTGTCAATTATTGCAACTGCTATTATCTTATACTTTGCTCCAATCCTGACTGGATATATTTTTCAGATGATTCATTAGAGGACTTGGATCCTACACATTATGGGCCACAAGATGGTGAGCCATTTGAGATAGCACCTGTAGAGCCTGTTGAGATAGTACAAGCAGTTGATGAGACTTAGCTAGTTCATTTATGATATTGTATATGTTAGTTACACACTTTTGGCATTGTATTATATTTGAGATTATTGTATTGATATATAGACTTGGACTTGTAATTTCTTTACTTCTATTCCATATTTTGTCATATCTTCCTCTAGTTTGTTATTGTGATTGAGCATTGTTTACCATTATTATATTATCATATTGTCCTCTATTTGGGAATTAAGATATCTTGACTGGTACATTATATATATTGTGTAAGATATTTAGATAGTATTGTTGACCAAGATATCGTTCTACCACCGATGCTGTGGCATAGGCTGGACATACCCATGTACTCGTGTCCTTACACCGGGTGCAGGTCGTGACATATTTTTATGGCAACCCATGCAGGTCTTCTCAGAAGTAATACTCAGACTTAGAGTATTACTATAAGCCTGCTATAGGATATAGAACTAGGGATATAGGATGAGAGGATACTCAATCACAACTAGGAATATTTTTAATTTATTAAATTTATTACCTTTATCATTCGAAATAATTACTTTCTTTAAAATATTGCAGTCATTCCTTGATGTTATCGTATCTTATGCATTATTGATTCCTTTGTTTTGAATTTATCTTCAGGATGCCGCGAAAGACTCGATCTCAGTGCTCTAGAGCAATTTCGACGAGGTCAGTTACTTCGTCACCTCAGAGAGAGACAATAGCTACTGTTCCATCTTCTTTCGATTAGAGGGTCACCTCACCTGTTTATATGGGAATTTTAGCAGTATCTTTTAGGGGTTCTCTACCACCAGTTTCGAGGGCTGTTCCAGCAGTCACAGAGGACCTTCCACCTCTACCACTCATGCTAGCAGATGTAACACAGATGTTTTCCATATTCTGGAAGATAATGGCAGCACAACGGGGCAAACAGATGTTCTACGTTAGGGTATCGAGAGTGCTCACCAGTTAGCACTAGCAGTTATAGAGAAGATAGCCATATATCGTACCACCTTATCCTGCCCGTACTAGCCTAGACCGGGTACCATTATACATTTTAAGAGGATGGGTCTCAAGGACTTCAAGGGCATAGAAGGAATCTTGTACCCCAATAATTGGATCAAAGACGTAGAGAGGACCCTGCGGTTGGCACAGATTCCAGAGGGTCTATAGTGGAGGTAGCGGGCAGCTAGATGTTCGATATTCATCTAACATGGTTCTGTACATACCTGAGGATCGCGATGCCAAGACTAACTTGGGAAGCTTTTAAAGAGCTTTTCAATGAGAAGTTCTTTCCGGATGTGGCTCTGAGTGCTCTAGAGAGCCAATTCCTAGACCTCATCCAGGGGAGCATGACGAAGGACGAGTATGCCGCATAGTTCTATAAATTGGGTAGATTTATGGGGGGTTAGAATCCCCTAGAAAAGGCCAAAAAGTTTTGAAAGGGTTTGATGAGGGAGGTCAAATCGTTCACTAGATGATACCGCACAATAATATTCGAGGAGATCCTGATGGATGCATAAAGGACTGAGAATGACTTGGAGCTCAAATCCAAGATAATGAGAGACACATCAGGTGGAGATAGCAGTAGTGCGGGTCCAGCAAAATGACCCATTTTTAGCAGTAGCGGACCTTCCAGCCACAAAGACATCAGTTTCATGCACCATTTCGAGTACCACCGCAGCAGGCATACCAAGCCCCAAAACTGGCATAGCAGGTCCCACTGGGAAGATTGGACAATCAGGGGAGGTTTATAAGAAGAGGCTTGGAGTGTACCTCTACTGTAGAGAGCCAAAATATCAGTTGAGGGAGTATCTAGTGGCTCTAGTTCTAGCAGGCCAGGGAGCAGCACCGGCACAGAGGCTACCGGCGAGGCCACCTGTGGGACAACAGAGGGGACCTCCTTTACAGACTCAGCAACATCATTTTGCCCAGCACTACCAATTGAGGAGGAGGAACCAGTCGAAGATGTGATATCAGGTTCATTTCTTCTTGATTATATTCTAGTTTATGCTTTATTTAATTCTAGTTTTTTCTATTCTTTTGTATCTGTATTTTTTGCTTTTAAGCATTGATTAGAGTCTTAACCTTTGGCTAGGACTTACAAGATCACGACTGGGGGAGGCATTATGCTGGTCAGTGATGTTTGCAAGGATCAGAGAGTTATACTGGGAGGCCAGGAGTTGAGCACGTACTTACTCGTAATTCTACTTCCGAGTTACGATATTGTACTTATGATGGATTGGTTGAGTAGACACCATGCTAGTATAGATTTTTGTGAAGGTAGAGTTTTGTTTCGACCGCTAGGAGAGCCAATATTTAAGATTGCTAAAGGAGCAGCTGAGTAGAGCGAGGATGATATCTATGGAGCCATAGTTGTAGAGAAGGAGTGGTCACATCGGTTGATAACAGAGTTTATGGATATTTTTTAGAGGAGTTACCGAATTTGCTGCCAGACCGAGATGTTAAGTTCTTTATAGATTTGGTGCCAGGTGTAGAGATGATATCTTAACACGTCTATAGAGTCAACAACAGTGAACTGGTAGAGTTGAAGAAGTAGGTGGATGAGTTACAAAATAAGGGCTTCATTCAATCCTTTTCATCACCATGGGGTACTCCGGTATTGTTTATATCGAAGAAGGATGGGTCGGTACGCAGGTGTATCGATTACATGGCTTTAAACAATCTCACTATCAAGAACAAATATCTGTTGCCGAGGATTGATGATTTTTTTGATTAGTTTAGCAAAGAGAAGGTATTTTCGAAGATAGACTTCAGGTAAGGCTACCACTAGGTAAAAGTGAAGAAGAAGAATATTTCAAAGACAGCTTTTTTGACTCAGTATGGCCAGTTTGAGTTTATGGTGATATCGTTTGGGTTGACCAATTCTCCGACAATATTTATGAATCTGATGAATAAGGTATTCCACCAGTATCTTGATAAGTTTGTGGTGGTATTTATTAATGATATTCTGGTCTATTCGAAGACCTCGAAGGAGAATGAGAAGAACCTGAGGATAGTCTGGAGACTTTCAGGAAGGAGAAGCTTTATGCAAGCTTTCGAAGTGTGAGTTCTTCCTTGAAAATATTGAATTTCTTGGGCATGTGATTACAGGAGACGGGATCTCAGTGGACCAGAATAAGATTTTAGCAGTGGAGTCGTGGGCTAGTCCAATTTCAGTAGCAAAGATCAGGAGTTTTCTGGGGCTAACAGGTTATTACCTGAGGTTTGTACAAGATATCTCCTGGATTGTGGAGCTGATGACTAGGCTAACCAGGAAGGATATGGAGTTTGTTTGGACAGAGAAGAGTCAGGTCACTTTTGAGGGGCTGAAGAAGTGGTTGACAATAGCTTATATATTGATGTTGCCACCAGGATTAGGTAGATTTACTATTTTTAGTGATATTCAGGGAAGGGTTTGGGTTGTGTCTTACAGCAGAATGGGAAGGTGATTGCCTATGGTTCTAGGCAATTACGTCCTCATGAGAGGAATTACCCTACCTATAATTTGGAGTTAGCAGCGATCATTTTTGCTCTACAGCTGTGAAAACACTATTTATACGAAAGAGCGTATGAAGATCTTTACAGACAACAAGAGCTTGAAGTACGTGTATACCCAAAAAGAGCTAAACATGAGAGCGGCGGTGGTTGGAGTTGATGAAGGACTTAGATATATCATTGTAGTACCATCCAAGGAAGGCTAACGTAGTCGTTGATGTCTTGAGCAAGTATCCAGTGGCTTTGTACTTGACAACGAACATATATTTATTGGTCGACCTTGAGAGCTTGGGTATTGAGGTACTGGTACCTGGTGTCGAGATACAGATATAGGGATTGCAGATATACTCAGAACTGATAGACAAGATCAGAGCTATGTAGTATGACAATGTGTCTCTGAGGAACATCAAAGGACAGGTTCAGAAAAGATTATTAGAGGAATTCACTATTTCTGTCATGATCCACACCCATAATAAAGGTATAAGTAATGAACAACGCCCAACCTACACCACAACATCGGCGGTGGAACGTTGTCTGGATCCACATTACTATCTACACATCTGTCCCAAAATATATAAGGTACCTTTCATGCTATCTCAACTCCAAATGGGGGACAATATGATAATATATTAATGGTAAACAATACTCATTCACAATAGCAAACTAGAGGAAGAATGGTACGATATGGATTAGAAGAAGAAGAAATACAAGAGTCTCAATACAAGTCCAATCTCGACAATTAGTCTCAAAATAATAATACATGCCATAAGGTCCACTAAAATCAAATACAACTCATAATAAAAAGTCTATGTCTCTCCAGCTGGTGGTACTATCTCAAGTAACTCTACGGGTACTGGCTCAACTTTCTTACAAACCTGCAGCCCGTAGTGTGTTGGACACCAGTCGTCTAATAAATTATCGAAAAAATATATCCAGTCAGGATTAGAGAAAAGTATAACCCAATAGCAGTTCCAATAATTGACAAAAATTATGAAACAACAATAGTAATAAAAATACATGATGGAAGTAACAGAACTAACAAATATCACGAGCAAGAGTATCATAGTAAGTAATGGCAAGACCTGAGAACAATATATTGATGAACAGTAAAGTAATGTACTAGAATAAAGAAAAAAATAATAATAAATGTGCCTTGAAATATTAGTAAGACAATGTGATCACCTCGGACCTAACACGTGCTATATATAAGAGGTGAGCTAGCGAGATCACACATGAGTTGCAAAATCTGATAACTATCACGGGCTATACCAAATCATGAGCTATAAGGTACGATCATATATCCCCAAATATTTTCTTATCCCCGACTAGTACACGAATTCGAATCACAATACGTTATAACACGTATATCATGATGCAATGGTCTATAATATCATACACTATGATCATGGTCTATATAATCACGAAAATATTATGGTAATCACAGAGTAATCACGAAACATGACACGATGATCACTGAGTTATCAGAACAATAATATCTCATGACAAGGATCCACGTATACTAATATGTGTGACCATCATGTCAGGAATCAAATATCTCAATACTAAATACATAAAACATAGAGGCTGCCAAATAAGAAAACTATCAGAGAATGTACTCGCCGTTATCTAGAGCAAATAATATCACTCGATGTTCGAGCTCGTGTCACACACACCTATATATGAATAGCATGGGTACTAGGTGTAACAGAGTAATAATGAACTAAGATGCATTAACCTTGCTCTCTAGGCTTATACTAGGTCATTACGAAGTCATACTAGGTCTTGGATTAGGTTCTAAGCTAATACAAGCCAACACTAACTATTTTAGTTAGCTAATAATAATATTAACTAATAACTATCTCAACTATACCTATGCATTAACTTACATAAAGAATACCTTCATTACTGACTACACTAACACTAACTAATAACTCTAATGCCTAGTTATCCATGCTTTCCATATTATTGTTGTTCTAGGGTTATACACTGATACCCAGTCATTAAGGATCTTCACTGATACCAACTACTAGACTAATATATATACACTAAATGTCATGAACTAACTGATACAATACTAAAATAACTAATATTATTGACTGATTACTCATAACTGATACTAACTTCTTTTCTGAACTACTACTAACATTACTAACACTAATAAAACTTACTGATCAACATAGGACTGAACAAGATACTAATTAGCTAATAGTTATCCTAACATTAACCTGATACCTCAACATTACTACTACTTGCAATCTACTAATACCAACTACTACTATTACAAATGATATAAATAACTAAACTAATAACTAACTTCAAACTATCAATACTAACTGATACACCATGATACCTATATGAAACCTCACAATTCCTGTAGATAACACTCTGATACTCATACTAGATACCAGGTCTGACCATCACTCGAGCTACCCCCCTTTCCCTTAATCTTAATACCAACTTCCCTAAAAGTTTATCTCACCATCTGATGCACTTCTGGCACTAAAACACACCCACGCACACACTTGGACACCTCGTACATTAAGATATATACTGTCAAAGACATACTGGGATGTAATATCACACCTATGCACACATGTGCACAGGCCACTCTTCTCCCTGCACTGGACCAGAGCACTCCTTATCAGTATTTCTCACTGATACACCTTGGTACTTTTCTCTAAATGTTAAACTACCTGATACTTCCTCCTTCCATCTTAGTTGAGAACAACATTTAGCAACATCACCAAATATATACCTTAATTAATAATCTGCACACTGATGCAATCATTTCTTGCTGCAAGTTCCAGGTATTGCTGCTATTTCTTACACTTCACTTCCCCGTGTACTCCCAGATAGCTACTGCTACTATTATTGCACACTGTAGTACCTAGCAGCTGCAGCTGACACTTTTAACTACTGCTGCACAATGCTGATACTGCTATGCTTCTTGTTGCTTCTGCTGCTTTATCTCTATTGCTACAATACAGTCCCCCTTTGCTCTCCTCACTCATCAAGAATCCTCTAAATTCTTATACATTAGTGCATTGTCCGATTGATACCTACACCCACATAGCGACACATCTGTGCACTCACCGCTGCCATCTCTAAACCTATGTTACACCTATCATACACACACTCTCATATATATGTATACACTACACATATGTTAGACAGTAAATAATGAATGAATAATTATATATAGACATATATAATCCTATAGAATATCTATATGATACATGAGAAGCATTTAAGCAAACACCTAAGGTGCACAAATAGAGTATTCATGATCCTCATCCTATCGAAATGTAAAACCCCAATTGCTCCCTGGATACCATTCCCATATGACCAATACATAATACTAATACTAATGCCACTAATTACAATGAGAAATGAAGAGTAATTATATAAATACACAAAATAGAGCCCCCTATCACACCGTATCATACCGTATCACAAGATACTATGATACGCCCTATTCGTATCCAATTGTAGACACATATCTAGTATCATAATCTCGATCTAAGTCTAATATAACTAAATTAGCATCATGACACACACTTGATGTGTCGATCTCGTTATTTCCCTAAAATGAACACAAATCATCATGTAGAAGTCACAATACATATTAATAGATAGAACTTTGTTCTGTAGGTAGCCCTATGCCAAGGGGTGGTTCATAATGGTAAAATGCATGATTTAGGTGCTACAATGAAGAGGGGTTCAGAATTTACCAATTGGGAGATGGATTCCCAATAAAAACTCTAGTGAACACGACCTGGACATGATCTCTTCACCAATGCTGCTCCTCCTTGTGCTCCTTGTTCTTCAAACTCCAAAACTTCTTTAGAAATGAAAATAAGAGGGAATGGAAGTAAATTGAGAGAGAAATTGATGGTGGAAAAGTAAAAAATTTGGGATCTAGAATTTGAGATCTAAAATGAATGCAAATGAGAAGGAGAGAGAGAAGATAGACCCCTCTATAGTGGCCGGCCCTATTACGCTTCTCCAAGTGACATAAATTTGTCCAAGTTGCCCTTCTCTATCTAATTATGATTAGGATTAAGGAAATGCTTTTTTGGAAAGCTTCTAACAAATTCTAATTAGTCTAATTCTTCCAAATTAATTATTAGGAATGGGTTATTGGACTTGGACCATGTTATGCTCAATAAGTCATGACAAGTCTAATTGGGTTTCCTAGTGTCAAGTCTAACTATTGGGCTAGCATACTAACTACAATAAATACTTAGCACAACCACCAATATTAATTATTAGAACAATATAAATAAATATTAATCTCAAAAATAATTATGCAAATTGACTCAAATACCCTTATCTAGAAATATAAGGGTGACAAGTCTATCCTTAGAAAAAAAATTGTCCTCAAAATTTAAGGAAGGAACTAACTACAACAAGCAATCACAGCAAGCAAAAAGAATCATACCTCACAGCTCAAAAAGATAAGGGTATCGCTCGCGCATCTCGTCTTCCCTCGCCCAGGTAGACTCTCCTAGAGAGTGATGCCTCCACGGGACGCGTACCAAGTGAATCGTCTGGTTCCTTAGTACCTTCCCCCTGCGATCTAGAATCTCCACCGGCTGCTCTGGATTATTAAGAGTCGGCCCCACTTGGATCTTCGAGTGATCCAATTCATGGCTAGGGTCTGGCACATACCATCTCAGCAACAATATGTGAAATTTGTTGTGCACTCCCTCTAGTGCAGGTGGCAAGTCTAGTATGTAGGCCACTGCATCGACCCTCTCATGAATACTGAAGGGTCCAATGTACCGTGGACTAAGCTTTCTGCCACCACCAAAGCAAATCGTGCCTCGTGTTATAGAAATCCTCAAGAACATCAGATCGCCAACCTAACATAAAATACAGCCTTAGTACTCTAACCAAACAAAACAATCATAAGCAATACAAACAAAACCTATACCTCAAACTCCAATGGTCTCTTGTGGCTATCGGCCCAATGTCGTTGTCTGTCCTGCGCTATCCAAAGTCTATCCCTGATAAGCTTCACCTTCTCAGATGTATTTATGACCATCTCAGGTCCCAATAAGGCTCTCTCACCAACATCATCCCAGGATAATAGAGTACGACATCTCCGTCCATATAACGCCTAAAATGGTGACATCTCGATTCTAGCCTGGTAGCTGTTGTTATAAGCAAACTCTATCAGGTGAAGATGATCCTCTCTAGAGCCTCTAAAATCTAATACACATGTACGAAGCATATCCTCGAGGGTTTGAAAAGTCCTCTCCGACTGTCCGTCTGTCTGAGGGTGATATGTGGTACTAAACTTGAGCTGAGTGCCCAAGTTAGCCTACAAACTCCTCTAGAAGTGGAATGTGAAACGATTATCCCGATCCGAGATGATGCTCACAGGAACTCTATGGAATCTGACTATCTGCCTCACATATATCTCCGTGAGACTCTCTATAGACGTACCCACTTTAAATGGCAAAAAGTGGACTGATTTGGTCAACCTGTCTACGATGACCCAAATCGCATCTTTACCTCCTGGAGAACGTGGAAGCCCTGATACAAAATCCATTATCACGTGCTACCACTTTCACTCTGGAATGGGTAAAGGATGAAGAAAACCACTTGGTCTCTGTCTCTCTGCCTTTATATGTTGGCATACTAGACATCTGGATACGAAGCATGTCACCTCCTACTTCATATTATACCTTCAAACATGCTCTCTCATGTCTATATACATCTTATTGGCACTTGGATGCATTGAGTACTGAGATCAATGCGCCTCTTGAAAAACCTCTTCGCATAAAGCTCCATTCAGCACACACAATCGGGTACTATTTTGCAATGATCCATTCTCTGCAATAATGAAGTCCTCTGCCAATCCCATCCGAACTTGCGCTCTGATGCTCCTCAGAGACTCATCCTCGAATTGTGCAGTTATATTTTGGTCAATAAACTCTTACTGTACCTGAAGTCCCCACATCGGTGTTGCGACTCCAGGAACTAGCACCTCTATACCCAAGCTATTAAGATCGGCCAATAAATGTCTGTCCCTCGTCAAGTACATAGCCATTGGATACCTACTTAAGACATCAACGACTATGTTGGCCTTTCCTGGATGGTACTATAATAAAATGTCAAAGTTTTTCATTAAATCCAACTATCTTCACTGTCTCATGTTGAGCTCTTTCTGCATAAACACATACTTCAATCTCTTATGGTCTGTAAAAAACTCCATACGCTCTTCGTACAAGTAGTGTTTCCACAGCTTGAAAGAAAGATGATTGCTGCCAACTCTAAGTCATAGACAGGATAATTATTCTCATGTAGACGTAATTTCTTGAAAGCATAGGCAATCACCTTCCCATTATGCTGCACACATCCTAAACCCTTATCTGAAGCATCACTATATATGGAAAATCCTCCTATTCCTGATGGCAACGTCAAAACTGGAGCCGTAGTCAAACTCTTTTTTAGCTCCTCAAATGCGGCCTGACTCTCCTTTGTCCAGACAAACTCCATGTCCTTCCTGGTTCGCCTAGTCATTGGATCTGCAATCCCAGAAAAATCCTGATCAAATCTTCTATAATAGCCTGCCAACCCAAGAAAGCTCATGATCACTGTCATTGAACTCGGGGTAGACCATAACTCAACTGCTAATATCTTCTTCTGGTTTACTAAGATTTTGTCTCCTGTAATCACATGTCCGAGGAATTCAACCTTATAAAGGAAGAACTCATACTTCAAAAGCTTGCCATACAACTTCTTCTTCCTGAAGGTCTCCAGAACTATCCTGAAGTGCTTCTCATGCTCCTCTGGGGTCTTCAAATAAATTAATATATCATCAATGAATACCACCATAAACTGATCAAGGTACTGATGAAACACCTTATTCATCAGATTCATGAATAATGTTGGGGCATTGGTCAACCCAAACTATATCACTAAGAACTCAAACTTTCCATACCGAGTCCTGAAAGCGGTCTTCGGAATATCTTCCTTCTTCACTTTCACTTGACGGTACCCCAACCTCAAGCCTATCTTTGAGAATACCTTCTCTCCGCTCAACTGATCAAATAGATCATTAATCCACGATAACAGATATTTATTCTTGATAGTAAGGTTGTTGAGAGTCCTGTAGTCGATACATATACGTACTGACCCATCCTTCTTCGGTACAAATAATATTTGATCACCCCATGGTGGTAAACTGGACCTGATGAAGCCTTTATCCTGTAACTCATCCACCTGCTTCTTTAACTCTGTTGGTTCACTGTTTTTAACTCTATAGATGTACTGTGATATTGGTTCTATGCCTGACACCAAATCTATAGAGAACTCAACATCTCGGTCTGGTAGAAAGCCCGACAATTCCTCTGGAAAGTTATCTATATACTCCACAATCAAAGAATGTGACGACTCCTTCTCTTCCACCAAAGCTCCATAAAAGACTCCCTTACTCTGCCCTATTTCTCTTATGGCGAACTCAAACTTTGGCTCTTCTGGCGTCTGAAATAAAACTCTACCTCAACGATAATCGATACTAGCATGGTGCTTACTCAACTAATCTATCCCGAGTACTATGTTGTAGCTCAAATGTGGCATTACGAGTAGACACGTGCTCAACTCTCAGCCTCCCAGAGAAACTCTTTGATCCTTGCAAGCATCACTGACCAGGATATTGTCACCCCCGATCGTTATCTTGCAAGTCCTCGCCAACGGTTCAGTATCAAGATGATGCATTAGAGCAAAAGATATAGATACAAATCTATGTGAAGCACCATAATTAAATAAAGCATAAACTGAAAAAGAATTACATAAGACTGAACCTGAGATAACATCTCCGACTGGCTCCTTCTCCTCGATTGTCATGGCGAAAGCTCATCCCTGGCACTGAGCACCTCTCTGTTGCTGCTGGTGCTGAACGAACTGCTACTACTGTGGCGATAACAGAGGTCCCCTCTACTATCCTATTGGTGGTCTCACGGGTCCTCTCTGTGCTTGGCCTCCGTCCAAACCTGCTCGAATGGGAGCTAGAACACAGTCTCGTAATTGGTGGCTTGCCTCCCCACAATAGAGGAACACCCCAAGCCTCTTCCTACAGACCTCCTGTGTATGTCCTATCTTCCTATAGTAAGTACACTATGGGGCATGTTGTGCTGGCCTCGAGGCCTGATGTGCCTGCTGCACCGGTGCCCGAAATAGTGCCTGAAACTACTGTTTTTGCTGCTGCTGAAAGTGCCACTGCTGTTGATAATAAAACTGAGGTCGCTTTACTGGGCCCGCATTACTACTAGCCACTAAATGATCTCTCATCCGCTTGGGGCTGAGCTCCAAATCATCCTCTTCCTGTTGTGCCTCTGTTAGAATCTCCTTAAATGTAGCAGAGCGGTGGCCACTAGTATGAGATTTAATCTCCCTGTTTAGACCTTTTTTGAACTTCTGGGCCTTTCCGTGGGGATTCTGTCCCTCCACAAAGTGACCCAATCTGCAGTACTCTGCTGAATACTCATCCACCATCATACCTCCCTAGACGAGGTACTAAAACTGGCTCTATAGAGATGTCAGAGCAACATCTGGGAAGAATTTTTCCTTGAAGAGCTCCTTAAATACTTCCCAAGTAAGTCCCGACACTGAGATCATCAGGTCTATCCTGAACCAAGTCGATGCGATATCAAATATCTTGCTTCCTGCGGCCTCTACCACTAACCTCTCTGGAACATGTGAAAGCCGCTGGTTTCTCTCAATGTCTTCTATCCAATCATCATCATAAATAATCCCCTTAGTGCCTTTAAAGACCTTCGGCCCCATCCTCTTATAGTCAATGATGGTCCCAGCCTCGACTGTTGAGGGGCCTGCGGAGGTGGAGCTACCTGTGGCTAGACCAAGGCAACTCTCTCGACTGCGATGAGTTCTAGTTGGTTGGCATTCTCAATACCCTGCCACATAACCTCCTGCTGGCACTAATGGCTTTCTGCTAGCGGGTATGCATTATTATTTGCTGAAAGAGCACAAACACCTGTGTCTGATCAACTACAGGTGGTAGAGGTGGAAGCTCCTCTAAGACTGTCGGCACTGTCCCTTGTACTAGAGGTGGAGCACTCCCGAAAGCTGCTACAGAAATGCCCACATATACCAGTAAAATGGACCTCTGAACAAAAGCTGCTGGAACAGTGTCTACGGGTGCTGCCCTAAGAGGCTACGAAGTGACCGACCTTGCTGATACTGCGCCTGAGCGCTGGAAACGCATCTTCGACGGCATCCTGAAGATAGATTGTGACATAGGCATCAGTAATGAGTAAGATACGGTATTATCAAGGAAGTACAAAATTATTCAATGTAAAGTAATCATTCATATAGATAAAGATAGCAAACCAATAATTGAAAGTATTTCCTAGTTGCGATTGAGTATACTCTCATCCTATATCCTATATACTAAAATAGGCTGATAGCAGTATCTAAGACTTAGAGTACAACTACGATATCGTACTTGTTGTGACTCTGGATCTGCATGGACCACCACTCAAAATGTGTCATGATCCACACCCGAAATAAGGGTACAAGTGGTGAACAACACCCATCCTATATCGCAACATCGGTGGTAGAATGTTGTTTGAATCCACATAACTATCTACAAATCTGTCACAAAATATATAAGGTACCTGTCATGCTATCTCAACTCAAAATAGAGGACAATATGATAATATGTTAATGGTAAACAATACTCAACCACAATAATAAAGTAGAGGAAGAATGGCACGATATGGATTAAAAGAAGAAGAAATACAAGAGTCTCAATACATGTCCAATCTCAATCATAAGTCTCAAAATAATAATACAAGCCATAGGGTCTACTAAAATCAAATACAACTCCTAATGAAAAGTCTAAGTCTCTCCAGCTGGTGGTAATATCTCAAGTAACACTACGGGTACTGGCTCAACTATCTCGCTATCCTATGGCCCGTAGTGCGTAGGACACCAGTCCTCTAATAAATTATCTAAAAAATAAATCCAGTCAGGATTGGAGCAAGGTACAACCCAATAGCAGTTCTAATAATTGACAAAAACTATGAAACAATAATAGTAATAAAAATATATGATGGAAGTAACTGAACTAACAGATATCAGGAGCAAGAGTATCATAGTAAATAATGGCAAGAACTGAGAATAATATGGTGATGAACAATAAAGTAATGTACTGGAATAAAGTAAAAAATAATAATGAATGTGTCTTAAAATATTAGTAAGATAATGTGATCGGCTTGGGCCTAACACGGGCTATATATAAGAGGTGAGCTAGCGAGATCATACGTGAGTTGCATGATTTGCAAAATATCACGGGCTATAAGGTATGATCATATATCCACTAATATTTCCCCATCCCCGGACTAGTACACGGATCGGAATCACGACACGTTATAACAAGTATATCATGATGCACGGTCTATAATATCATGAACTATGGTCATGGTCTATATAATCATGAAGATATCATTATAATCATTAAGTAATCCTGAAACACGACACAGGGATCAACGAGTTATCACTACAAAAATATCTCATTAAAAGGATCCACGTATACTAATCCGTGTGACCATCATGTCAGGAATCAAATATCTCAATACTAAAAACAAGAAATGTAGAGGCTGTCAAAGAAAAAAACTATCAAAAAATGTATTCATCTCTGTCCAGAGGAAATAATGTCACTCAGTGTCCAAGCTGGTGTCATATACACCTATATATGAATAGCATGGTTACTAGGTGTAACAGAGTAATAATGAACTAAGATGCATTAATCATGCTCTCTAGGCCGATACTAGGTCATTACCTGTCTTCTAACTTTATAATAAAGCCACACTAGTGTTTACTAAGTCATACTTGGTCTTGGATTAGGTTCTATGCTAATACAAGCCAGTACTATCTATTCTAGTTAGCTAATAATAATATTAACTAATAACTACCTTAACTATATATATATTAACTTACATAAAGAATAGCTTCATTACTAACTACTCTAACACTAACACTAACACTAACACTAACTAATAACTTTAATGCCTAGTTATCCATGCCTCCCATACTATTAATGTTCTAGGGTTGTACACTGATAGCAAGTCATCAAGGATCTTCATTGTTACCAACTACTAGACTAATATATATACACTAATTGTCATGAACTAACTGATACAATACTAAAATAACTAATACTACGGACTGATTACTCATAACTGATACTAACTTCTTCTCTGAACTACTACTAACATTACTAACACTAATCAAAGTAACTGAGTCAACATAGGACTGGACACGATACTAATTAGCTAACAGTTATCCTAACATTAACTTGATACCTCAACATTACTGCTACTCGCAATCTACTAATACCAACTATTACTATTACTATTATAACTGATATAAATAACTAAACTAATAACTAAATAAGAACTAACTTTAACCTGTCATTACTAACTGATACACCATGATACCTGTGTGAAACCTTATAATTCATGCAGATAAAACTCTGACACTGATACTAGATACCATGTCTGACCATCACTTGAGCTACCCTCATTCCCTTAATCATAACACAAACTTCCCTTCAACTTTATCTCACCATCCGATGCACTTCTAGCACTAAAACACATAAACACACACACACACCTAGATACCTTATACATTGAGATATATACTGTCAAAACACACTGGAATATAATGTCACACCTGTGCACACATGTGCACATGCCACTCTTCTCCATGCACTGGACCAGAGTATACCTCATTAGTGTTTCTCACTGATACACCTTGGTACTTTCCTTAAGATGTTAAACTACCTGATACTTCCCTCTCTGATCTCAGTTGAGAACAATATTCATCAACAGCACCATATATATACCTTAAATACTTATTTGCACACTGATGCAATCACTTCTTACTGTAAATTCCAGGTACTGCTGCTATTTTTTACGCTTCACTCCCCCCTGCACTACCAGATAGGTACTGATACTATTATTGCACACTACAGTAACTAGCTGCTACAGCTGACACTGCTATCTGCCGCTACTATTGCTGCTGCACACTGCTGATATTGCTATGCTTCTTGCCGCCGCTGCTGCTGCTATATCTTAATTGCTACAATACAGTCCCCTTGCTCTCCTCACTCCTTATCAAGAATCCTCTACATTCTTACACATTAATGCATTGCCCGATTGATATCTACACCCACACACGGACACATCTGTACGTTTACCACTGCCCTCTCTAAACCTATGTTACACCTATCACACACACACTCTTATATATATGTATACACTATCCTCATGTAAAATAATAAATAATGAATGAATAATTATATATAGACATATATAATCCTATACAATTTTTATATGATACATGAGAAGCATTTAAGCAAACACCTAAGGTACACAACTCATTCATGATATTCATCCTATTGAAATATAAAAACCCCAATTACTCCATAGATACCATTCCCACATGACCAATACATAATTCTAATACTAATGCCACTAATTATAATGAGAAATGAAGAGTAGTTGCATAAATACACAAAATAGAGTCCCGTATCACACCGTATCACAAGATACTATGATACATCCTTCTATTGTCAAATTATGGACACGTATCTAGTATCACAACTCCGATCTAAGTCTAATATAACTAAATTAGTGTCATGACACACACTTGATGTGTCAATCTTGTAATTCCCCTAAATTTGACACAAATTATCATGTAGATGTCACAATACATATTAATAGAGCCTAGAACTTCATCCTATAGGTAGCCCTATGCCAGCAGGTAAGGCATAGTCTTGGATTGGGATAGTCGCTTCATATCCCACTTTTTGAGGAGTTTGTAAGCTAGTTTGGACACCAAGCTCAAGTTTAGTACCGTATATCACCCCTAGATAGACGGGCAGTAGGAGAGGACTATTCAGACTCTCGAGGATATGCTTTGTACTTGTGTTTTGGATTTCAGAGGCTCTTGGGAGGATCATCTTCACCTGTTATAGTTTGCTTACAACAACAGCTACCAGGCCAGTATCGAGATGTCACCATTCGAGGCTTTATATGGACGAAGATGTCGCACTCCTCTATCTTGGGATAGTGTTAGTAAGAGAGTCTTGTTGGTACCGAAGATGATTGTGTATGCAGCTTCATAGGTGAAGCTCATCAGAGATAGACTTTGGGTGGTGTAGGACAGACAGCGATATTGGTTCGATAGCCACCAGAGACCTTTGGAGTTTGAGGTATAGATTTTGTTTGTATTGCTTGTGATTGCTTTATTTTAGGTTGAGTGTCAAAGATGTATTTAGTTTCAGGTTGGCAATCTGGTGTTCTTGTAATTTTTTTTGACACAGGGCAACATTCACTTTAATGGAGGCAAAAATCTTAGTCCACGGTACATCGGACCTTTCGGTGTTTTGTGAGGGCCAGTGTAGTGGCCAAAGATTAGACTTGTCGCTTGCAATAGAAGGAGTGGATGATGTGTTCTATGTGTCACAACTGAGACGGTATGTGGCAGACCCTAGTGTCACGACCCGCACCCGGTTTAGGGGTACGAGTGCGTGGGTACGTCCAGCCTACGCCGCAGCATCGGCGGTAGAACGCTGTCTAGGTCAAGTGCTATCTAAATAATCTCACACTAGTATCCAACTCCATAAGGAGACGCGGATAACACTATAAAGATGAACAACATACTCAATCACAATTACAGCACGATAAGAATTTGAAGAACAAAAGAGTACAACACAAGACTAATGATAAAACAATCATACCTGTAATCAGTAACAACCAATCTCCAAGTGTCAGAACAAGTCCACTAAGGTCACAGTCTGGAAAAATATTTTCCAGTCAGGAAGGAGCAAAGTACATCTCTAAATAGCAGTTCTATATAAATGACATAAACTATGTAGCAGTTCTAGATGGAAACATACCAGATGCATGTATAGGTACGAGAAATGTACAATGAGAGAAATACTGAAAATACTGTAAGTAAATGCAGGAAAAGAAACATATGTCAAAGAGCAAGAGATACTATGACTAAGTGTGTGAGTACTAGCTTTAACATGTGATCGGCTTGGGAACTTGATCAGGCTGGTTACATGTGATTAGCTATGGTTCATATAAAGTCAGGCTAACCGTTGGTTAGCTATGATGCATGTAGAGGTCAGGCTAATCACACGTAACAGCTATGGAGCATATAAATGGTCAGGCCGCACCCGACGTGAGATGTGGGGTGAGCTATGGTGCATATAAAGTTGGGTATGATCACATATCTACACTAAAGTACTCCCCAAACCCCCGACTGGTATAGTAGATCCAATCATGGTACGCTATGGCACGGGATTCCCTAAGAAGGTAGCAAATCTCCCCGGGAATCAGTGTCTGTACATGCACAAGATAACAAGGAAAACAAGTCTTGTACAAGCTACACCATGAATAAGGAATAACATCTCATGACGAGATCCGTGTATACCAATCCGTGTAACCATCGTGTCAAGATCATGGATATTTACACTAGATACAGTGAACATAGGAGATATCATAAATTAGAAACTAATCAGAGAATGTACTTGCCTTGGGTCCTTAGCTGGTAAAACCAATATCCTGTTCCAGAGTATCCCCTGGGTAAACCAACAGTCCTATAAACATATCACAAGCAAAACCACATTTGCATCAGATGCTACACTAACACATCACAAATACATGGACTCAGGGGCTCTGCCAGACGTGGCTCTAGTCAACTAGGGTCATCTAGTAGGGCTACGTATATAATACACATTACACTTATTATACTTACAATATTTATACATGCACCAATTTAATGTATTTACAATATATATATATATGCCCTTTAAATACATATCTGATTTATACTAATTGAACCATACGTATACTCATATATATGCAAAAACACTGTTTAAATGTACATATATTTTGTTAACATCATTTTAGAATATACTAATATTAATTTACCAATTCAAATTTATACTATATATATATATATGTACAGATGCCAATTAATTCATATATAAAAATACGTTTTATTACACTTATACTACATGAAATTATATCGATTAAATATATGTATCATTATACCAAAATATACATATATACATATATATGTATACCAAAATAATTATATACATAAACTAAAAATATATATATACATATATACCAAATCAATTACATACCCTGGAATGCGTATTTACGTATATAAATCGTTTTGAAATTATTTTGAACAATAATTTCAAATAAAAGTTTATTTATAAAAACTAGAATTTATGTAAAAGCCATCATATTTATATATCTCTAGTTATTTCAGTTACCAGTCCAAATAACCAATTTATCTTATTTTTATTATTAAAACTATATTTTTAATTAATTATAAAACCCCAAAATTATTATATGTTTGCATAATCAAAAACCCTTTTAAATATTACATAACTAAATTTACACATACTAAATAGCTAATTTCACACATTAAAACAATAAAACTAATTATGTTGTATTTACTAAACTAATTACATGAATTTACTAGACTAACACATTAATTAAACTAATTATAACTAACTAATTAATAAAATAAACTAATTATATGAAATAAACAAAATAACTAATTAATATAAAATAAACTAATCCATATAAAATAAACTAATTATAAATTCAATTAACTAAATGATTAATTAATTAACTAATTATAAATAATTTACTGATTAAACAATTTCTAAACTAATCAAATCATTAACTAAACTAATGTTATAATCTAATTAAACTAATTAATCTAATTAATTAATTAACTAAACTAATTAGCTAATTTACTAAATTAATTAACTAATTATATACACTTAACTAATTATTAATTTCCTCAGCTCTGAACGATGAAAGGGGAAGAGGGAAAGGGGAAGGGACTCACCGGAGTTGCGTTTCCGGCGTCGGCGCGGAGGAGGGCCGCTGGGGTCAGGCCGGGCAGGGCGTCGGCTTGTCTCGTCGGCGGGGTTCTGCTCGGCGGATCTGCTTGAGGGCAGGGCGGCTTCGACTCGGCGGTGGTCGGCCTGTTCGAGGGCAGGGCGGCTTCGACTCGGCGGTGGCGGCTTCGACTCGGCTCGAGACAGCGGCGTTCGGCGCTCGAGGAGGCTGCGGTGACTGGTTCCAGCGGCGGTGGCGTCTGGTCGGCCACGGCGAGCTCGACGACGGGTCGTCGGCTGGCTCGAGGAGGCGATCGAGATCTGGGCGGCGGGTCTGAAGTGACGGCGGTGATCGGCGGCTCCAGCGGCGGTGGAACTCGAGGAGGTGGCGGTTCAACCCAGGGCAGCGACAGGGCGGCGACGGCGACTTCGATCTAGGGTTAGGGTCGGTGTCTGTGAACGTGTCGGGGTTGGGTTCGTGTCCGGGGTGGACACGACGGGTTCGCTGAACTGTGAGGGACGTGTCCGGGTGTGTCGGACACGGGGTTGGGTGTACTGGTGGAGGTGGATGTGTCCGGGTGTGTCGGACACAACATCTGATTGTAATATTGTAACCGAACCCAGAAATGAATGGATACTGTGGGACACCCGGGGTCGGACCCGAGGCCATCACGGCTGACACGGTGATGCTGGACACACGGACACGAGCACACAAAATGGTGGTGGCTTTGGCTTGTGGGAATTGTGAAGGCTAGCTAGGGTTTCTAGGGAGTTGTGATGATGAGAACTTAAATAGGGAGAAGGGTGTGGGATAAAGGGTTGCGGGTTGGCCCAATAAGGAATGGCCCAGAATTAAATATAAAAAGGGTTTCTCATGTGGGGAAAAATGAGGGTGTGGGCTAGTTAATAGGAAATGGAAATTTGTAAAAAATAAAAATAAAGATTATATTTTCAGAAATATTTTTAGGAAAGCTAGCAAATTTCCAATTTGCTACTAATTAATACATTTTGCAAAATCTTAGAAAGTATGACATTTATTTATTTACTATCCCAATAAATAAAAATCTATTTTATTTTAT
This sequence comes from Iris macrosiphon, assembly GCA_036927795.1. Classification (NCBI taxonomy): domain Eukaryota; kingdom Viridiplantae; phylum Streptophyta; class Magnoliopsida; order Asparagales; family Iridaceae; genus Iris; species Iris macrosiphon. The sequence goes on from JAYESA010000005.1 coordinate 108,931,492, forward strand.
CAACTAGTCTTTTAAATAAATGTTTAGTTAAAACAATAATTTTATGATTCAAGCCAATAAATATTTGAAACTAGAAATATATATATTATTATTTATTTATTTATTTTGTAATACATCGTCATTTAGGAAAAATGATTTTTATAAAGATTTTTAAATTACCTTCTAAAATCAAACATCGTTCAAAATCAAATAAATAATTTTCAAGGAGAATTATTTTATAAAACTTGATATTTTAAAATAAATTAAAATCTAATTATTTTGGAAATTGGGAATCGGAGGTTACAAGTCTATCCACCTTGAAAAATTTCGTCCTCGAAATTTTAGGGATGACTAGGATAGAAAAACATTTGTTGTTCATAATGATGAATATATCATTGAAGAAAATATTTCTATGAGGAAAATATTTACCAAACAGAAGGAAACATGAAGAAAAGAAAATATGGTTTAAGACAGGAATAACTTGAAGGAATTATGGCTCGGCCTTGAATCCTCTAGAAGGTTTAGGTTTTGGGAAGTAGACACGATCACAAAAACAGATAATTTGAATAATGCACGTTACCTTTTCAAAGTAACTAAGCCAAGGAAGACCCAGTATAAAGAATGATATAGACATGAAAGTTATGGCTAATTCGAAAGATACGGTCGACAATTTGATTTAAGAAACTTAAATACATCCTTCAGAATGTAATCAAGAGACATCTAATCGCCTTTCATAATTTCTAGGAAAAAATAGTCTTTACCACCATCTGAAAATAATCCTTTCTTTCTCCTCGTTCATTTTACTTTTCTCAATCTTGTGATTCATCATTAACTAATATCTATAAAAGTTTAAATTCCACAAACTTTATTAGATTAGATCTTCGAATTTCTGAATCAAAAGCCTTATCATCAAATTCGAGTTTGTTTATCTTAACATCAACTATACCTCGATTATTTTCTTCGGTTCAAATGTTACTGTCATGGTCAAGATTTTTAATTTAGATCACAACCTCAATATACCATGATCTAACCTTACGACCTTCAGTTTATGATCCCATAATCAATTATATTATAATATTCTTTACCATGAGTTTCATTTCATTCTATATTTCTTTATCCGTATGTATAATGTTTCCGAATTTTGAACTAATATTTTTTTTCATCCTCTGAATTTATTATCCAATGTAAAAATTTTACTACTCAAATCCTCAATATTTTAATTGAATTCCAGTCGTATCATAATCTCCTCAAATTTTGAGTAAATCACTAAATACAAATTTACTATCCAATCCTTTTTAATTGAAATCCAATCAATGCATATTTATAAAACTAAAAAATCTGCATCCCAAAATTTAACTTTAAACACTCATCAATCATCTAACTCAAATTCAATTGATGCTTATTCCAATCTAACTCCTCGTTCCAAGAATTTAATTTGACACTATTCCATTTACGGTTTTATTTCCTGCTTTTCTTTTTCCTCAAATACTCAACGATGCGATGCTTCCAGTATCTTCAATGCAACATTCATATATAAAATTTCTATCTTGCAATCAAATAGATAAAATGATAATCTCTCAATTCAATCATATCAAGACCTCCTTAAAATTAATAAATCCTCAAATTTTTTTGGCTCTGTGAATTTCTTAATTCTCCCTTTAAGTAAATGTTTGTCCTCGAATTTCAATCATACTCGATTTTCATAAATCAATGATCCATCAATTCCGTTATAACAACCCCTAAATTCTTTATTTAATTTAATGCTCATCCACAAATTTAATCCTCTTGTCTCTTTTTGTCAGTCATAACCTCGTCATAGATCTTTGCTATGGTCAAAACCCAATGATCATGGTTTAAGAAAACTCTACCTACAGCCATGCAATTTAAGAAAATATAGGTCATGTGTCTTTTGTCATGGTATTTCAGTCTCTGTTAGGGGGGTACTACTAGTTATATCCTAACAAGAAAATCATGCATGTGAACCACAGTACTAGGAAAATCAATCAATCAATCGAAAGGCGAAAGAAAAGGAGCATTAGGAAGGAAGAAGGATCATGTTAACATATTACTTGTAGTGTCTACTATCTCTAACAAACACTTAACTCTGGCACATTCACTAACTAATTCCTATTCATGTACACTGGTACCCATATCAACTAATCATATATTAATATTCATATCTCTCATCTACCAAAAATTAATCCTCAAAATAATCGTCAAGGTTTAACTTCCCGATCAATTTAAAATAAAATGCATATACCTCCTCAAAATTAGATACTTCCCATCGAAATAAAATTTAATCACTTCTAAAATCTTTGTAGCCTTAACTATGTTTAGTGAATCAAATTTAAATCCTCAATATTTTTTTTTTTTTTTTTTTTTTAACAACATAAAATCTCAACTCCTTAAAATTCTGAAAATTTAAAATTCATTTCCACCTTTTTATTTATAATTCCTCAATGTACATATTAGTGCTCACGGTCTCTGATACTCAAGGTGCACTCAATGCATCTAGTGTCTATAATTGTGTACTAAATTGTACGGCCCGAATCACTTGTACTATTACCTCCAATGATCAAAGTTGCCATCAACTGTGTTTTCTTTCATAATTTCAATTTATGTCAATTGGTATATCCTCTAATTATCAACACACAGAGTGCTTACTGTTATTAACGTCATCCTTGACTAATCCTCGATATAGAATCATTAGCACTCTTGGTATTATATCACTAGCTGCATTAATGGATTATCTCATCAAGCTCATTAGACTTATGATCACCTGTATCCTCTATCACACTCATGTTTCTTTACTCTCATGGGTATGTGTATGGTTCCTCATCTCGATGGTTGTATAGGTATTTCCTTTAATCCTTTAAAGCCTATTAGACTAATCCGTGATACGCTTAACCACTTTCATTACCAATCCTGATATTTCTCTACTTATGACATCTCATTAAACCCTTTATACATATACATTTCTTTACCCTTAACATTTCCGATATCAATCATCAAATTGGACATCATGCTCCATAAATCCTTAACACAATTCCCGGATACTTAATCGTTTACATAGATCACTCAATTACATAATCATGATTATCCAGGACGGGTAATTGGCTCTGATACTAACTCTGAGAACTATCACCGATACTCTATACTCTCCTTAACTCTCAGTCTCTAATGACACTACTCCTAGAATCATTGGTACAAGGTACTATGCTAAGGGCTAACTCTAGATTAAAGTCTACTGCTCACATGTCCAACTAAGAAATACTTACAACTCACTAGCAACACAGTCAATACTAATACAAGACACAAACAAAATTTCAAGCCACTAATTATCATACTTAGCAAGAAATCCTCAAGGAATAGGAGCTCAAGGACTGAATTGAGGACAGAGGGTATCCTTACTGCTAGTAAAGAAAGAAGCGGTGGAACAAAGTCCTGGATTAACAGAAATAGATAAGTCTTGAGATGATATTTTAAGAACCAATTTAGGATACAACCTGATAATCATACACGTCTATCTGAAATCATGACACTCAGAATCCTCGCCACGCCAGTAAGCATAGAGGCGATAACGACAGGTTCCGTAACTAAGGTATGCAACTCTATAATCATGTCATCTAGAATCCTCGCCACGCCAACCGGTATGGCTGCGAGAGACCCTAAGTTTCATAACTACAGTATGTACACCCAAGTCAGGTTCCTACGTTCTCGTCGCGATAGCTAATATGGCTGCGATAAACTCTAGGTTCCATAACCAAAGTAGACGTTTTACCTTTCTCACTGTCCTCATCAATATATGTCATCAGATGATACCGTAAATTTTAGCCCGTAAAATTCATCTCAATTTGAAATCAACTCAACAATGATACCAAGAATTAAAGTTAACAACTGGTCAACAAGAATCAAACTCAACAATGATACCAAGAATTTAATTTAATAACTGCTCAACAAGAATCAAGTCCAGTAACAACAAGCGAGAGCGGACGGAAACAAGGAAAAAGATTTAAATTGAAAATAAGATTCTCATGGGGTCATCCCAGGAAATCTTTCAAGAATTTGTGATTGAGTATCCTCTCTCATCCTAGTATCCTATGTCCTATGTCCTATAGCAGGCACGCAATAGTGTAACAAAGATGCCACACTACTACGACATCGCTCTAAATGCGAAGTCTGACCTGCATGGGCCACCACTAAAAACGTGTCACGACCCGCACCCGGTTTAGGGGCACGAGTGCGTGGGTACGTCCAGCCTACGCCGCAGCATCGGCGGTAGAACGCTGTCTAGGTCAAGTGCTATCTAAATAATCTCACACTAGTATCCAACTCCATAAGGAGACGCGGATAACACTATAAAGATGAACAACATACTCAATCACAATTACAGCACGATAAGAATTTGAAGAACAAAAGAGTACAACACAAGACTAATGATAAAACAATCATACCTGTAATCAGTAACAACCAATCTCCAAGTGTCAGAACAAGTCCACTAAGGTCACAGTCTGGAAAAATATTTTCCAGTCAGGAAGGAGCAAAGTACATCTCTAAATAGCAGTTCTATATAAATGACATAAACTATGTAGCAGTTCTAGATGGAAACATACCAGATGCATGTATAGGTACGAGAAATGTACAATGAGAGAAATACTGAAAATACTGTAAGTAAATGCAGGAAAAGAAACATATGTCAAAGAGCAAGAGATACTATGACTAAGTGTGTGAGTACTAGCTTTAACATGTGATCGGCTTGGGAACTTGATCAGGCTGGTTACATGTGATTAGCTATAGTTCATATAAAGTCAGGCTAACCGTTGGTTAGCTATGATGCATGTAGAGGTCAGGCTAATCACACGTAACAGCTATGGAGCATATAAATGGTCAGGCCGTACCCGACGTGAGATGTGGGGTGAGCTATGGTGCATATAAAGTTGGGTATGATCACATATCTACACTAAAGTACTCCCCAAACCCCCGACTGGTATAGTAGATCCAATCATGGTACGCTATGGCACGGGATTCCCTAAGAAGGTAGCAAATCTCCCCGGGAATCAGTGTCTGTACATGCACAAGATAACAAGGAAAACAAGTCTTGTACAAGCTACACCATGAATAAGGAATAACATCTCATGACGAGATCCGTGTATACCAATCCGTGTAACCATCGTGTCAAGATCATGGATATTTACACTAGATACAGTGAACATAGGAGATATCATAAATTAGAAACTAATCAGAGAATGTACTTGCCTTGGGTCCTTAGCTGGTAAAACCAATGTTCTGTTCCAGAGTATCCCCTGGGTAAACCAACAGTCCTATAAACATATCACAAGCAAAACCACATTTGCATCAGATGCTACACTAACACATCACAAATATATGGACTCAGGGGCTCTGCCAGACGTGGCTCTAGTCAACTAGGGTCATCTAGTAGGGCTACGTATATAATACACATTACACTTATTATACTTACAATATTTATACATGCACCAATTTAATGTATTTACAATATATATATATATGCCCTTTAAATACGTATCTGATTTATACTAATTGAACCATACGTATACTCATATATATGCAAAAACACTGTTTAAATGTACATATATTTTGTTAACATCATTTTAGAATATACTAATATTAATTTACCAATTCAAATTTATACTATATATATATATATGTACAGATGCCAATTAATTCATATATAAAAATACGTTTTATTACACTTATACTACATGAAATTATACCGATTAAATATATGTATCATTATACCAAAATATACATATATACATATATATGTATACCAAAATAATTATATACATAAACTAAAAATATATATATACATATATACCAAATCAATTACATACCCTGGAATGCGTATTTACGTATATAAATCGTTTTGAAATTATTTTGAACAATAATTTCAAATAAAAGTTTATTTATAAAAACTAGAATTTATGTAAAAGCCATCATATTTATATATCTCTAGTTATTTCAGTTACCAGTCCAAATAACCAATTTATCTTATTTTTATTATTAAAACTATATTTTTAATTAATTATAAAACCCCAAAATTATTATATGTTTGCATAATCAAAAACCCTTTTAAATATTACATAACTAAATTTACACATACTAAATAGCTAATTTCACACATTAAAACAATAAAACTAATTATGTTGTATTTACTAAACTAATTACATGAATTTACTAGACTAACACATTAATTAAACTAATTATAACTAACTAATTAATAAAATAAACTAATTATATGAAATAAACAAAATAACTAATTAATATAAAATAAACTAATCCATATAAAATAAACTAATTATAAATTCAATTAACTAAATGATTAATTAATTAACTAATTATAAATAATTTACTGATTAAACAATTTCTAAACTAATCAAATCATTAACTAAACTAATGTTATAATCTAATTAAACTAATTAATCTAATTAATTAATTAACTAAACTAATTAGCTAATTTACTAAATTAATTAACTAATTATATACACTTAACTAATTATTAATTTCCTCAGCTCTGAACGATGAAAGGGGAAGAGGGAAAGGGGAAGGGACTCACCGGAGTTGCGTTTCCGGCGTCGGCGCGGAGGAGGGACGCTGGGGTCAGGCCGGGCAGGGCGTCGGCTTGTCTCGTCGGCGGGGTTCTGCTCGGCGGATCTGCTCGAGGGCAGGGCGGCTTCGACTCGGCGGTGGTCGGCCTGTTCGAGGGCAGGGCGGCTTCGACTCGGCGGTGGCGGCTTCGACTCGGCTCGAGACAGCGGCGTTCGGCGCTCGAGGAGGCTGCGGTGACTGGTTCCAGCGGCGGTGGCGTCTGGTCGGCCACGGCGAGCTCGACGACGGGTCGTCGGCTGGCTCGAGGAGGCGATCGAGATCTGGGCGGCGGGTCTGAAGTGACGGCGGTGATCGGCGGCTCCAGCGGCGGTGGAACTCGAGGAGGTGGCGGTTCAACCCAGGGCAGCGACAGGGCGGCGACGGCGACTTCGATCTAGGGTTAGGGTCGGTGTCTGTGAACGTGTCGGGGTTGGGTTCGTGTCCGGGGTGGACACGGCGGGTTCGCTGAACTGTGAGGGACGTGTCCGGGTGTGTCGGACACGGGGTTGGGTGTACTGGTAGAGGTGGATGTGTCCGGGTGTGTCGGACACAACATCTGATTGTAATATTGTAACCGAACCCAGAAATGAATGGATACTGTGGGACACCCGGGGTCGGACCCGAGGCCATCACGGCTGACACGGTGATGCTGGACACACGGACACGAGCACACAAAATGGTGGTGGCTTTGGCTTGTTGGAATTGTGAAGGCTAGCTAGGGTTTCTAGGGAGTTGTGATGATGAGAACTTAAATAGGGAGAAGGGTGTGGGATAAAGGGTTGCGGGTTGGCCCAATAAGGAATGGCCCAGAATTAAATATAAAAAGGGTTTCTCATGTGGGGAAAAATGAGGGTGTGGGCTAGTTAATAGGAAATGGAAATTTGTAAAAAATAAAAATAAAGATTATATTTTCAGAAATATTTTTAGGAAAGCTAGCAAATTTCCAATTTGCTACTAATTAATACATTTTGCAAAATCTTAGAAAGTATGACATTTATTTATTTACTATCCCAATAAATAAAAATCTATTTTATTTTATCAACTAGTCTTTTAAATAAATGTTTAGTTAAAACAATAATTTTATGATTCAAGCCAATAAATATTTGAAACTAGAAATATATATATTATTATTTATTTATTTATTTTGTAATACATCGTCATTTAGGAAAAATGATTTTTATAAAGATTTTTAAATTACCTTCTAAAATCAAACATCGTTCAAAATCAAATAAATAATTTTCAAGGAGAATTATTTTATAAAACTTGATATTTTAAAATAAATTAAAATCTAATTATTTTGGAAATTGGGAATCGGAGGTTACACCTAGTCACGTATTGGACCACTCAGAGATTGAGGTGGGTCCGAATCTCAGCTACCTATAGCAGCTAGTGAAGATTCTGGATCGTAGGAAGAAGGTGCTACAGAACTAGGCGATTCCCTTGCTACGCTTTGCTTGGAGGCATCACTCTCCATGAGAGTCTACCTGGGAGAGGAAATAGAAGGCAAGATGCTCGAACGATACCCTTATCTCTTTGAGACGTGAGGTATCATTCTTTCTTGCTCGCTGTGATTGTCTATTGTAGTATTAGTTCTTCCTTAAATTTCAAAAAAAAAATTCTAAGGAGGGTAGACTTGTCACTGCCACATTTCTAGATGAGGGTATTTTTTTATTTAGAATATTTATTATTTAGTAATTAAATATTTATATATGTGCTACTAAAATGATATTATATTGTGCTATTTAATTATTTATGATTGGACTAGCCTATTTTATTAGGACTTGTCATTAGTGGACCCATTAGATTGTCATGACACATTGAGCCCAACATTAGGTTAGACACATTAGGCCCATTCCTTTAATTAATTAAGAAAATTATATTACTTTCATGAAGAATTAGAAGATTCCTAATATAGCCCTTCCTAATTAAACCTCATGACTAACTAGTAGGGGTATCATGGACACTGTAAATTACTTGAAAAGGGGGAAAGAGGGGGCCACCACATTATAGGGACTCTCATTCTCTCCTCTCTTTAGTTTATTCATTCTAGATCCCCAATTATGTTCTTTTCCAAATTGACTCATCTTTCCACCAAATTTACCTTAATTCACTCTCATTCTCTCTCAATTTCATCATCTAAGAAGCATTGTAACTTGGATTGCAAGGAACACTTGAAAGAGAAGAAATTAACAAGAAGATTGTGTCCTAATTATGTCCATTAATCATTTTAATAGAAATCTATCTTCCAATAGATAAATTATGAACTCCCTCTCTAATTTGGACTCTAATTCATGCATTTGATCATTAGAAAATATTCTTTGGCTTAGGGCTACCTATAGGATCAAGAACTAGGTTCATATGACTTATATTATGAATTCTATATGGTAATTTGTGCCCAATTAAGAGAAATTCCGAGATTGACACATCAAGGGTGTGTCATGAGACCAATTAGATCTAATTAGACATAGATCAGGATTGTGGGACTAGGTACGTATCCACAATTGGACATGAGTAGAGTGTATTATAGTATTTTGTAATACGGTGTGATACAGGGTTTATTTTGGATGATTTATGTTAATTTTCTTCAAATTCCTTTTTAACTAGTTGTATTAGTTGTTTATAAGTGTAATTGATATGTGTTATAGGTATTTGTAATATATTGTGGATTTTGACATGGGTTGGGTACGTATCATGAGTATCCTAAGGATGTACTCTAAGTGTTTATTGAATTGGCTATTGGATAATGTGGTTGCAAATGTAGGTTTAATTATGCTTATATATATATATATATATATATATATATATATATATAATATATATATATATGTATATATATGAATTGTATATATATCAATGTCTATATATATATATATATATATATATATATATATATTGATGTATATATATAGGTATGTATATATTGATGGGGAGTTATGTTCATGGTGTGTTTCACTATGACAATGAACATGGGGAGGTGCTCGGGTTACTGTGAGCAGTGTATGTGTGTGTGTGTGTATGTGTGTGTGTGTGTGTGTGTGTGTTGTGTGAGTTTGGGAGGTGCTCGATTAGAGCCAAGCTACAACAATAGTAACAACTCAGTAGCAGCAAGCAAATGCTTGTGCATTAAGAACAACAGCAGCAATAAGCAAATGCTTGTGCAGGCAGCAGTAGAAACAAGCAAATGCTTGTGCAAGCAGAATAACAGCAGCAGCAGTAGCAGCATATTAAGGCAGCATTAGCAGCAATAATAGCAAGAAAGTGCAGCAGCAAGTGTAGCCAGCAGTAGTTGGTATAGCACAAGTACAAGCAGCAATATGAAAAGGTAAGTGGGTCAGAAGTTAATGTTGGTGATGGAGTTGCGGTTGTGTATCAGGCCAAAACTGATACAGAGTGTTCTTTAGTGTGTGGGGTTTTGTGGGTAAGTTGATGTGTTAGTATCAGTGCTAGAGATGAGGAAATTAAGTAAGGGTTTGAGAGTGAGGTTTGAGACTAAGTTGAGAATAAGGTAACAAAATTGTGTGGTATCAGTTGTGTTTTATATTAGAGTATGGTATGTTATATCAATTAGGTAATAGATAGTGAGTTTCAGTTTTGAGATGTTAAGGTATTCATGATATCAAGGTATAAACTATGATAAGGTATTAAGATAACTAAGGTAATAAGGTATGGAGTTTAGTTTATACCAAGGTGTGGGTATTACCTTGGGATAACATTATGGTAATCATTACTAAGTTAGTAGTAGCTAGAGGATAGCTAGTATTTTATATACCTATATGCTATGTATTATTACTTAGTAGTTATGATACTCTAGTATCCAGTAATAGCTAGTATATCCCAGATAAGTAGTGTATGGATCCAATACTTTAGATATAGACTAATACAACATAGAAATAGCTAGTTTAACTAGTTGGATTAGTATGAACTAGTATGGACATAAAAAAAATCACATTTAGTGCATTTTAGCTCATTTCTTATTTATTAGACCAAGTAACATAATATTTCCTATTTAGGTGTGTGTGACACAAGCTCGAATACCGAGATATAATATTTGCTCATGATCACAGACGAGTACATTCTCTGATAGTTTTCTTATTTGATAGTCTCTATATTTCATGTATTTAGTATTGAGATATTTGATTCTCGATACGATGGTTACACGGATTGGTATACGTGGATCTTGGTCATGGGTTATTATTATTGTGATGGCTCAGTGATCACCGTGACATGCTTCATGATTACTCAGTAATTATCGTAATATCTTATTGATTATATAGACCATGATCATAGTGCATGATATTATAAATCGTGCAGTGTAATATACGTGTTATAACGTGTCGTGATTTGGATCCGTATAATAGTCGATGGTGGGAAAAATATTAGTGGATATGTGATCATACCTTATAGCCCTTGACTTAGTGTAGCCCATGATAGTTAGCAGATCATGCAACTCACATGTGATCACGCTAGCTCACATTTTTTTTATAGCCCGTGTTAGGCCCAAGCTAATCACATTATCTTACTAATATTTTAAGGCACATTTATTATATTATTTTTTTTATTCCAGTTTATTATATTGTTGTTCCCCACTATATTGTTCTCAATTTTTGCTATTATTTACCATAATGATCTTTCTCGTGATGATTACTAGTTCAATTACTTCCATTATTTATTATTATTGTTATTGATGTTTCGTAGTTTTTGCCAATTATTGGAAATGCTATTGCGTTGTACTTCGCTCCAATCCTGACTGAATATATTTTTTATATGATTCATTAGAAGACTGGTATCCTACATATTACGGGCGTTATGATGACGATTTAGTTGAGATAGCACCCGTGGAGCCTATTGAGATAGTACCAGCAGTTGATAAGATTAAGCTAGTTTATTTATGATATTGTATATGTAAGTTAGACACTTTTGAAATTGTATTATATTTGAGATCATTGTGTTGAGATATAGACTTGGACTTGTGATGTATTATGACTTTATTTCTTTTCTTCAATTATATCTTCCTCTACTTTGTTATTGTGATTGAGCATTTTTTACCATTATCATATTATATATTGTCCTCCATTTAGGAATTAGGATATCTTGACAGGTATATTATATATATTGTATGAGATATTTAGATGGTATTGTTGACCTAGATATTATTCTATTGCTGATGCTGCGACGTAGGCTAGACATACCCACGTACTCGTGCCTTACACCCGGTGTGGGTCGTGACAGACGCATAACCTTCTGTTCACTCGCAACACTCCATTCTCGTCCACTACAAAGTTCTTTACCTTCCTTACAGAAATTTCTCTTACATTTTCTTCAGGAATGGGTAGCCCCTCTGAGTTGACGTGATACTCTCTATCAGGTTGGGTAGAATCGCATCTAAGCAACTCGCGTGTCGCAGTATCGAATTCAGATTTCAATTCCTATTGCCTTTAAGTCTCTTTGTATCCTGCGATCGATGGACAAGGATCCCACAAATACTCGACTCAAAGCATCTGCTACAATATTTTATTAGCCAGACGTGTAGTCAATTGTCAAGTCATAGTCTTTAATCAATTCTAGCCAACACCGCTGTCGTAGGTTATGGTCCATCTGGGTGAATAGGTACTTCGGGCTTTTGTGGTCAGTGTAAATTTGGTACGACACTCCATAGAGGTAGTTTCGCCAAAATTTTAGTGCGAATACAATTGTTGCCAGTTCCAGGTCATGTATAGGATAAATTTTCTCGTATTTCTTCAATTGTCTTATTGCGTAGGTTATCACTCTATCCCGCTGCATGAATATGCACCCCAGCCCTGCCCTAACGCGTCGCTGAATATTAGAATTCCTAAGGTCTTGTCTGGTAATGCAAGTAATGGAGCTGAGAAAAGGTGTTGCTTTAACTCTTCAAACGAAGCTTCACAGTCAGCAGACCATTCGAATGCGACTCCCTTCTGAGAGAATCGAGTCAGAGGTAATGCTAACATAGAAAAGTCATTAACGAATTGCTTGTCGTAGCCCGCAAACCCGAGGAAGTTTCAAAATTTACTAACGGATGCAAGTCCCTTCCACTCTACGATGGCTTCAATTTTTTTTTGACCGACTGAAATGCCACTCGCAGAAATGATGTGCCTGTAAAAAGATATAGTGCTCAGCCAGAAGTTGTACTTGCTTAGTTTTGCGTATAACTTATTGTCCCGAAGATTCTATAGCACGGTCAAAAATTGCTCTGCATATTCCTCCCTAATTTTTGAGTACACAAAGATATCATCAATGAACACTACTATAACTTGTCGAGATACGGCTAAAACACATAATTTATTAAGTCCATGAAGGCGGTAGGAGCATTGGTCAGTCCGAATAACATTAGCAAAAACTCATAGTGGCCATAGCGAGTAAGAAAGGATGACTTCGACACGTCGTCCGGCTTGATCTTGAGCTGATGATAACCCGAACGAAGATCAATTTTTAAAAATACTGTCCTATCTTGTAGTTGATCAAAGAGGTCATCGATCCTAGGAAGGGGGTACTTATTTCGAATAGTGGTCTTATTCAGTTCATGATAGTCTATGCATAGCCGCATCGAGCAATATTTTTTCTTCATGAACAATACAGGTGCACCCCATAGAGACACGCTCGGACGAATACACCCACGATATTGCAATTATTGTAACTCGACCTTTAGCTCTTTTAGTTCAGTAAGGGTCATTCGATATGGATCCTTAGAAATCGGTCGGGTCTCTAGAAAGGTATCGATAGTGAACTCTATCTCTCGATCGGGTAATATAACAAGTAGTTCGTCCGGAAAGATATAACAAAATTCTACTACAATGGAAGCACACTCAATGTTTGCACCATCTCTCTGTGTGTCTTGAACTAACGCTAAGTACCCTTCACAGCTTGGATATAACATCCGACGAATAGACATTGTAGAGATTACTATACACGTTGTCGACGCTTGACCTTACGAGTAGACGAATTCAGGCTCTGCAAGTAGATGGAATACAACTTGTTTTCCCGTACAGTCGATCATGATTGAGCAAGTTTCCTCTAATATAATTATAGCCGTCCCAAAAATAGAGCAGGTAAGTCCATGCCTGACTGGATGCTAATGCTAAGATTAATACCTAGAGATAACATGGGTAACTTGTATTCCTTGGAAAAATTTATCGAGACAAAACTATGCGTAGCACCAGAATCAAACAATACTCGAGCGGGAACACTATTGAAAAGTAATATACTTGACACCACCTTGTTGGAAGAAAATGCCTCTTCCTGAGTCAGAGCATAGATCCGGCCTTTAGCATTCTGTGGTGCTGTCTAGTTCGCTTGAGGTGCATGACCATGATTATGAGGCGGATGATATAGTTGCTGCGGGTGCTATTTTTGTCCTCCCTCCAGATAGAACCGTGTCAAGTGGCCAGGGCAACCACATCGAAAGCATTCTCCATTTGGTATACAATAGTCTTTAGCGAGGTATCCTCCACTGTTGCAATTATCACAGTAAAGCCCATTGTTCCTCCCTGGGTTTGGACCCTAAAAACAGTCGCTATTGTGGCAGTTGGGCGCATTGTTACCTCCTGTGTAGCTAGGACACTTGTGATAGAAATTTTGCATAATGCTGGTATGATCTAGCGGGTACTGTGCCTCTAAGGAGAGGACGTGGTTTAGAAACTCTCGCATGGTATGGTACTATGGGACGATAATGTGAGCATGGAAATTTTTGTAGTTCCTATGTTGCACTTGGAGCAGAAATTCAAATCTAATATTTCAATCATGCAAATTTATAGGGCATGTGGGGACCTAAATAAATGGAACACAATTGTCATGGACAGTGTCACGATCCACACCCGGTGTAGGGGTACGAGTACGAGAGTACGTCCAGCCTATGCCACAGTATCGGCGGTAGAACGTTGTCTAGGTCAAAAAATACTATATACACTTCCCACACATAATATATATAAGGTATCTGTCATACTATCACAAATCCAAATAGAGGACAATGAGATAATAGGATAATGGTAATCAATACTCAATCACTAAATAAAACTAGAGGAAGATATGACACGATATATAATATAAGGAATGAAATACAAAGTCACAATACATCACAAGTATAAGTCCAAGTCCAATAGCCTAATCTCAACACAATGGTCTCAAATATAATACATGCCAAAATGTCTAACATGAGACAAAAACAATATCATAAATGAACTAGCTAAGTCTTTCCGACTGCCGGTTCTATCTCAGCATGCACTACGGGTGCTAACTCAACTGACTTACCATCTTGTGGCCCGTAGTTTGTAGGACACTAGTCCTCTAAAGAATTATCTAAAAAATATATCCATTCAGGATTGGAGCAAAGTATAAACCAATAGCAGTTTCAATAATTGACAGAAACTATGAAACAATAATAACAATAAAAATAAATGATGGAAGTAACTGAACTAGTAAATATCACAAGAGGGAGTATCATGGTAAGTAATAAAAGTAAACTGAGAACAATATGGTAAGAAATATCAATATAATGAACTGGAATAATATATATATAGTAATAAAATATGCCTTAAAATATTAGTAAGATATGTGATCGGCTTGGACCTAACACAAGCTATATATAAAATGGAAGCTCGCTTGACCACACGTGAGTTGCATGATCTGCTAGCTATCATGGGCTACACTAAATCATGGGCTATAAGGTATGATCACATATCCAGTAATACTTCCCCTTTACACCGACAAGTACACTGATCCAAATCATGACACGTTATAACAAGTATATCACGATACACGGTCTATAATATCATGCACTATGATCATGGTCTATATAATTACGAAGGTATCATGGTAACCACTGAGTAATCATGAAGGGCGACACAGCGATTACTGAGTAATCACGATAATAACATCTCATGACAAGGATCCACGTATACCAATCCGTGTAACATCATGTCAGGAATCAAATACATCAATACTAAATATATGTAACATAGAGATTATCAAATAAGAAAACCAAATATACTCGCCTCTGGTCCTGAGCAAATGATAGACTTGGTGTCCGAGCTGGTGTCACACAACCCTATATATGAATATCATGTCAATGGGTGAAAAAAAGTAATAACAAGCTTAGATAAGCTAAAATATAGTTTTCTAGGTCTAGACTAGGTCAAATTAGGTTAGACTAGGTCCATACCTTGATTCTAGTTCAAACCTAGCTTCTAGGTTGGTTATAAAGCTGAACTAGGTAATACTAGGTGGTACTAGGCTATACCTAAGTTTTTAGGTCCATACCTTGAAGGTATTAGCTATACAAGCTAATGTTCATTATAGTAGCTACTATTATTATATATATAACTTATGTACTATGGTATTTTGCTAATACTTTACGGTAATAACTTATCTTAACCAAATACATATAGTACCTTAATATGTACTTAGCATTTACCTAACTAACACTAGTATTACATACCTTAATAATAGAACTTGGTATTAGCCATTATTAATACTCTTGCTATGGTTTTGGTGTCTTAGCTAATACTTTATCTAACTCTAATACTCAACTTGATATCATGACTCAAGATACCAACTAATTTTAATTACCTACATTATCACTTGTGTCCTGAACACAACACACTAGCTAACAGTCACACATAACTAACTCAGCCCTGATACACACAAGCCCTTCTTCCTACTCAAGTGTACCTACTACCCAGGTTGGTACACTTCTGTGCACACCCATGTTAGTATACCAAACAGGGATACAATCTCAGTTTTGCACTTGCCATACTATGGTGCAGGTTTAACATAATTATAATTGCAAGACACCTACTCTTGTGCTATCCCCAACACACATAGGTAACAACTTGTATATCTTACATAGTGTACACAGACATAGGATCCTCAACTCCTATCAAGGATACATGATATCCAATATTTTCTGCACAAACCCAACAACTCGGGTTGCAAGTGGAGCTGCTATTACTTTCCTTCAAGTTTTATTGCATTCTCCTATGAAGCAGCACACAAACCCAGTTATAGATATCACAAAATTTGCATACTTATACCAACTGACCACACTATAATTTCTAATTTTAGAACTCCCGATGCACATCATCATACTTCACAGACCCCCCAATGCACAATAATCCCCTTACATACTATGGTACTATATCCCTTTGCCTATTAACATATATACCATACATACTGCCACGATTCACCCAGTATCAGTAACTCATAATACTGCAGTCCAACTGCAACCCACACAAGCTCACTCCTTAGCTGCACACGAGTTCTCATACACTGGCACAAGATTACTGAAACACACACACATACATACTATAACTTGCCTACAAAGTACACAGGCTCTGCTCTACCCGATCACACATAACTGCTATCTACCCGATAACACAAAGCCAAGTGCAGAAACTAAACTCCCTCAATGGCAGCAACGTCAATATTACAACAACTGAACAATAACATTAACTTGATAATAATGACAACATGTATCCTCCCTCTCACCTGTAAACTGAAACACCAACCCCGCAAAACAGTACACGGTTACTAATGCAATATAAAGACCACACACTATGCCTATACATCCATTTACAACTATATACATACATCTAATTACATATATAAACACACACAACCTACACTAAACACCCAAAATTAATGATGCTTCTCATGATACACCTACACATAAGTCACACTCAAGCCAATAATCCATGATACACTAATTCATATGATACCAAAACTCTAACATTTTTATCGATAACACACTCACACACACACATACAAACATTTATATCACACACACACAAACACATACAAACATTTATATCATACACACACACACACACACACACACACACACACACACACATATATATATATATAGCACTCAAGATAGACTTATACACTCCTATATAATATATCAAATACTTGGTGTGTTACACCAAGATACTCACTATATCCCTATGATATGCTCGCGATACTCCCTTACAACACCGTGCTACACTACCCAAACCCCATGAACACAACCAATATATAATACATAGTAGATATATCATATATATTAGCTATTTAAATACCATGAATGGAAATTGGTGTGCTAGAGCTCACTACCTGTGCAAATACCTCTCATACGACATCGTATCATGACATATTTCCGTATCCTATTATGGACACGAATGCCCTTCCTAATAATGAACCTCACTCTAAAATTGCTAGAAAAATATTCCATCAAACACCTAATGGCCCAAACTTGGATTTTCTCCAATTTGGCCATAAAAGTAAATATAACTTTCACCATATGCCTCCAATGAACCTAGTTCTTCTTCTAATGGGTGGCCATAATGCATGGGTGGGTTCCTAATGCTCAAATGTAACAATTAGATTCTATTTAAAGGAGAAATTTTTTGAGTTATACCTATTGAAATATGGATTTCTAATATAAAGCTCAAATAGACACAATTAAGACACAAGCTCCTAGCCAAAACCTTCTTCTTCAAGTGCTCCTTTCAATCCAAGCTCCTAGGCTCCTTAGATGATGAAAATATAAGGTATTGAGAGTTATTTAAGATGAAATTAGTGGATGAATGAATGGGATTGGGGAAGAACATAATTGGAGATCTAATGGAATAAATTATGAAGAGGAGAAAGAAATTTCCCCTTTCTATAGGCCGGCCATATAGCTCCCTTCCCAAGCAATATACAAAAACCCAAATACCCCTATTGGGTTATGATGAAGATAAGTTAATTAGGGGAAGCTTCTATTCCTAATAAAATTTAATCTAATATCTTTAATTAACTAAAGTGAATAAGTCTAATGAGCCTAGTCCAATATTGGCTTAATATGTCATGACTAATCTAATAGGGTCCACTAGTGTCAAGTCCAATAAATAGGCTATTCCAATACCTATTAAATAATTAGCACTATAAATACGATATAACACTATATATAATATAATACAAAATAACAAAATTACCCTTGTTTAGAAATAAGGTAGTAACAAGTCTACCCTTTTTATAAAAATTTTGTCCTCAAAATTTAAGGAAGGAACTAAAGCTACAATATATAATCATAGCAAAAAGAATGATACCTCACGGCTCAAAGAGATAAGGGTATTTCTCGCGCATTTTGGCCTCCCTCACCCAGGTAGACTCTCTCGAAGTGTGATGCCCCCACGCGATGTGTACCAAAAAAATTATCTGGTTCCGTAGCACCTTATTCCCGTGATCCAAAATCTCCACCATCTGCTTTGGGTAACTGAGAGTCGAACCCACCTTGATCTTCGAGTGATCCCATACTTGACTAGGATCTACCATATACCATCTCAGCTATGATACATGGAATATGTTGTGTACTCCCTCTAGTTCTGGCGGCAAGTCTAGTCTGTAGGCCACTATACTAACTCTCGAAAGTACATCGAAGGATCCGATGTACCGTAGACTAAGCTTTCTGCCTCTACCAAAGCAAATCTTGTCCCGGGTCAGAGAAATCCGCAAGAACACCAGATCGCCAACTTAGAACAAATACAGCCTTAACAATCGATCTAAAATAAAGCAATCACAAGCAATATAAAATAAAACCTATACCTCAAACTCCAAAGATCTCTGGTGGATGTCGGCCTAATGCCGTTGTCTGTCCCGTGCCACCAGAAGTCTATCTCTAATAAGCTTCACCTTCTCAACTGCATCCACAATGATCTCTGGCCCCAACAAGGCTCTCTCACAAACATCATCCCAAGATAGAGGAGTGTGTCATCGCTATCCATATAAATCCTTGAATGGTGACATCTCAATGCTGGCCTAGTAACTGTTGTTGTAAGCAAACTCTACCAGGTAAAGATGATCCTCCCATTAGCCTCCAAATTCTAATACATTTGTACGAAGCATATTCTCGAGAGTCTGAATAGTCCTCTCCAACTGCCCGTCTGTCTGGGAGTGATATATGGTACTGAACTTAAGCTGGGTTCCCAAGCTATACAGCAAACTCCTCCAAAAGTGGGATGTGAAGCGAATATCAAGATCTAAGATGATGCTTACAGAAACTCCATGCAATCTGACAATCTGTTACACATATATCTTCGCTAGCTTCTCCATTGACATACCCACTTTGAATAAAAAAAGTAGGCCGATTTGGTCAACCTGTCTACGATAACCCAAATCATATCTTTACCTCTTGGAGAACACGAAATCTCCGAAACTAAATCCTTAGTCACATACTCCAACTTCCACTCTGGAATGGGTAAAGGCTGAAGTAAACCACCTAGCCTCTTCCTCTCTTCCTTTACCTATTGACACACTAAATATCTTGATACAAAGCACGCTACCTCTTGCTTGCATAGTATACTACGATCGATGAGCCTCCTGAAGAGCCTCCTCGCGCAATGTCCCACATGGCACACATAATCTGGTACCATGTCGCAATAATCCATCCTCAGCAATATTAAGTCCTTTGATATTACCATTCGAACCTGTGCTCTGATACTACTCAAAGACTCATCATCATATTGTGCATCCTTGTTCCTGTTTTTACTACCACTTTTCAGGATAAGGGTATTTTTGTCATTTCTATTAATTATTATTGATATATCTTTATTTTATAATAATTTCTATAGTTGTATATATATAAATATTTATTGTAGATGATGGTTGTATGTTAGCACCTTAGTTAGACTAATTGTTATTGAATCTAAGTGAACCCAACTAGACTTATGATGACCATTAGTGCAACCAATTAGTTTAGTCATGGTTGACTAATTTAATTAGAGAGAATGATCAATAACCCCTTGTAATTAAATTATAAACCCTCTTAGTTAAACCCCCCATTTATTAAATAACTCTTCAAGATAACTTGGAGGGCATTTTAGACATTTAAACCAAGCCAACACTAACCCTAAGGTGGCTGACCCTAATAAGAGGGGGACAACCTCTATTAATTTATTCTACTTCTTTTATTTTCTCCCTCATTTATTTCTTTCTCAAATTCCTTCATTTCCTCCACCAAATTTCTCCCAACCAACCCAAATCCTCTCATTCTCATCACCAAGGGAGCTAGAATCTTGAAGATTGCAAGAGGCTTGAGAAAGTGGAGTTTTGCTAGGAGTTGGTGTTCATTCCTCATTCTTGTGCCCCCCTTGAAGGAGGTATATTTGAAAACCATCTCCCAATAGGTAAATTCTTATTTTCTTGTCATTTTAATTCTAGAATGGTGTAATATATCCATATGAAGAAGAACTAGGTCCAAATGAGGCCTATGGAGATTGTTATATTGAGTTCCATTTGGAAAAAAATTCATGGTGGCACACCAAGTATTTGATAGAATGACTAATGGTTCATTCCTTATTATTTTATATTGATTTTGGTATTTTAGATGTGTCATGATGATTTTGTGGTATTTGGGAGTGATTTGAGTGAGGATGGCAAGAGTATCACTAGCTTGTGTGTGACATTCAAGTGTGCACACCGAGTGTTTGATATTTAGTATAGGTATGTGTATGTACCTATTTCAAGTGTTAGATTCACTATATATATATATTGTATGTACCTATTTCAAGTGTTAGATTCACTATATATATATTTAGTATAGGTGTGAGGATGGCAGACCTGATATGCAATAGTGTGCACAAAGTTGTATCTAGAGGGGGGTGCATGTGAGTTGAGTATCACCCTCACTTTTTCAACTAGGGGTAGATTGATAATTTGGTAGGTATTTAATTTTAAAATTATAATATTAAATATTGTGTCATAATTGTATATTTTATTTAATTAAGATAAGATATGATTATTATGACTAGTATTAATTAGTCATTAGAGACTTCTGTCAATTGTTAGTTATTTAGAGAGACTAGACAATAATTAGACTTGTCATATAAGGACCTATTTAGATTTTTCATGACAATTAGTGAGCCCAACTTGGACCCAAGCCCATTAGTCATTCCACTAATTAAATTAAGAAGGATTAGTAAAATTATAATTAGTTAGAGACTTCCAAATATGCCCACCCTTTATTATTCTTCATAATGCAAAATATAGGGGGCAACTTGGAGTTTTGTTTTTGCTTGAGGGAGGGGGAAGAGGGCGGCCACATAAAGAGGGGGGGTGTTCTTCTCTCTCTCTCTCCTCATTTGCATTTCAATTTTGATCCAAATTCTAGATCCCCATTTTTCTAATTTTCCACCATTGATTTTCTACACAATTCACCACCAATTTCTTCTCAAATTTATCTCTCTTGGAGCTTTGAATCTTGGAGAAGCAAGGAGCACAAGGAGGAGAAGCTTTGGAGCTAGAGATCGTGTCCGGATCGTGTCCAATTATATTTTTATTGGAAACCCATCTTCCAATTGGTATTTCTGAATTTCTCTCTTATTATGGCTTCTTAATCATGCATGTGACCATTATAAATGACCCAATGGCATAGGACTACCTATAGGAACAAGTTTTAGGCAATTTGGCTTTGTATTGTGAGTTATATGTGATATTTTATATGCATGTTGGGGAAATTATGAATTTAACACATCAATTATGTGTCATGAGACCAATTAGATCTAATTAAACTTAGATTGGGGTTATGGGACTAGGAACGTGTCCACAAATGGATACATATAGGTCGTATCATGGTATTTTGTGATACGGTATGATATAGGGCCGATTTTGAGTGATTTACAGGAATTCTATTCATTACATGTTGTAATAACTTCTAATAGTTATATATATATATATATATATATATATATATATATATATATATATGACTTGAGGGAATGCTCAATTTTGAAGAATGTAGAGTTTGGCACCTCTATGGGTTGAGTATCATAGATATCCTATTTGATGCACTATAGGTATTTGTTTAAATGCCTCAATATATGTATATATATATATATATATATATATATATGTGTGTGTGTGTGTGTGTGTGTGTGTGTGTGTATTAGTGACAGTGTGTTTAAGTGTCTCATAAAGTATTGGAGAAGGATAAGTAAGATGCTCGAGTTCATGTATATACACAGTAAGAAGGGGGTCGGGTTTTGTAACATAGGTGCAACTATATCAGTAGCAATAGCTGCATCAGCAATAGCTGCAGCTGTTTTAGCAAGCAATAGCTGCAGCAGCAAGCAGTAATAGCTACAGCTGTTTAACAAGCAATAGCTGCAGCAGCAAGCAGCAATAGCTGCAACAGTATTAGCAGTAATAGCTGCAACAGCAAGCAGTAATAGCTGTAATAATTTCAATAAGCAATAGCTGCAGCAGCAAGCAATAACATATAGCAGCAGCAGAAATCTCAGTATCAAGCAATGCAACACAACAATAAAGGCAAAATTGGACAACAAGTTAGAGGGCTTTCAGTTTGTTAGCAGTGAGCCACAAGAGGCTCAGTTATGTGCAGGTGTATTTGGAGTGTAGAAAGTATGTATCAGTGTCTAGTAGGAGGTAGTGTGTTGATAGGTGTGTGTGTGTGTGTGTGTGTGTGATGACAATAAGTTGCTGTGTACCTTGCAAAGTACAACCGAGCAGAGAGGCTCTGGTTTGGAACTTATGTATTTTTGTATCAGTTGGAAATAGGTAAGGATGAATTCATAGATGCTTGTACATGACTATGTAGGTAATGACTTCACCTTGTAGTAGTAGCAATTTGGTAGATAAGTTATAGCCTAAATACTATGAGTTAGTATATATTTCAGTGAGGGTAGTTAGTATTAGTTGACATGGTGTTTAAGTATGGTTATTGAATAAGAGTTTATGTCTTAATATTAGATGTTAGAAATGGTTAAGTGTAATGGGTGTCAACCAAGGTATTAGTTAGATAAGTATTAACTAGTTGATATACATAGTAATATAGTTCATAGTATATTTTACTAGTGTATTTATAATTGGTGTTAACAAATACTTAGTATTAATAGAAATAGCTAATACACTTGGGAGATAGACTAGTCTAGATAGTTTTAACTTAAAATGATAGGGTTGACCTAACTTTGACTAGAGTTGACCAATATTGACTAGTTTGACTTTAAAAGTCAACCCTTGACCTAGTTTAACCCCGTTTGACCAAAGTGACCTAGTATGACCTAGAGATTACCCATTTCTTTATTTTTAAATTTATTTATCTTTCATTACACCTAGTAACCTGTAAATTCCTATATAGGTTTGTGTGACAACGGTTCAGGCATTGTTCTATTTTACTTGCTCAGGACCTCAGGCGAGTACATTTCTCTGTCAGTTTTTATTTCATAATAGTATATATATCATATGTTCTAGAACTGTATACTTCATTTCGACTCAGTGGTTTCATGGACTAGTATTACATGGATCCTGCCTGGAGATGTTATTCATTACCATGTCTAGCGAGTTCTCCTTCACATGTATTTTATCATGTGTATCGGGTATTGATTTAGAGTACTTCGTGTTCACACACTATTTGTGTTCAGTGTGCTCATATTCGTGTACACAAACTGCTCGTGTTTAGTGTGCCCATATTCGTGTTCATAACGTGTCATAATTGGATCCATTGGTATTGGTTGGCGATGGAGAAATAGGAGTTGGTTATGTTATCAAGCCCCAGTGTATTCGTGTATATGTCGATTATATATCATACATGTAATTGAGTTACCATATTATATTCGTGTTCAACCCAAACTGATCAAATAATGAACTTGTATTCCATAGCACATTAGCTAGATTTTATTTATTTATATTATATTATAGTTATTCTATTATATGTTCTTAATTCCTGTATATTACTTGTTCACTCTAGTTTATTTCTTTCTGATGTTTTGTTATCGCGTATTCTTTTCTATTATTTGTCGTATATGCTCGATTATGTATTTGAAACTGCTTTTAGAGGTATGTACTTTTCTCTAATCCTGACTGAATATATTTTTTAGATGGTTGCCTCGTAGACCAGTATACCACATACTATGGACCACATGACGACATTCCATTAGAAGATACTCATTTAGAGCAGGATAACTCAGCACCAGAGCCTGAGAAGGTTTAGATTATTTGTTAGATTTGTATTTGACTTTATTTGAGATTATTGGCATGCATATATTGTTTTAGACTTGTGGTTGTACCGTGACTCTTTCCTTCGTTTTTCCATTTGTGCTTTATCTTTCTTAGTTTGCATTATGATTGAGTGTAATTTATATTTATCAGATACCATATTGTTTCTCCGTTTGAAGTTGAGATGATTGATAGATACCATATATATATATATCATTTGAGATATTTAGATAGTAGAGTTGACCCAAATAGCGTTCTACCGTCGATGGTGTGGCGTAGGCTGGACGTACCCACGTACTCGTGCCCGAATATCCGAGTGTGGATTGTGACATATTTTTAGTGGTGGCCCATACAGGTCCTCTCTGTCTAGAGTCACAAGTCGAGCGATATCGTAGTAGTGCTTACCAAGTGTACTGCTACGAGCCTGCTGTATGATATAGGATGTAGGCTAAGAGCATACTCAATCACAACTAGGGAACATTTCCAAATATCAGTTTTGCTATCCTTATCTATTGAATGTTTGCTTTACTTTGAATAAAATTTATCCTTCTTTAATAATATCGTATCTTATTCAATAATGATTTCTTTATTCAATCTATCTTCAGGATGCCGCCGAAGATGCGTTCCCAGCGCTTAGGCGCAGTGTCAGCGAGGTCGGTCACTTCGTCGCCTCTGAAGACAGCACCAGCATACACTGTTCTAGCAGCTATATTCTAATGGTCTGCTTTACCGATCCAGGTAGGCATTTTTGTTGCAGCTTTCGGGGGTGCTCCACTTCCGATACATAGGGCAGTGCCGATAGTTTCAAGGGATCTTCCAGCCCCACTATTCGCAGTGGATCAGATACAGATGTTTGCGCTCTTTCAGCAGATGATACAGGCGTAGCAGCGTCAATCAGAGGTTATGAGGCAGGGTATTAAGAATGCTTACCAGATTGCACTCGCAGCAGTGGAGAGAGTCACATTAGTCCAGCCATAGATGATACCACCTCAGTTTATCTTGCAATAGCCGAGGCCGGGGACATAGATGATACCACCTCACAGATTTCAAGAGGATGGGGCCGATGTACTTTAAAGGCATTGAAGGGATTATTTATGCTGATAATTGGATAGAAGACATCGAGCGGAACATGTAGCTAGCATAAATTACAGAGGGGTTGCAGGTAGAGGCCGTAGGGAGCATGATGTTTGATATCGCATTAACTTGGTTCAGGACGGACCCCAGGATCTCAGTACCAGGACTTACTTGGAAAGCTTTCAAAGAGCTCTTCAAGGGAAAGTTCTTTCCAGATGTGGCTCGGACATCTCTAGAGAGCCAGTTTCAGTACCTCGTTCAGGGAGGTATGGTTGTGGATGAGTATGCGGCAGAGTATTGTAGATTAGGCTACTTTATAGAGGGGAAGAACCCCAGAGGAAGGACCAAGAAGTTCAGGAAGGGCCTAAATATGGAGATAAAATTTTATACTAATAGAGATCCTACCGCTATTTTGAGAAGATTCTGAGACAGGCACAACGGGTAGAGGATGATCTAGAGCTGGGTTCTAAGAGGCCGAGAGACATAGGAGGATCTAGTACCAATATGGGTGCAATATAGCAGCCTAATTTTCAGCAGCAGTAGCACCAGAGGCACTTCCAACAACCGAGGCAGCAGTATCATGGACAAACTAGAGCGCCAGTATAATAGATGCACCAGATCTAGAGGCCAGCTATTCCTTACCAATTCTGTAAGAAGTAGGGACAAGGAAGGATGCATGCAGGATAAGATTGGGCCAGTGCTTATTCTGTGGATCATGAGACCATCAGTTGAGAGCTTGTCCTAAATTTCTGATTCGTCCATCTCATGATGGAGCACAGACATAGAGAGCACCCGCGAGACCACCAGCGGGACAGCAGAGAGGACCTTCTCTACCACCACAATAGTAGTAGTTCAATCCTCACTAACAATAATAAAGAGGTGCCCAGCGACAGGGGTGAGCTTTCGCCTTGACCATCGAGGAGGAGGAGCCAATCGGTGATGTTATCTCTGGTTCAGTCTATCTTAATTTTTTCCAGCTTATGCTTTATTTAATTTCGGTGCTTTATATAATTTTGTATCTATATCTTTTGCCCTGAAATATAATCTTGTGACTGAACCATTGGCGAGAAATTACAAGATCATAACCGGGGGTAGCATTATCCTGGTCAGCAATGTTTGCAAGGACCGAAGAATTTCTTTGGGAGGCCGAGAGTTGAGCATGTGTCTACTCGTAATGTCACTTCCGAGCTACGATATAGTACTAGGGATGGATTGGTTGAGTAGGCACCATGCTAGTATCGATTATCGAGGAGGCAGAGTTTTGTTTTAGGTGCCAGGAGAGCCTTAGTTTGAGTTCGTTAGAGGAGCAACAGAGCAAAGCGAGAATGATTTTTGTAGAGCTTTTATCGAAGAGTAGGAGCCGCCACATCCATTGATTGCTGAGTATATGGATGTCTTTTCAGAGGAGTTACCGGGGTTGCCACCAGACATATATGTGGAGTTCTCTATAGACTTCGTGCCAGGCACATAGTCGATATCACAATACGTCTATAGAGTGAACAACAGTGAACTGGCGGAGATGAAGAAGCAGGTGGATGAGTTATAGGACAAGGGCTTCATCCGCTCCAGTTCATCACCGTGGGGTACTCCGATATTATTTGTATCGAAGAAGGATGGGTCGGTACGTATATGTATCGACTATAGGGCACTCAAGAACCTCACTATCAAGAAAAAATAACCGTTGTCGCAGATTGACAATTTATTTGATCAGTTAGTCGAGCGAAGGTATTCTCAAAGATAGACTTGAGGTTGGGGTATCACCAGGTAAAAGTGAAGAAGGAAGGCATTCTGAAGACAACTTTCATGACTCGGTATGGGAAGTTCGAGTTCTTGGTGATACTGTTTGGGTTGACTAATGCCCCGGCGGTATTAATGAACCTGATGAATAAGTTATTTCATCAGTACTTGGATCAGTTTGTATAGTATTCATTGATAACAGACTAATTTATTCGAAAACCCCGTAGAAGCATGAGAAGCATCTGTGGATAGTTCTGGAAACCCTCAGGAAGGAGAAGCTGTATGGCAAAATTTTAAAGTATGAGTTCTTCCTTGAAGGAAGGTTGAATTCCTGGGTCATGTGATTATAGGAGACGACATCTTAGTAGACCCGAAGAAGATTTCCGTAATTGAGTCATGGTCTAACCCGAGTTCAGTAGCGAAGATCAGGAGTTTTCTTGGATTGGCAGGCTTTTCGGATATTTGTTAAGGATTTTTCTAGGATTGCAGAACCGATGACTAGACTAACCTGGAAGGACGTGGAGTTCGTTTGTACTGAGGATTGTCAGGCTTCTTTTGAGGAGATAAAAAAGAGGTTGACTACAGCTCCAATATTAATATTGCCATCAGGGATATGAGAATTTTCTATATATTATGATATATCAGGTTAGGGTTTGGGTTGTGTGTTATAACAGAACGGAATGGTGATTGCCTATGCTTTCAGGCAATTACGTCCGCATGAGAAGAATTACCTTACCCATGACTTGGAGTTGGCAGGAGTTATTTTTTCTCTTAAACTGTGGACGCACTACTTGTATGGAGAGCGGGTAGAGATCTTTACAGATCACAAGTGTTTGAAGTATATGTTCACACAAAATGAGCTCAACATGACGTAGCGGTAGTGGTTGGAGTTGATGAAGGACTTCGATATTTCTTTGCAGTTCCATCTAGGAAAGGCCAACGTAGTCGCGGATGCTTTGAGCAGGTATCCAGTGGCTATGTATTTGACGTGCGACTGACATTTATTGGCCGATCTTGATAGTTTTGGTATTGAGGTGTTAGTTTTTGGAGTTGTAGCACAGATGTGGGAACTTTAGGTACAGTCAAAGTTGATGGGCCGGATCAGAGCCACACAGTTCGAGGATGAGTCTTTGAGAAGCATCAGTGCGCAGGTCCAAATAGAATTGGAAAAGGACTTCAATATTACAGATGATGGATCATTGTGGCATGGTACCAGATTGTGTGTGACGAGTGGAGCGTTGCGCGAGAAGATTCTTCAGGAGGTGCATCGATCTTAGTACTCTATGCATCCAGGTGCCAACAAGATGTATATGGACAAGAGAGAGCATGCTTGGTGGTATGGCATGAAGCAAGAGGTGCTATCTTCGAATCCAGATGTTTAATTTGCCAGCAGGTAAAGGCAGAGAGTCAGAGGCCAGGTGGATTGCTTCAGCCTTTACCTATTCTAGAGTGAAATTAGGAGCATGTGACGATGGACTTTATTTTGGGACTTCCGCGTTCTCTAGGAGATAAAGATATGATTTGGGTCATCGTAAACAGCTTGACCAAATTAGCCCACTTTCTATAATTCAAAGTGGGTACATCTACGGAGAAGCTCTTGGAGATGTATGTGTGTCAGATAGTCAGATTGCATGGAGTTTCTGTGAGTATAGTCTCAGATCGGGATAGTTACTTTACGTCCCACTTCTGGAGGAGTTTGAAGGCTAGTTTGGGTACTCAGCTCAAGTTTAGTACCATATATCACCCTCAGATAGACGAGCAATCGGAGAGGACTATCCAGACTCTCAAGGATATGCTACGCACCTATGTTTTAGATTTTGGAGGCTTTTGGAAGGATCATCTTCACTTGGTAGAGTTTTCTTACAACAACAATTATTATGCCAGTATCGAGATATCACAATTTGAGGTTTTGTATGGACGGAGATGCCGCACTCCGTTATCATAGGATGATATTGGAGAGAGAGCCTTATTGGGACTAGAGATGGTCGTGGATGCTGTTGAGAAGGTAAAGCTCATCAGGGATAGACTTCGGGTAGCGCAGGATTGACAGCGACATTGGGCCGATAGCCACCGGCGACCATTGGAGTTTGGGGTATAGATTTGTTTGTATTGCTTGTGATTGCTTGTTTTAGTTAAGTGCTAAGGCTGTGTTTCATGCTAGGTTGGCGATCTGGTATTCTTGAGAATTCTCTAACATGGAACACGATTTGCTTTGGTAGAGGCGAAAAGCTTAGTCCACGGTACATCAGAGCTTTCGGTGTTCTTGAGAGAATTAGTGCAGTGGCCTATAGACTAGACTTATCGCCTATATTAGAGGGAGTACACAACGTGTTCCATGTGTTACAACTGAGAAAATACGTGGCAGATCTTAGCCATGTACTAGATCACTCGAAGATCGAGGTTTGTCCGACTTTCAGCTATCCAAAGCAGCCCGTGGAGATTTTGGATCGCAGGGAGAAGGTATTACGAAATCAGACGATTCCTTTGGTGTGCGTCACGTGGAGGCATCACTCTCCATGAGAGAGTACCTAGGAATGAGAGGCCGAGATGCGCTAG
Source organism: Iris macrosiphon (assembly GCA_036927795.1). Lineage (NCBI taxonomy): Eukaryota > Viridiplantae > Streptophyta > Magnoliopsida > Asparagales > Iridaceae > Iris > Iris macrosiphon. The sequence goes on from JAYESA010000005.1 coordinate 108,961,450, forward strand.
CGATATCCTTATCTGTTTGAGCCGTGAGGTATAATTCTTTCTTGCTTGTATTGATTGCTTTTGGTAGTTAGTTTCTTCCTTAATTTTGAGGACAAATTTACACTTCCCACACATAATATATATAAGGTATCTGTCATACTATCACAGATCCAAATAGAGGACAATGAGATAATAGGATAATGGTAATCAATACTCAATCACTAAATAAAACTAGAGGAAGATATGACACGATATATAATATAAGGAATGAAATACAAAGTCACAATACATCACAAGTATAAGTCCAAGTCCAATAGCCTAATCTCAACACAATGGTCTCAAATATAATACATGCCAAAATGTCTAACATGAGACAAAAACAATATCATAAATGAACTAGCTAAGTCTTTCCGACTGCCGGTTCTATCTCAGCATGAACTACGGGTGCTAACTCAACTGACTTACCATCTTGTGGCCCGTAGTTTGTAGGACACTAGTCCTCTAAAGAATTATCTAAAAAATATATCCATTCAGGATTGGAGCAAAGTACAAACCAATAGCAGTTTCAATAATTGACAGAAACTATGAAACAATAATAACAATAAAAATAAATGATGGATGTAACTAAACTAGTAAATATCACAAGAGGGAGTATCATGGTAAGTAATAAAAGTAAACTGAGAACAATATGGTAAGAAATATCAATATAATGAACTGGAATAATATATATATAGTAATAAAATATGCCTTAAAATATTAGTAAGATATGTGATCGGCTTGGACCTAACACAAGCTATATATAAAATGGAAGCTCGCTTGACCACACGTGAGTTGCATGATCTGCTAGCTATCATGGGCTACACTAAATCATGGGCTATAAGGTATGATCACATATCCAGTAATACTTCCCCATTACACCGACAAGTACACTGATCCAAATCATGACACGTTATAACAAGTATATCACGATACACGGTCTATAATATCATGCACTATGATCATGGTCTATATAATTATGAAGGTATCATGGTAACCACTGAGTAATCATGAAGGGCGACACAGCGATTACTGAGTAATCACGATAATAACATCTCATGACAAGGATCCACGTATACCAATCCGTGTAACATCATGTCAGGAATCAAATACATCAATACTAAATATATGTAACATAGAGATTATCAAATAAGAAAACCAAATATACTCGCCTCTGGTCCTGAGCAAATGATAGACTTGGTGTCCGAGCAGGTGTCACACAACCCTATATATGAATATCATGTCAATGGGTGAAAAAAAGTAATAACAAGCTTAGATAAGCTAAAATATAGTTTTCTAGGTCTAGACTAGGTCAAATTAGGTTAGACTAGGTCCATACCTTGATTCTAGTTCAAACCTAGCTTCTAGGTTGGTTATAAAGCTGAACTAGGTAATACTAGGTGGTACTAGGCTATACCTAAGTTTTTAGGTCCATACCTTGAAGGTATTAGCTATACAAGCTAATGTTCATTATACTAGCTACTATTATTATATATATAACTTATGTACTATGGTATTTTGCTAATACTTTACGGTAATAACTTATCTTAACCAAATACATATAGTACCTTAATATGTACTTAGCATTTACCTAACTAACACTAGTATTACATACCTTAATAATAGAACTTGGTATTAGCCATTATTAATACTCTTGCTATGGTTTTGGTGTCTTAGCTAATACTTTATCTAACTCTAATACTCAACTTGATATCATGACTCAATATACCAACTAATTTTAATTACCTACATTATCACTTGTGTCCTGAACACAACACACTAGCTAACAGTCACACATAACTAACTCAGCCCTGATACACACAAGCCCTTCTTCCTACTCAAGTGTACCTACTACCCAGGTTGGTACACTTCTGTGCACACCCATGTTAGTATACCAAACAGGGATACAATCTCAGTTTTGCACTTGCCATACTATGGTGCAGGTTTAACATAATTATAATTGCAAGACACCTACTCTTGTGCTCTCCCCAACACACATAGGTAACAACTTGTATATCTTACATAGTGTACACAGACATAGGATCCTCAACTCCTATCAAGGATACATGATATCCAATATTTTCTGCACAAACCCAACAACTCGGGTTGCAAGTGGAGCTGCTATTACTTTCCTTCAAGTTTTATTGCATTCTCCTATGAAGCAGCACACAAACCCAGTTATAGATATCACAAAATTTGCATACTTATACCAACTGACCACACTATAATTTCTAATTTTAGAACTCCCGATGCACATCATCATACTTCACAGACCCCCCAATGCACAATAATCCCCTTACATACTATGGTACTATATCCCTTTGCCTATTAACATATATACCATACATACTGCCACGATTCACCCAGTATCAGTAACTCATAATACTGCAGTCCAACTGCAACCCACACAAGCTCACTCCTTAGCTGCACACGAGTTCTCATACACTGGCACAAGATTACTGAAACACACACACATACATACTATAACTTGCCTACAAAGTACACAGGCTCTGCTCTACCCGATCACACATAACTGCTATCTACCCGATAACACAAAGCCAAGTGCAGAAACTAAACTCCCTCAATGGCAGCAACGTCAATATTACAACAACTGAACAATAACTTTAACTTGATAATAATGACAACATGTATCCTCCCTCTTACCTGTAAACTGAAACACCAACCCCGCAAAACAGTACACGGTTACTAATGCAATATAATGAACACACACTATGCCTATACATCCATTTACAACTATATACATACATCTAATTACATATATAAACACACACAACCTACACTAAACACCCAAAATTCATGATGCTTCTCATGATACACCTACACATAAGTCACACTCAAGCCAATAATCCATGATACACTAATTCATATGATACCAAAACTCTAACATTTTTATCGATAACACACTCACACACACACATACAAACATTTATATCACACACACACAAACACATACAAACATTTATATCATACACACACACATACACACACACACACACACACACACACACACACACATATATATATATAGCACTCAAGATAGACTTATACACTCCTATATAATATATCAAATACTTGGTGTGTTACACCAAGATACTCACTATATCCCTATGATATGCTCGCGATACTCCCTTACAACACCGTGCTACACTACCCAAACCCCATGAACACAACCAATATATAATACATAGTAGATATATCATATATATTAGCTATTTAAATACCATGAATGGAAATTGGCGTGCTAGAGCTCACTACCTGTGCAAATACCTCTCATACGACACCGTATCATGACGTATTTCCGTATCCTATTATGGACACGAATGCCCTTCCTAATAATGAACCTCACTCTAAAATTGCTAGAAAAATATTCCATCAAACACCTAATGGCCCAAACTTGGATTTTCTCCAATTTGGCCATAAAAGTAAATATAACTTTCACCATATGCCTCCAATGAACCTAGTTCTTCTTCCAATGGGTGGCCATAATGCATGGGTGGGTTCCTAATGCTCAAATGTAACAATTAGATTCTATTTAAAGGAGAAATTTTTTGAGTTATACCTATTGAAATATGGATTTCTAATATAAAGCTCAAATAGACACAATTAAGACACAAGCTCCTAGCCAAAACCTTCTTCTTCAAGTGCTCCTTTCAATCCAAGCTCCTAGGCTCCTTAGATGATGAAAATAGAAGGTATTGAGAGTTATTTAAGATGAAATTAGTGGATGAATGAATGGGATTGGGGAAGAACATAATTGGAGATCTAATGGAATAAATTATGAAGAGGAGAAAGAAATTTCCCCTTTCTATAGGCCGGCCATATAGCTCCCTTCCCAAGCAATATACAAAGACCCAAATACCCCTATTGGGTTATGATGAAGATAAGTTAATTAGGGGAAGCTTCTATTCCTAATAAAATTTAATCTAATATCTTTAATTAACTAAAGTGAATAAGTCTAATAAGCCTAGTCCAATATTGGCTTAATATGTCATGACTAATCTAATTGGGTCCACTAGTGTCAAGTACAATAAATAGGCTATTCCAATACCTATTAAATAATTAGCACTATAAATACGATATAACACTATATATAATATAATACAAAATAACAAAATTACCCTTGTTTAGAAATAAGGTAGTAACAAGTCTACCCTTTTTATAAAAATTTTGTCCTCGAAATTTAAGGAAGGAACTAAAGCTACAATATATAATCACAGCAAAAAGAATGATACCTCACGGCTCAAAGAGATAAGGGTATTTCTCGCGCATTTTGGCCTCCCTCACCCAGGTAGACTCTCTCGAAGTGTGATGCCCCCACGCGATGTGTACCAAAAAAATTATCTGGTTCCGTAGCACCTTATTCCCGTGATCCAAAATCTCCACCATCTGCTTTGGGTAACTGAGAGTCGAACCCACCTTGATCTTCGAGTGATCCCATACTTGACTAGGATCTACCATATACCATCTCAACTATGATACATGGAATATGTTGTGCACTCCCTCTAGTTCTGGCGGTAAGTCTTGTCTGTAGGCCACTGTACTGACTCTCGAAAGTACATCGAAGGATCCGATGTACCGTAGACTAAGCTTTCTGCCTCTACCAAAGCAAATCTTGTCCCGGGTCAGAGAAATCCGCAAGAACACCAGATCGCCAACTTAGAACAAATACAGCCTTAACAATCGATCTAAAATAAAGCAATCACAAGCAATATAAAATAAAACCTATACCTCAAACTCCAAAGATCTCTGGTGGATGTCGGCCTAATGCCGTTGTCTGTCCCGTGCCACCTGAAGTCTATCTCTAATAAGCTTCACCTTCTCAACTGCATCCACAATGATCTCTGGCCCCAACAAGGCTCTCTCACAAACATCATCCCAAGATAGAGGAGTGTGTCATCGCTATCCATATAAATCCTTGAATGGTGACATCTCAATGCTGGCCTAGTAACTGTTGTTGTAAGCAAACTCTACCAGGTAAAGATGATCCTCCCATTAGCCTCCAAATTCTAATATATTTGTACGAAGCATATTCTCGAGAGTCTGAATAGTCCTCTCCAACTGCCCGTCTGTCTGGGAGTGATATATGGTACTGAACTTAAGCTGGGTTCCCAAGCTATACAGCAAACTCCTCCAAAAGTGGAATGTGAAGCGAATATCAAGATCTAAGATGATGCTTACAGAAACTCCATGCAATCTGACAATCTATTACACATATATCTTCGCTAGCTTCTCCATTGACATACCCACTTTGAATAAAAAAAGTAGGCCGATTTGGTCAACCTGTCTACGATAACCCAAATCATATCTTTACCTCTTGGAGAACACGAAATCTCCGAAACTAAATCCTTAGTCACATACTCCAACTTCCACTCTGGAATGGGTAAAGGCTGAAGTAAACCACCTAGCCTCTTCCTCTCTTCCTTTACCTATTGACACACTAAACATCTGGATACAAAGCACGCTACCTCTTGCTTGCATAGTATACTACGATCGATGAGCCTCCTGAAGAGCCTCCTCGCGCAATGTCCCACATGGCACACATAATCTGGTACCATGTCGCAATAATCCATCCTCAGCAATATTAAGTCCTTTGATATTACCATTCGAACCTGTGCTCTGATACTACTCAAAGACTCATCATCATATTGTGCATCCTTGTTCCTGTTTTTACTACCACTTTTCAGGATAAGGGTATTTTTGTCATTTCTATTAATTATTATTGATATATCTTTATTTTATAATAATTTCTATAGTTGTATATATATAAATATTTATTGTAGATGATGGTTGTATGTTAGCACCTTAGTTAGACTAATTGTTATTGAATCTAAGTGAACCCAACTAGACTTATGATGACCATTAGTGCAACCAATTAGTTTAGTCATGGTTGACTAATTTAATTAGAGAGAATGATCAATAACCCCTTGTAATTAAATTATAAACCCTCTTAGTTAAACCCCCCATTTATTAAATAACTCTTCAAGATAACTTGGAGGGCATTTTAGACATTTAAACCAAGCCAACACTAACCCTAAGGTGGCTGACCCTAATAAGAGGGGGACAACCTCTATTAATTTATTCTACTTCTTTTATTTTCTCCCTCATTTATTTCTTTCTCAAATTCCTTCATTTCCTCCACCAAATTTCTCCCAACCAACCCAAATCCTCTCATTCTCATCACCAAGGGAGCTAGAATCTTGAAGATTGCAAGAGGCTTGAGAAAGTGGAGTTTTGCTAGGAGTTGGTGTTCATTCCTCATTCTTGTGCCCCCCTTGAAGGAGGTATATTTGAAAACCATCTCCCAATAGGTAAATTCTTATTTTCTTGTCATTTTAATTCTAGAATGGTGTAATATATCCATATGAAGAAGAACTAGGTCCAAATGAGGCCTATGGAGATTGTTATATTGAGTTCCATTTGGAAAAAAATTTGTGGTGGCACACCAAGTATTTGATAGAATGACTAATGGTTCATTCCTTATTATTTTATATTGATTTTGGTATTTTAGATGTGTCATGATGATTTTGTGGTGTTTGGGAGTGATTTGAGTGAGGATGGCAAGAGTATCACTAGCTTGTGTGTGATATTCAAGTGTGGTGATATTCAAGTGTGCACACCGAGTGTTTGATATTTAGTATAGGTGTGTGTATGTACCTATTTCAAGTGTTAGATTCACTATATATATATATATATATATATATATATATATATATATATATATATATATATATGCATGCTAGTCTAAGTTCAAATATGTATATAGTGTTGTGGACCTATATTAGAGGGAGTATATTAATGTGTGTTGTGTAGGATTTTAATGTTCAATAGTTGTTGTTGTTGTTGTTGTGTGTTAGGGTGTTACTGCTCTGAATTCAAAGTAGTAGTAGTAGCAATAACAAGTAGAGGGGTTTGGGAGTTAAGTAGCATCAGTGGTAATCGAGTTTAAGGAGTATCAGCAGTAGTGTTAAGGATACTTGCTATCCCTGATACCCTATTTGCAGCAGCAACATCAGTTCAATAGTTGATGGAGGAAAGTGTTCAGGCAGACCTGATATGCAATAGTGTGCACAGAGTTGTATCTAGAGGGGGGTGCATGTGAGTTGAGTATCACCCTCACTTTTTCAACTAGGGGTAGATTGATAATTTGGTAGGTATTTAATTTTAAAATTATAATATTAAATATTGTGTCATAATTGTATATTTTATTTATTTAATTAAGATAAGATATGATTATTATGACTAGTATTAATTAGTCATTAGAGACTTCTGTCAATTGTTAGTTAGTTAGAGAGACTAGACAATAATTAAACTTGTCACATAAGGACCTATTTAGATTTTTCATGACAATTAGTGAGCCCAACTTGGACCCAAGCCCATTAGTCATTCCACTAATTAAATTAAGAAGGATTAGTAAAATTATAATTAGTTAGAGACTTCCAAATATGCCCACCCTTTATTATTCTTCATAATGCAAAATATAGGGGGCAACTTGGAGTTTTGTTTTTGCTTGAGGGAGGGGGAAGAGGGCGGCCACATAAAGAGGGGGGGTGTTCTTCTCTCTCTCTCTCCTCATTTGCATTTCAATTTTGATCCAAATTCTAGATCCCCATTTTTCTAATTTTCCACCATTGATTTTCTACACAATTCACCACCAATTTCTTCTCAAATTTATCTCTCTTGGAGCTTTGAATCTTGGAGAAGCAAGGAGCACAAGAAGGAGAAGCTTTGGAGCTAGAGATCGTGTCCGGATCGTGTCCAATTATATTTTTATTGGAAACCCATCTTCCAATTGGTATTTCTGAATTTCTCTCTTATTATGGCTTCTTAATCATGCATGTGACCATTATAAATGACCCAATGGCATAGGACTACCTATAGGAACAAGTTTTAGGCAATTTGGCTTTGTATTGTGAGTTATATGTGATATTTTATATGCATGTTGGGGAAATTATGAATTTAACACATCAATTATGTGTCATGAGACCAATTAGATCTAATTAAACTTAGATTGGGGTTATGGGACTAGGAACGTGTCCACAAATGGATACATATAGGTCGTATCATGGTATTTTGTGATACGATATGATATAGGGCCGATTTTGAGTGATTTACAGGAATTCTATTCATTACATGTTGTAATAACTTCTAATAGTTATATATATATATATATATATATATATATATATATATATATATATATATATATATATATATGACTTGAGGGAATGCTCAATTTTGAAGAATGTAGAGTTTGGCACCTCTATGGGTTGAGTATCATAGATATCTTATTTGATGCACTATAGGTATTTGTTTAAATGCCTCAATATATGTATATATATATATATATATATGTGTGTGTGTGTGTGTGTGTGTGTGTGTGTGTGTGTGTGTATTAGTGACAGTGTGTTTAAGTGTCTCATAAAGTATTGGAGAAGGATAAGTAAGATGCTCGAGTTCATGTATATACACAGTAAGAAGGGGGTCGGGTTTTGTAACATAGGTGCAACTATATCAGTAGCAATAGCTGCAGCAGCAATAGCTGCAGCTGTTTTAGTAAGCAATAGCTGCAGCAGCAAGCAGTAATAGCTACAGCTGTTTAACAAGCAATAGCTGCAGCAGCAAGCAGCAATAGCTGCAACAGTATTAGCAGTAATAGCTGCAACAGCAAGCAGTAATAGCTGTAATAATTTCAATAAGCAATAGCTGCAGCAGCAAGCAATAACATATAGCAGCAGCAGAAATCTCAGTATCAAGCAATGCAACACAACAATAAAGGCAAAATTGGACAACAAGTTAGAGGGCTTTCAGTTTGTTAGCAGTGAGCCACAAGAGGCTCAGTTATGTGCAGGTCTATTTGGAGTGTAGAAAGTATGTATCAGTGTCTAGTAGGAGGTAGTGTGTTGATAGGTGTGTGTGTGTGTGTGTGTGTGTGATGACAATAAGTTGCTGTGTACCTTGCAAAGTACAACCGAGCAGAGAGGCTCTGGTTTGGAACTTATGTATTTTTGTATCAGTTGGAAATAGGTAAGGATGAATTCATAGATGCTTGTACATGACTATGTAGGTAATGACTTCACCTTGTAGTAGTAGCAATTTGGTAGATAAGTTATAGCCTAAATACTATGAGTTAGTATATATTTCAGTGAGGGTAGTTAGTATTAGTTGACATGGTGTTTAAGTATGGTTATTGAATAAGAGTTTATGTCTTAATATTAGATGTTAGAAATGGTTAAGTGTAATGGGTGTCAACCAAGGTATTAGTTAGATAAGTATTAACTAGTTGATATACATAGTAATATAGTTCATAGTATATTTTACTAGTGTATTTATAATTGGTGTTAACAAATACTTAGTATTAATAGAAATAGCTAATACACTTGGGAGATAGACTAGTCTAGATAGTTTTAACTTAAAATGATAGGGTTGACCTAACTTTGACTAGAGTTGACCAATATTGACTAGTTTGACTTTAAAAGTCAACCCTTGACCTAGTTTAACCCCGTTTGACCAAAGTGACCTAGTATGACCTAGAGATTACCCATTTCTTTATTTTTAAATTTATTTATCTTTCATTACACCTAGTAACCTGTAAATTCCTATATAGGTTTGTGTGACAACGGTTCAGGCATTGTTCTATTTTACTTGCTCAGGACCTCAGGCGAGTACATTTCTCTGTCAGTTTTTATTTCATAATAGTATATATATCGCATGTTCTAGAACTGTATACTTCATTCCGACTCAGTGGTTTCATGGACTAGTATTACATGGATCCTGCCTGGAGATGTTATTCATTACCATGTCTAGCGAGTTCTCCTTCACATGTATTTTATCATGTGTATCGGGTATTGATTTAGAGTACTTTGTGTTCACACACTGTTTGTGTTCAGTGTGCTCATATTCGTGTACACAAACTGCTCGTGTTTAGTGTGCCCATATTCGTGTTCATAATGTGTCATAATTGGATCCATTGGTATTGGTTGGCGATGGAGAAATAGGAGTTGGTTATGTTATCAAGCCCCAGTGTATTCGTGTATATGTCGATTATATATCATACGTGTAATTGAGTTACCATATTATATTCGTGTTCAACCCAAACTGATCAAATAATAAACTTGTATTCCATAGCACATTAGCTAGATTTTATTTATTTATATTATATTATAGTTATTCTATTATATGTTCTTAATTCCTGTATATTACTTATTCACTCTAGTTTATTTCTTTCTGATATTTTGTTATCGCGTATTCTTTTCTATTATTTGTCGTATATGCTCGATTATGTATTTGAAACTGCTTTTAGAGGTATGTACTTTTCTCTAATCCTGACTGAATATATTTTTTAGATGGTTGCCTCGTAGACCAGTATACCACATACTATGGACCACAGGACGACATTCCATTAGAAAATACTCATTTAGAGCAGGATAACTCAGCACCAGAGCCTGAGAAGGTTTAGATTATTTGTTAGATTTGTATTTGACTTTATTTGAGATTATTGGCATGCATATATTGTTTTAGACTTGTGGTTGTACCGTGACTCTTTCCTTCGTTTTTCCATTTGTGCTTTATCTTTCTTAGTTTGCATTATGATTGAGTATAATTTATATTTATCAGATACCATATTGTTTCTCCGTTTGAAGTTGAGATGATTGATAGATACCATATATATATATATCATTTGAGATATTTAGATAGTAGAGTTGACCTAAATAGCGTTCTGCCACCGATACTGTGGCGTAGGCTGGACGTACCCACGTACTCGTGCCCGAATATCCGAGTGTGGATTGTGACATATTTTTAGTGGTGGCCCATACAGGTCCTCTCTGTCTAGAGTCACAAGTCGAGCGATATCGTAGTAGTGCTTACCAAGTGTACTGCTACGAGCCTGCTGTATGATATAGGATGTAGGCTAAGAGCATACTCAATCACAACTAGGGAACATTTCCAAATATCAGTTTTGCTATCCTTATCTATTGAATGTTTGCTTTACTTTGAATAAAATTTATCCTTCTTTAATAATATCGTATCTTATTCAATATTGATTTCTTTATTCAATCTATCTTCAGGATGCCGCCGAAGATGCGTTCCCAGCGCTTAGGCGCAGTGTCAGCGAGGTCGGTCACTTCGTCGCCTCTGAAGACAGCACCAGCATACACTGTTCTAGCAGCTATATTCTAATGGTCTGCTTTACCGATCCAGGTAGGCATTTTTGTTGCAGCTTTCGGGGGTGCTCCACTTCCGATACATAGGGCAGTGCCGATAGTTTCAAGGGATCTTCCAGCCCCACCATTCGCAGTGGATCAGATACAGATGTTTGCGCTCTTTCAGCAGATGATACAGGCGTAGCAGCGTCAATCAGAGGTTATGAGGCAGGGTATTAAGAATGCTTACCAGATTGCACTCGCAGCAGTGGAGAGAGTCACATTAGTCCAGCCATAGATGATACTACCTCAGTTTATCTTGCAATAGCCGAGGCCGGGGACATAGATGATACCACCTCACAGATTTCAAGAGGATGGGGCCGATGTACTTTAAAGGCATTGAAGGGATTATTTATGCTGATGATTGGATAGAAGACATCGAGCGGAACATGTAGCTAGCGTAAATTACAGAGGGGTTGCAGGTAGACGCCGTAGGGAGCATGATGTTTGATATCGCATTAACTTGGTTCAGGACGGACCCCAGGATCTCAGTACCAGGACTTACTTGGAAAGCTTTCGAAGAGCTCTTCAAGGGAAAGTTCTTTCCAGATGTGGCTCGGACATCTCTAGAGAGCCAGTTTCAGTACCTCGTTCAGGGAGGTATGGTTGTGAATGAGTATGCGGCAGAGTATTGTAGATTAGGCTACTTTATAGAGGGGAAGAACCCCAGAGGAAGGACCAAGAAGTTCAGGAAGGGCCTGAATATGGAGATAAAATTTCATACTAATAGAGATCCTACCGCTATTTTGAGAAGATTCTGAGACAGGCACAACGGGCAGAGGATGATCTAGAGCTGGGTTCTAAGAGGCCGAGAGACATAGGAGGATCCAGTACCAATATGGGTGCAATATAGCAGCCTAATTTTCAGCAGTAGTAGCACCAGAGGCACTTCCAACAGCCGAGGCAGCAGTATCATGGACAAACTAGAGCGCCAGTATAATAGATGCACTAGATCCAGAGGCCAGCTATTCCTTACCAATTCTGTAAGAAGTAGGGACAAGGATAGGATGCATGCAGGATAAGATTGGGCCAGTGCTTATTCTGTGGATCATGAGACCATCAGTTGAGAGCTTGTCCTAAATTTCTGATTCGTCCATCTCATGATGGAGCACAGACATAGAGAGCACCCGCGAGACCACCAGCGGGACAGCAGAGAGGACCTTCTCTACCATCACAATAGTAGTAGTTCAATCCTCACTAACAATAATAAAGAGGTACCCAGCGACAGGGGTGAGCTTTCGCCTTGACTATCGAGGAGGAGGAGCCAATCGGTGATGTTATCTCTGGTTCAGTCTATCTTAATTTTTTCCAGCTTATGCTTTATTTAATTCCGGTGCTTTATATAATTTTGTATCTATATCTTTTGCCCTGAAATATAATCTTGTGACTGAACCATTGGCGAGGATTTACAAGATCATAACCGGGGGTAGCATTATCCTGGTCAGCAATGTTTTCAAGGACCGGAGAATTTCTTTGGGAGGCCGAGAGTTGAGCGTGTGTCTACTCGTAATGTCACTTCCGAGCTACGATATAGTACTAGGGATGGATTGGTTGAGTAGGCACCATGCTAGTATCGATTATCGAGGAGGCAAAGTTTTGTTTCAGGTGCCAGGAGAGCCATAGTTTGAGTTCGTTAGAGGAGCAACAGAGCAAAGCGAGAATGATTTTTGTAGAGCTTTTATCGAAGAGTAGGAGCCGCCATATCCATTGATTGCTGAGTATATGGATGTCTTTTCAGAGGAGTTACCGGGGTTGCCACCAGACATATATGTGGAGTTCTCTATAGACTTCGTGCCAGGCACATAGTCGATATCACAATACGTCTATAGAGTGAACAACAGTGAACTGGCGGAGATGAAGAAGCAGGTGGATGAGTTATAGGACAAGGGCTTCATCCGCTCCAGTTCATCACCGTGGGGTACTCCGATATTATTTGTATCGAAGAAGGATGGGTCGGTACGTATATGTATCGACTATAGGGCACTCAAGAACCTCACTATCAAGAAAAAATAACCGTTGTCGCAGATTGACAATTTATTTGATCAGTTAGTCGAGCGAAGGTATTCTCAAAGATAGACTTGAGGTTGGGGTATCACCAGGTAAAAGTGAAGAAGGAAGACATTCTGAAGACAACTTTCATGACTCGGTATGGGAAGTTCGAGTTCTTGGTGATACTGTTTGGGTTGACTAATGCCCCGGCGGTATTAATGAACCTGATGAATAAGTTATTTCATCAGTACTTGGATCAGTTTGTATAGTATTCATTGATAACAGACTAATTTATTCGAAAACCCCGTAGAATCATGAGAAGCATCTGTGGATAGTTCTGGAAACCCTTAGGAAGGAGAAGCTGTATGGCAAAATTTTAAAGTATGAGTTCTTCCTTGAAGGAAGGTTGAATTCCTGGGTCATGTGATTATAGGAGACGACATCTTAGTAGACCCGAAGAAGATTTCCGAAATTGAGTCATGGTCTAACCCGAGTTCAGTAGCGAAGATCCGGAGTTTTCTTGGATTGGCAGGCTTTTCGGATATTTGTTAAGGATTTTTTTAGGATTGCAGAACCGATGACTAGACTAACCTGGAAGGACGTGGAGTTCGTTTGTACTGAGGATTGTCAGGCTTCTTTTGAGGAGATAAAAAAGAGGTTGACTACAGCTCCAATATTAATATTGCCATCAGGGATATGAGAATTTTCTATATATTATGATATATCAGGTTAGGGTTTGGGTTGTGTGTTATAACAGAACGGAATGGTGATTGCCTATGCTTTCAGGCAATTACGTCCGCATGAGAAGAATTACCTTACCCATGACTTGGAGTTGGCAGGAGTTATTTTTTCTCTTAAACTGTGGACGCACTACTTGTATGGAGAGCGGGTAGAGATCTTTACAGATCACAAGTGTTTGAAGTATATGTTCACACAAAATGAGCTCAACATGACGTAGCGGTAGTGGTTGGAGTTGATGAAGGACTTCGATATTGCTTTGCAGTTCCATCTAGGAAAGGCCAACGTAGTCGCGGATGCTTTGAGCAGGTATCCAGTGGCTATATATTTGACGTGCGACTGACATTTATTGGCCGATCTTGATAGTTTTGGTATTGAGGTGTTAGTTTTTGGAGTTGTAGCACAGATGTGGGAACTTTAGGTACAGTCAAAGTTGATGGGCCGGATCAGAGCCACACAGTTCGAGGATGAGTCTTTGAGAAGCATCAGAGCGCAGGTCCAAATAGAATTGGAAAAGGACTTCAATATTACAGATGATGGATCATTGTGGCATGGTACCAGATTGTGTGTGACGAGTGGAGCGTTGCACGAGAAGATTCTTCAGGAGGTGCATCGATCTTAGTACTCTATGCATCCAGGTGCCAACAAGATGTATATGGACAAGAGAGAGCATGCTTGGTGGTATGGCATGAAGCAAGAGGTGGCTATCTTCGAATCCAGATGTTTAATTTGCCAGCAGGTAAAGGCAGAGAGTCAGAGGCCAGGTGGATTGCTTCAGCCTTTACCTATTCTAGAGTGAAATTAGGAGCATGTGACGATGGACTTTATTTTGGGACTTCCGCGTTCTCTAGGAGATAAATATATAATTTGGGTCATCGTAAACAGCTTGACCAAATTAGCCCACTTTCTATAATTCAAAGTGGGTACATCTACGGAGAAGCTCTTGGAGATGTATGTGTGTCAGATAGTCAGATTGCATGGAGTTCCTGTGAGTATAGTCTCGGATCGGGATAGTTACTTTACGTCCCACTTCTGGAGGAGTTTGAAGGCTAGTTTGGGTACTCAGCTCAAGTTTAGTACCATATATCACCCTCAGATAGACGAGCAATCGGAGAGGACTATCCAGACTCTCAAGGATATGCTACGCACCTATGTTTTAGATTTTGGAGGCTTTTGGAAGGATCATCTTCACTTGGTAGAGTTTTCTTACAACAATAATTATCATGCCAGTATCGAGATATCACAATTTGAGGTTTTGTATGGACGGAGATGCCGCACTCCGTTATCATGGGATGATATTGGAGAGAGAGCCTTATTGGGACTAGAGATGGTCGTGGATGCTGTTGAGAAGGTAAAGCTCATCAGGGATAGACTTCGGGTAGCGCAGGACTGACAGCGACATTGGGCCGATAGCCACCGGCGACCATTGGAGTTTGGGGTATAGATTTATTTATATTGCTTGTGATTGCTTATTTTAGTTAAGTGCTAAGGCTGTGTTTCATGCTAGGTTGGCGATCTGGTATTCTTGAGAATTCTCTAACATGGAACACGATTTGCTTTGGTAGAGGCGAAAAGCTTAGTCCACGGTACATCGGAGCTTTCGGTGTTCTTGAGAGAATTAGTGCAGTGGCCTATAGACTAGACTTATTGCCTATATTAGAGGGAGTACACAACGTGTTCCATGTGTTACAACTGAGAAAATACGTGGCAGATCTTAGCCATGTACTAGATCACTCGAAGATCGAGGTTTGTCCGACTTTCAGCTATCCAAAACAGCCCGTGGAGATTTTGGATCGCAGGGAGAAGGTATTACGAAATCAGACGATTCCTTTGGTGTGCGTCACGTGGAGGCATCACTCTCCATGAGAGAGTACCTAGGAATGAGAGGCCGAGATGCGCTAGCGATATCCTTATCTGTTTGAGCCGTGAGGTATAATTCTTTCTTGCTTGTATTGATTGCTTTTGGTAGTTAGTTTCTTCCTTAATTTTGAGGACAAATTTTTTTAAGGTGGGTCGGATTGTCACCCTCACTTTTTCAGCTAGGGATAGTTTGGTAATTTGGCATGGATATTTAATTTAAAAAATATAATAATAAATATTGTGTGATGATTGTATATTTTATTTAATTAAGATAAGCTATGATTATTATGACTAGTATTAATTAGTCATTAGAGACTTGTGTCAATTGTTAGTTAGTTAGAGAGACTAGATAATAATTAGACTTATCAAATATGAACGTATTTAGATTTCTCATAATAATTAGTGAGCCCAACTTGGACCCAGGCCCATTAGTCATTCCACTAATTAAATTAAGAAGGATTAGTATAATTATAATTAGTTAGAGACTTTCAAATATATCCACCCTTAATTATTCATCATAATGCCACATGTAGGGGACAACTTGGACTTTTGTTTTTGCTTGAAGGAGGGGGAAGTGGCCGGGCACATGAAGAGGGGTGTTTCTTCTCTCTCTCTCCTCATTTGTATTTTAATTTTGATCCAAATTCTAGATCCCTAATTTCCTAATTTTCTTTCATTAATTTTCTACATAATTTAGCACCAATTATTTCTTAAATTCATCACTCTTGGAGCCTTGAAGCTGGAAGAAGCAAGGAGCATAAGGAAAAGAAGCTTTGGAGCAAGAGATCGTGTCCGGATCGTGTCCAATTACATTTTTATTGGGAATCCATCTCCCAATTTGTAATTCCTGAATTTCTCTCTCATTATGGATTCTTAATCATGTATTTGACCATTAAAAATGATCCCATTGCATAGGACTACCTATTGGAACAAGTTCTAGGCTATTTGGCTTTGTATTGTTAGTTCTATGTGATATTTTGTGTGCATGTTGGAGGAATTACGAATTTGACATATCAATTGTGTGTTATGAGACCAATTAGATCTAATTAGACTTAGATCGGGGTTATAGGACTACATATGTGTCTACAAATGGATACATATAGGCCTTATCACGGTATTTTGCGATACAGTGTGATACGAGACCAATTTTGAGTGATTTACATGAATTCTCTTTATTACATGTTGTAATGACTTCTAATAGTTATAATTATATATATATATGTGACTTAAGGGAATTGTCAATTATGGAGAATGTAGAGTTTGGCACCTCTATGGGTTGAGTATCATTGATATCCTATTTGGTACACTATAGGTATTTGTTTAAATGCCTCAATATATATATATATATATATATATATGTGTGTGTGTGTGTGTGTGTGTGTGTGTGTGTGTGTGCGTGTGTGTATTAGTGATATTGTGTTTGAGTGTCTCATAGAGTATCGGGGAAGGATTAGGTGCTCGGGTTCATGTATATACACAGTAAGAAGGGGGTCGGGTTTTGCAACATAGTTGCAGTAGTATCAGCAGCATTAGCTGCAGCAGTTTTAGCAAGCAATAGCTACAGCAGAAAGCCGCAATAGCTGCAGCAGTTTTAACAAGCAATAGCTGCAGCAGCAAGCAATAACACATAGCAGTAGCAGAAATCTTAGTATCAAGCAGTACAACACAACAACAAGAGCATCATTGGACAACAAGTTAGGGGGTTTTAGTTGGTTAGCAGTGAGCCACAAGAGTCTCAATTATGTGCAGGTGTCAACCAAGGTATTAGTTAGATAAATATTAGCTAGTTGATATCCATAATAATGTAGTTCATAGTATATTTAACTAGTGTATTTATAGTTGGTGTTAACCAATATTTAGTGTTAATAAAAATAGCTAATACACTTGGGAGATAGACTAGTTTAGATAGTTTTAACTTAGAATGATAGGGTTGACCTAGCTTTGACTAGAGTTGACTAGTTTGACTTTAAAAGTCAACCCTTGACCTAGTTTGACCCCGTTTGAAAAAAGTAACCTAGTATGACCTAGAGATTACCCATTTCTTTATTTTTTAAATTTATTTATCTTTTATTACGCCCAGTAACCTATAAATTCCTATAAAGGTTTGTGTGACACCGGTTCAGGCATTGTTCTATTTTACTTGCTCAGGACCTCAGGCGAATTAATTTCTCTATTAATTTTTATTTTATAATAGTGTATATATCGCATGTTCTAGAACTGTATACTTGATTCTGACATAGTGGTTTCAGGGACTGGTACTACGTAGATTCTCTCAGGAGATGCTATCCCTTACCATGTTCATCGGGTACTCCTTCACATATATTTTATCGTGTGTATCGAGTATTGATTTAGTGTACTTAGTGTTCACACACTGCTCGTGTTCAGTGTGCTCATATTCATGTATACACACTGCTCGTGTTCAGTGTGCCCATATTCGTGTTCGTAACGTATCGTGATTGGATCCATTGGTATTAGTTGGGGATGGGAGAATATGAGTTGGTTATGTGATCAAGCCCAAGTGTATTCATGTACATGTTGATTACATATCACACGTGTAATCGAGTTACCATATTGTATTCGTGTTCAACCCAAATCGATCACAAATAAACTTTTATTCTTTGGCACATTAGCTAGATTTTATTTATTTCCATTATATTATAGTTATTCTATTATATGTTCTTCATTCCACCATATTACCTGTTCACTCTAGTTTATTTCTTTCTGATATTTAGTTATCGCGTATTCTTTTCTATTATTTTTTGTATATGCTCGATTATATATTTGAAACTGCTTTCAGAGGTATATACTTTGCTCCAATCTTGACTGAATATTTTTTCCAGATGATTGGCTCGTAGACCAGTGTTCCACATACTATGGACCGGATGACGGCGTTCCATTAGAGGCTACTCATTTAGAGTAGGAGGACTTAGCACCAGAGCCTGAGGAGGTTTATATTATTTGTTAGATTTGTATTAGACTTTATTTGAGATTATTGGAATGTATATATTATTTCAGACTTGTGGTTGTACCGTGACACTTTCCTTCGTTATTCCATTCATGCTTTATCTTGCTTAGTTTTTATTGTGATTGAGTATAGTTTATATTTATCGGATACCATATTGTTCCTCCGTTTGGAGTTGAGATGATTGACATGTACCATGTATATATCGTTTGAGATATTTATATAGTAGAGTTGACCCAGACAGCATTATACCGCCGATGCTGCAGTGTAAATTGGACGTATCCATGTACTCGTGTCTGAATATTTGGGTGCAGATCGTGACATTGAGTGAGTTTATCAATGTAGGGTATCTTGGGACTCAAGGACCGCAGTATTAGAATTGATGGGGGATCGGGTTTAGAGCATAAGCAGTAAGGAGATGTGGTATGGTAAGTTCAGTAAGTGCAAAAAGTATCTGACTCGTGTATCCAATTGTTTATCAGATGAAGAAGTGAATTTGTGACTCGAGAGATTTGAGGTGGTTAATACATAACACTAGGAAGGAACTTGGTATTTTAGCATTTGTGTATGTGTGGATATATTTTATGTCAGAGTAAGTTTTGGTATCGGGTGTGAGGTTATGTGACCTGGTGGTTGCAATAGTGACAATGTGTTCTTGAGTGCAAGACAATCAACTACAACAGGGAGTAGTAGTGTAGTATCCTGCAACTGTTAGTGAGAGTGTAATTGGCCAAGTACAAGTAAAAAGTGAGTAAATTGGATAGGTCTAAAGAGTGTGGTGTATTATAAGTGTTGTTAGGTATTATACTATGCTCGTGTAACAACAAGTTCAGTGTGGTGTATTGTAAGTGGGTTGTAGGCAGTATTGTTAGCCTTGGTGTACCTGATAGTGAGGGGAATGCAATGATGGCTCAGGTATTAGGAAATAACAAGTATTGATGTGCAAGACATTTTAGGGCAAGCCTGGGCAACTAATGCAGGGGTACTCGTAGCAATTGGTGAAGGATAGGTGATATCTGAAATGGATTGTATACAAGCAAGCATTGAAGATTGAGAGGTAACTACGTATTTCAAGTATAGGAATTTAATGAGTGCCAAAAGTGTTAGATAAAAGTATGTACCATTGAGTAGTATTAAGTATGCGTTAGTGTTAGATATTTCAGTATAGGAATTATTTAGGAATACTAGGTACTAATGTGTGGAATACTAAGTATATAGGTACTAGCATGTAAGACATCGGTATATATCTAAGGTATTACAGATACGAAGATATAGTTAAGGTAATAACTTATATACTAAGGTAATAACAGATACTAGATAATAATATATATATATATATATATATATATATATATATATATATATATATATATATATATATGGCTTATACCTTCAAGGTATGGACCTAGAAACCTAGGTATGGCCAAGTATCACCTAGTATCAACTAGTTTAGATTTGTAATCAAACTAGAAGCTAAGCATGAATGTAAAATCAAGGTAATGACCTAGTTTGATCTCAATTAACTAATATGACATAGTCTTGACCTAGAAATCATGTTTTAACTCATTTTAGCTTATTTATCATTTCAATAGAGCAAATGACATTGAATTTCATATATAGGTCTGTGTGACACCAGTTCAGACACCGAGTTACACCATTTGCTCAAGACCTTAGTTGAGTACATCTCTCTGTTAGTTTTCAGTATGTGATAGTATATATATAGAATATGTTCGAGATCTGTATTACCTGATTCTGACACGATGTTACACGAGCTAGTATTGTATGGATTAAATCAGTAGATGTTATTTTTATTTGTGTGCTATGT
Organism: Iris macrosiphon; assembly: GCA_036927795.1. Classification (NCBI taxonomy): domain Eukaryota; kingdom Viridiplantae; phylum Streptophyta; class Magnoliopsida; order Asparagales; family Iridaceae; genus Iris; species Iris macrosiphon. The sequence continues at coordinate 108,982,061 of JAYESA010000005.1, forward strand.
GTTCTCATATTATATTCGTATGCATAATGTGTCATAATTGGATCCATGAATATTAATCTGGAAGGAAGAGTAGGAGTCGATTATGTGATCACACCCATTAGTGTATTCGTGTGCATGCCAATTATACAAGACACGTGTAATTGAGTTACCATAGTATATTCGTGTGCAACCCAAACCGATCTTATAATGAACTTGTACTCTAAAGCACTTAGTGGTATCATCAATTCTCTTATTACTGTTATCTTATTTGCAGTTCATACCTTGTTGTATGTATTTACTTTTCCAGTTATCTTCCGTATTTATATGCCCAGTTCAGCTGTATTTCCATTTCCTGCGTACTTGTGCGTCTTGTATTCTTTTCTATTGCTGTTATAAATCCTCTACCATGTATATGAAATTGCTTTCAGAGTTTTGTACTTGCTCCAATCCTGACTGGATATATTCTTCCAGATGACTATTTAGAGGATTGGTGTCTTATATACTATTGCCCGCTGGACGTTGATCTAGTTGAGGTAGCACCTGTAGGCCAGGACGATCTGGTACCTGTTGTCGAGGAGACACACCTAGTTGTAACGGACCCTAAGCCAGTATCTATTTATTGTACTGGATAGTCTCCAGCTTAGACTTTGGCATATTATTTATATTTGAGACTATTTTTGTTGTTGCTAGATTCTAGACTTGGATATTGTTATGACTTGTTATTTTCCTTCTCTTTATGATATCGTGCCATTATCTGCCTCTAGTTCATTGTGATTGAGTATTGATACTATATATATATTAATCTTATCCTCCTTATGGAGTTGAGTTACCATTGACAGGTTATATGTATATCATTGCGTGAGTTGTTAGATTATATTTGTGGACCTTTACAATGTTCTACCATCGATGCTGCGGCATAGGCTGGACGTACCTACGACTCATGCCAATTTTTGGGTACTAGTCGTGACACATTTTTAGTGGTGAGCTATACAGGAGTATTACTACAAGCATGGTATAGGATATAGGACTTAGGATGTAGGAGGAGAGAGAGTACTCAATCACAACTAGAAAATTTTCCAATCCATTAAAATTTTGTTCATTCTTATTCATTCTAAATAATTGCTTTCTTTGAATATTACTGCCCTTCTTTGATGATATCGTATCTTCTGCTTATTAATTCCTTTGTTTCAATTTGTCTTTAGGATGCCGCCGAAGACCAGTTTATAGCATTCAGCAACAGCTTCAGAGAGGTCGGCGACTTATCAACCCCTTGTCAGAGCAGCAGCAGATACTATTCCACCTCCACTAGTTCAGAGTACTGCCTCCCCAGTTATGTTGGGGGCCTCAGCTATTTTTGGGGTCCTCCTCCCCGACCTGTTCAGAGGGTTGTCCCAACCGCTGTGGAGGGTTATCCTCCTTCTCCTCTAGAAGTTCAGAGGACTGCTCCAGCAGGATTAGAGGGTCTTCCACCCCCACTATTCGTGCCAGCTGACGGGACATAGATGTTGGCCATATTTCGGGAGATGATGGCAGCATAGGAGAGGCATGCAGATGTAGTGCGTCAGGGCATCGAAAATGCCCACCAGCTAGCACCTGCAGCACTAGAGAGGGTTGCCCTAGTTCAGCCACAAATGGTACCACCTCATTCGGCCCCACATCAGCCAAGGACTGGTACCATTATTAATTTTAAAAGGATAGGGCCGAAGGAATTCACGGGCATAGAAGGGATCTTGTACGTCGATGATTGGACTGGGGACATAGAAAGGATATTTTGACTGGTATAGATTCTGGAGAGTTTATAGGTGGCGGCATCCGGCAGGCAGATGTTTAACATTTTCCTGACATGGTTCCATATAGAACCGAGGATCGCGGCGCCAGGATTGACTTGGGATGCTTTTAAAATACTTTTTAAGGAGAATTTCTTTTTGGACGTGGCTTCGAGTGCCCTAGAGAGCCAGTTTCAGGAACTCGTCCAGGTGAGCCTGACAGTGGACGAGTACACCGTACAGTTTTGTCGATTGGGCAGATTTTTGGAGGCTAGGGAGTGAGAGTAAGTTTCGAAAGGGTTTGGTCTGGGAGGTCAAAGCCCTCATCAGGGGTCATCGCCCTGCGATATTTGAGGACATGTTAGTGGACGCCTAGAGAACAGAGGATGACATAGAGCTTAAGTCCAAGAGGATTAGAGACACATCCAGGGGATCTAGTAGCTGTGCGAGTCCAGCCAAGCGACCCCAGTTCCAGCCGCAACAGGCCTTCCATGCTCAGCAACAACAATTTCTAGCACTAGCCAGGGTGCCATTCTAGCTGACACATCAGGAACACCAGACGCATCATCATCGGGATCTTATTTGTCCTTTCTAGAAGAAGTTAGGACACAAATGGGACATATCCAGGAAGTGGTTGGTAGTGTGCTTGTTTTGTGAAACAGTAGGGCACCAGTTAAGAGACTGTCTTTTGGCACCAGCTCGTCCAGGTCAGGATGGAGCTCCTGCTAAGATATCACCAATTAGAGCACCAGTAGCACCTGCAGCAAAGCAAAGCGGACCTCCACTCTCGACCTAGCAATAGCAGTTTATGCAGCACCAACAGCAGATGGGAGCACCATAAGGGCGAGCATTCGCCATGTCGGTTGAGGAGGCAAAACCAGTCGGAGACGTCATCGCGGGTTCAGTTCTTCCAGATTCTATTCCAGCATTAGCTTTATTTGATTTTATTGCTTCCCATAGTTCTGTATCTGTGCCTTTTGCTCTTAAGCTCCGTTTAGAGGCCGAACCTTTGGTTAGGATTTGCAAGATCACGGGGGTGGCATCATCCTGGTTAGTGATGTTTGCATGGATCAGAGAGTTACACTGGATGGCCGAAAGTTTACTGCGTGCTTTGTCATAATACCACTTCTGAGCTACGATATTGTACTCGGGATAGATTGGTTTTGTAGTCACCATGCTAGTATAGTTTTTTGTGGAGGCATAGTTTTGTTTCTACCCCCGGGAGAGCCAGAGTTCCATATTTCCAGAGGAGCAGTAGAACAGAGCGAGGGTTTTATTTTTGGAGCATTGGTGGAAGAGAAGGATTTGCCACATCTTTTGATTGCGAAGATCCTGGATGTTTTTCCAAAGGAGTTGCCAGGGCTGCCACCAGATAGGGACGTTGAGTTCTCTATAGACTTGGTGCCAGGCGCATAGCCGATATTATAATATATCTATAGGGTTAATAACAACAAGCTGACAAAGTTGAATTAGAAGGTGGATAAGTTGCACGACAAGGGCTTCATCAGATCCAGTTCGTCACCATGGGGTGCTCCGGTATTCTTTGTACCGAAGAAGGATGGGTCAGTACGCATATATATCGACTACAGTGCTCTGAATAATCTTATTATCAAGAACATATACCGGCTGCCGAGGATAGATGATCTCTTCAATCAGTTGAACGGAGGGAAGGTATTTTAGCCTACGCTGCTGCATCGGCGGTAGAACGCTGTTTAGGTCTCAAAAATACTAACAAAACTCACAAAAAAATCTGTCAATAATCTCAACTCCATAAGGAGGACAATGAATATGCATATGATCATCAATTAATAAGGTACTGAATCACAAAACTATAAAAAAGGTAAATGGCATGATAAGATATGAAAAGATATAAAAGAAGTTTCGATATAAGTCTAGAACACAACTTAAATAATAATAAGTCCAGAGTTTATCTATCTCAACATAGATAAGGTCTCAACATTATACAACTCAAGTCTCAAAGTTTAGAACAATCCAATACATAAATTAACTAGGCTAAGTGTTGTCTAAACAACTGCGGGTGGTGTCTCCTCTATGTGGAGTGGCTCCTCTGGGATCTCCGGGATATAATCGCCATATACTCCTGGACCATAATAGGTAGGGCAAAAATTCTCAAGGTCCTCTAAAAATTGTTATCCAGTCAGGATTGGAGCAAAGCACAGACACTAACAGCAATTTCAATTATATTGACAAAAACTATAAAACAGTGTAAGAAAATACATAATAGAAGAAATACTAGAAAATAAGGAATACTAGAGTGACATATAATCATCATATAGAAGTAACTAGCAATGAATAGATATATGTGAATGCGAGAAATAAATATACTGCGACTAGAATTGAAATACTGGCTAATTATCATAAAATATTAGTTTGCTATGTGATCGGCTTGGGACTAGATCAGGCTTATTATATATGATTGGCTATGATACATTTAAGGTTAGGCTAAACATCTGGTTAGCTATGATACGAGCAATAGTCAGGCTAATCATATATAACAGGCTATGAGGCATGTAAATGGTCATGCTACACCCTACGTGATATGTGGGGTGAGCTATGATGCATGTAAGGTGGCATATGATCACCTAACTAGTACGATGGATACCAATCATGACTCCTCTTGACAGGTATCTATGATACTTGTCCGTATATCCGCTGTGTCAGAATCAAGTATACACTACAACTGTAATCATAGTAATAATCAAAATAATAAAAACTATCAGAGAATGTACTCGCCTGTGGTCCTGAATGACAAATGAGGATCGATGTTCAAGATAAAATCAAGAAGACCTAAATATAAAATATGAGTGTTAAAGGTTTTATGAGATGATAATCATACATAACCAACTGGTTGTGAGGTTTCTAGGTCAAAACTAGGTTGTCTAGGTCATCATCTTGCTACTCTAGGTTTTATGAGTCATACTAGCCTTGTACTAAGTATTCTAGTTAATATCTTAATTGATATAGGTGTTATTAACATATATATACCACATATTTGGTATCAAGGTAATACCTTATCTATAGAAAACTTACCTTAACTCATACCACTCAACCCTAGTCTACTGATACTCTTGGATCAACGGATATAATAGGTATCCATTTTCTTCCCCCATGGCGTTTCCCCAGACTTTCAACCTTGGTACTTATAATACTTCATACTGCAATATCCACAGAGCTACATAGCTCACTCTACTACTACTGTTGCTGTCAAGATACTCTTCATTGTTCCCATGAACTCTCTAATCTGGATGCATACCCTCAAGAACCAAAATACAGTCCTATACCCCATGTATCTGATACTTGATCACTCAAGTCTAATTGTCCACTCACTGATACCGACTTGCATCCATAGGCAACTACATATAATGATACCTATTGGTACAACTTACCATACACTCGAACTGATACTAGCACCTATATCCACCCTAATTCACTGATACACTTCTCCTCTTACTCATTTGGCCTACCTACTGCACACATAAAAGTTATCACTCGTTCACTATGTACGTAACACACCATAGATTCAGTTCTCTACCCTGCTGTAGTGCATCATCACTCCCATTCTGGAATGCACCCAACTGCAAATCTCAACACACCAAGGAACATGAACCCCCCAGGTGCTCCCTGTAGTTACTGATACTCGAACATTATTTATAATCAGTTTTTCTTAAAATTTGTGCATTGCAGGTCAGTCAACTTAGACTACTCTAAGGGCAAATAATGACTGCACTACCAACTGCTGTGACCCTAAGAAATCCCTTTTCTGCTGTACATTGTGCACATCAAGCTTACTTGAGCCTGCACCTACTGGTATACCTACTGCTTATCAGAGCAACATATATCGCTCCTACACTCTATAATAAGTTAGTGACATGACCTAAACTTCTACCTCACCCAAAACACACACAAGCATCTAATAACAACACCCCTACCACCATCACTGAGATGCAACAACTCGTAAATCAGTGACTACAACATGGTATACCCGATTAGTAAAATCAGTCTACAACTGATACTGCATAACCCAATAACTTAACACCTATTCTATCTACTAATACAACGCTCAAAACTTCAACAACCACACTAAATATGGATACCCTCAAATATCTGATTTGCTACTAGGATACCCTGAGTCACTGCCTATTGAACAGGCTTGCAATTGCTGCTCTAACCAGTGCAACACAATACACTCAAGTTCTGTTATGACCTGTTGCTTTATGTGCACTACTGGCCTCCTCTGCACTGATGCAAGATATCAGTGCTGGCCTAGCCCAGGTATACACCTAGTTCAGACTTGCCTGCAGTATTGTCCAAAATTCCTAATTGCGAATTAAATTAATTTAATTACAACTCACTGATACTCTTCACCACTACACATAGTGACTGATAACCCAGTGCCAGTATCTCCCCCACTTACTGATACACAAAGCAACAATACTGATCTCTGAGTGATTTAGTATGTGACTAAGATCTGCCATATATCGTCTCAACTGTGACACAAGGAACACATCATGTACTCCTTCCAGTACAGGCAGTAAGCCTAGCTTGTAGGCCATTGCACCAACCCTCGCAAGAATATTCAAAGGTTCGATGTACCATGGACTAAGCTTTCTGCCTCCACCAAAGCAAATCGTATCCCAAGTGAGAGAAATTCGCAAGAACACCAAATCGCCATCCTTGAACAATATAGCCTTAATACGCAATCTAAAACAAAGCAATCACAAGCAATTTTAACAAAACCTATACCTCAAACTCCAAAGGTCTACGGTGGCTGTCGGCCCAATGTCGCTGTTTGTGCTGCGCCGCTCGAAGTCTATCTCTGATGAATTTTACCTTCTCTACTGTATCCATGACCATCTCTGGTCCCAACAAGGCTCTTTTATCGATATTATTCTACGATAACGGTGTACGACACCTCCGTCCATACAAAGCCTCGAATGATGACATCTCAATATCGTCCTGATAACTGTTGTTGTCAGCAAACTCTAACAGGTATAGATGATCCTCCCAAGAACCTTCGAGGTCCAGAACACAAGTGCGTAGCATATCCTCGAGAGTAAATAGTCCTCTCTGGCTGCCCATTTGTCTGGGGGTGATATACGGTACAGAACTTGAGCTGAGTGCCCAAGCTAGCCTGCAAACTCCTCCAGAAGTGGAAAGTAAAATAACTATCCTGATCCGAGATGATGCTCATAGGAACCCCATAAAATCTGACAATCTGTCGCACATACATCTACACTAGCTTCTCCGTCGACGTACCCACTTTGAATGGTAAGAAGTGGGATAATTTAGTCAACCTGTCTACGATGACCCAAATTGCGTCTTTTTCTCCTGGAGAACACGGAAGCCCCAAAACAAAATCCATAGTCATATGCGCCCACTTCCACTCTCAAATGGGTAAAGGCTAAAGCAATCCACCCGGCCTCTATTTGTCCACCTTTACCTGCTGGCACAGTAAACACCTAGATACAAAGCGTACTACCTCGCTCTTCATACCATACCACCAAACGTTCTCCCTTAGGTCTCAATACATCTTGTTGGCACCTGGATGCATCGAGTACTGAAAGTAATGCGCCTCCCGTAAAACTTTCTCGCATAGCTCCCCGTTTGACACACACATCCTAGTAACGTGCCGCAATGATCAATCATCAGCAATAGTGAAGTCATATGATAATCCTGTCTGAACCTGTGCCCTGATACTCCTCAGAGTCTCATCTTCATGATGCGTAGCTCTGATTCTGTCCATCAGCTCAGACTGTATCTGTAATCCCCACATCTGAATCTCGATACCAGGAACTAGCACCTCAATTTCCAACCTCTCAAGATCGGCCAACAAGTGTTTGTCTATCGTCAAGTACATAGCCATCGGATACCTACTCAAGGCATTGGCGACTACGTTAGCCTTCCCTGGGTGGTACTGCAATGAAATAACAAAGTCCTTCATCAACTCTAACCACCTCCTCTGCCTCATATTCAGCTCTTTCTGTGTAAATAAGTACTTCAAGCTTTTGTGGTCTGTGAAGATCTCCACACGCTCTCCGTACAGATACTGTTTCCACAGCTTTAGAGAAAGATGACCGCTGCCAACTCCAAATCGTGGGTGGGGTAATTCTTTTCATAAGGACGTAATTACCTGAAAGCATAGGCAATCACCTTCCCGTGCTGCTAAAGTAGGCAACCCAAACCCTTCCCTGAAGTATCACTATAGATAGTGAATCCACTTGTCCCCGATGGCAACGTCAATACTGGAGCTATCGTCAATCTCTTCTTCAGCTTATCAAATACGGCCTAACAATCCATCGTCCAGATAAAATCCATATCTTTCCTAGTTAGCCTAGTTATCGGCTCTACAATACTAGAGAAGTCTTTTACAAACCTCCTATAGTAACCTGCTAGTCCGCAAAAACTTCTGATATGTCACTAAACTGGGAGTAACCTATGACTCTTCTACCACGATCTTCTTTGGGTTAATTAAGATCCCATCACCATATGCCCAAGGAATTCAACCTTGTCAAGGAATAACTCGTACATCGAAAGCTTCCCATAAAGCTCCTCTTTCTTGAGAGTCTCCAAAACTATCCTCATGTGCTCCTCATGCTCCTTCGTGGTCTTTGAATATACAAGAATGTTATCGATTAACACCATAACAAATTTGTCAAGGTACTGGTGGAACACCTTGTTCATCTGGTTCATGAATACTGCCAGTGCATTAGTCAACCTAAACGGCTTTACCATTAACTCAAACTGGCCATATCGAGTCCGAAAGGCTGTCTTTGGAATGTCTTCTTTTTTCACTTTTACCTAGTGGTAGCTTGACCTTAAGTCTATCTTTGAGAATACCTTCGCTCTGCTCAACTGATCGAAGAGATCATCTATCATCGGCAGAAGATATTTGTTTTTGAAAGTGAGGTTGTTCAAAGCTATGTAGTCGATACACATGCGTACCGACCCATCCTTCTTCGGTACAAACAATACCGGTGCCCCCCATAGTGTTGAACTGGATTTGATGAAGCCTTTATCCTGTAACTCATCAAATTGCTTCTTCAACTCTGCTAGTTCGCTGTTGTTGACCTTATAGACGTGCTGTGATATTGGCTATACGCCTGGCACCAAGTCTATAGAGAACTCCACATCTTGGTCTGGCGGCAAACCTGACAACTCCTTTGGAAAAATATCTTGGAACTCTACTATCAAAAGATGTGGCAACTCCTTCTCTTCCACCCTGGCTCCATACAAGATGTCCCTGCTCCACTCAATTGTTCCTTTGGCGATCTCAAACTCTGGCTCTCCTGGCGATAAAAATATTACTCTGCCTTTACGACAATCAAGAGTAGCATGATACCTACTCAACCAATCCATCATGAGTACAATATCGCATCCCGGAAGTGGCATTATGAGTAAGCACATACTCAACTCTCGACCTCCCAATAAAACTCTTCGGTCCTTATAAAATCACTAACTAGGATAATACCTCCCCCAATCATGATCTTGCATTTCCTATCTAAGGGTTACGCCTCTAAACGATGCTTAAGAGCATAAGATACAGATACAAAACTATGAGAAGCGCCATAATCGAATAATACAAGTGTTGGAATATAATCAAGAAGAACTAAATCTGATATCACGTTTCCAGCTCGTTCAGCCTCCTCGACCATCATGGCATACGCTCGTCCCTGGGATACACCCCTTTGCGGGTGCTGGTGTTGGGCAAACCTCTACTGCTGTGGCGGAAGTGGTGGTCCCCTCTACTGGCCTCCCGGTGCAGTATGTACTTTGGCATGTCCCATCTGAGCGGCTGCTCCACCCTGACCTGGGCTAGTCTAAATAGATGGACAATCTCTCAACTGGTGTGCTGAGGATCAACAAGACAAATAAATACCCAGCCTTTTCCTGCAGATATCTATCGTGTGCCCTGCCTTCCCGCAGTACGCATACTGGACAACGGGCTACGTCTGTCTCTTCAACTGCTACGGGATATATCCTCGAGCTGGTACCTGGTGCTGATACGGCCTTTATTGCTATTGAAAGTAGGGACGCTTGGCCGGTCCCGCGCTACCACTCGCTCCTCCAAAAATGTCATGTCCTTTCTTAGGCCTGATGTCCAGATCATCCTCCGCAATCTGGGCATCCATAAGAATACCCTCAAAGGTGGAAGTGCAACGTCCAGAAGTACGATACTTGATCTCTCTCATCAGCCCCTTCCTGAACTTATGGGCTCGGTCTCCTGGATCCCGAATCATCGATGGTGCAAAATGACTGAAACGGGAAAACTCTGCAGCATACTCGTCGACCAACATGTTCCCTTTGACCAAGTCATGGAACTGACTTTCCAAGGCTACCAAGGTCACGTCGGGAAAAAACCTCTCCTTGAAAAGCTCCTTAAAAGCCTCCCAACTAAGTCCTCTAGTAGTAAGTCTCAGCTCTGTATGATACTAAGTCAACACAATATCGAACATCTAGCTGCCGGCGGCCTTGATCTGCAGACTCTCTAGAATCTGAGCCAAGCGCAAGTTCCTCTCTATGTCCTCCAGCCAGTCATCGACATAGAGTATCCCCTCAACACCCTTGAATTCCTGAGGCATCATCCTCGTAAAGTCCACTATATTGCCTGGCCTAAGTTGCTCCTGGTGCTGCTGGCCAGGATGATGCTGCGCGATTCTTTCCACAATCTGGAGAGCCACTTGATAAGAATTCTCTATGCTCTCCCTCATCAGCTCAGTCTGCCCATGGTGTATCTCTGCCTGCACCCTCTGTGCCTCAGCCTGAACTCGCTGAGCCTTTGCCGATATTCTCTGAGCATCTACCATGCCCTTGATCAATGCGAACATCTGTGTCCCGCCAACGGACACACCTCAGAAAATAGAATATGTGGTAGTAAAAGGTCCTCCTTAACAGCCGGGACAACCCTTTGGACAGGTAGGGGAAGAGGACCCCCGAAAGCTGCAAAAACTCCTACATGAACATGTGAAGTAGTAGGAGCAACTCCAGTTGTATGGGTGGCAGTTCGAGAGGTAGTAGACCTCTCGGAAGCTGTGGGTCCCAATCTCAGCAACCTAGTCTTCGATGGCATCATGTAGACAGATCGAAAGAAGAAATCAATTAATGCAAAAGATACGATATCTTCAAAGAAGGACAGTAAAATTTAAAATAATCAATTATTCAGAATAGCAAAATAAAATTAAAAAATTTCTAGTTGTGATTGAGCATACTCTCATCTATACCCTATCTCATGCTCGTAATAGTACTCTAATTATGAGCACTACTACGATACTGCACTATTTTTAACCTAATCTTACTCTTCTAAACCTGCATGGGCCACCACTAAAATGTGTCACGACCCGCACCCAGAATTTGGGCATGAGTCGTGGGTACATCCAGCCTACAACGTAGCATCAGCGGTAGAACGTTGTCTAGGTCTCAAAAATACAAACACATCTCATAAGAAAAATATGTCAATGATCTCAAATCCATAAGGAGGACAATAAATATGCATATGATCATTAATTCATAAGGTACTCAATCACAAAACAATAACGAAGGTAAATGGCATGATAAGATATGAAAGATATAAAAGAAGTTACGACATAAGTCTTGAACACAACTCAAATAATAAAAATAAGTCTAGAGTCTAGCTATCTCAACATAGATAAGGTCTCAACATAATACAACTCAAGTCTCAAAGTTTAGAATACTCCAATACATAAATAATCTAGGCTAAGTGCTGTATAAACAACTTCGGGTGGCATATCCTCTAAGTATAGTGGCTCCTCTGGGATCTCCGGATATAATCGCCATCTACTCCTGGACCATAATTGGTAGGACTGAAATCCTCAAGGTCCTCTGAAAAATATTATCCAGTCAGGATTGGAGCAAAGCACAAACACTAAAATCAATTTCAATTATATTGACAAAAACTATAAAATAATGTAAGAAAATACATAATGGAAGAAATACTGGAAGATAAGAAATACTAGAGAGACATGTAATCATTATATAGAACTAAATAGCAATGAACATATATATGTGAATGCCAGAAATGAATGTACTGGGACATGAATAGAAATACTGGCTAAGTCTCATAAAATATCAGTTTGCTATGTGATTGGCCTGGGACTAGATCAGGCTTGTTATATATGATTGGCTATGATACATGTGAGTTCAGGCTAACCATCTGGTTAGCTATGATGCGAGCAATAGTCATGCTAATCATATATAACAAGCTATGAGGCATATAAATGGTCAGGCTACACCCTACGTGATATGTGGGGTGAGCTATATTACATGTAATGTGTGGTATGATCACATAACTTGCTAATATTTCTCCTTCCCCAACTAGTACAATGGATACCAATCACGACTTCTCATGACAGGTATCTATAATACTAGCTCGTGTATCCGCTGTGTCTGAATCAAGTATACACTACAACTAGAATTATAGTAATGTTCAAAATAATAAAAATTGTCAGAGAATGTACTCGCTTGTGGTCCTAAGCGACAAATGAGGATCAATGTCCAAGATAGAATCACGAAGACCTAAATATAAAATATGAGTGTTAAAGTTTTTATGTGAAGTTAATCATATATAACCAACTGGTTATGCGATTTCTAAGTCTAAACTAGGTTGTCTAGGTCATCACCTTGCTGCTCTAGGGTTTTTGAGTCATACTAGCCTTGTACGAAGTATTCTAGTTAATATCTTAATTGATATTATGTGTCATTAACATATATATACCACATATTTGGTATCAAGGTAATACCTTATCTATAGGAAACTTACCTTAATTCATACCACTAAACCCTAGTCTACTGATACTTTAACCAATTACCTTGATATAACTTAACTAATATCCTACCTACCTAGAACATAACATACTTGGATCAACTGATATAATAGGTATCGATTTTCTTCCACCAAGGCCTTTCCTAATACTTTCAACCTTGGTACTTACAATACTTCATACTGCAATATCCACAGAGCTACATAGCCTACTCTACTGCTACTGTTGCTGTCAATATATTCTTTATTGTTCCCATGAACTCTCTAATATGGATGCAAACCCTCAAGAACCAAAGCACAGTCCTATACTCCTTGTATATGATTCTTGATCACTCAACTCTAATTATCCAATCACGGATACCTAATTGCATCCATATGCAACTACATACAATGATACCGATTGGAACAACTTACTGAATACTGGAACTGACACTAGCACCAATATCCACCCAAATTCACTGATACACTTCTCCTCCTGCACATATGGCCTACCTACGGCACACATAAAAGTTCTCACCCATTCACTGTGATCAGAACATACCCTATATTCAGTGCTCTACCCTGCTGTCGTGCATCATCACTCCCCCTCGGGAATATACCCAACTACAAATATTAACACACCAAGGAACATGAACCCCCAGGTGCTCCCTGTAGTTATTGATACTGGAACATTCTTTTTAATCAGTTTTACCTAAAATTTGTACATTACAGGTCAGTCAACTTAGACTGCTCTAAGGGCATATAATGACTCCACTACCAACTACTGCTGACCCTAAGAAATCTCCTTCCTACTGCACATTGTGCACATCAAACTTACTCGAGCCTACACCTACTGATACTTCGACTGCTTATCAGAGCAACTGATGTTTCTCCTGCACTCTATACCAAGTTAGTGACAGGACCTAAACTGCAACCACACCTAACACACACACAAGCATCTAATAACAATACCCCTACCACCATTACTGAGAAGCAACAACTCGTAAATCAGTAACTATAACATGCTGTAGCCGATTTGTGAAATCAGTGTGCAACTGATACTGCATAACCCGACAACTTAACACCTATTTTAGCTACTGATACAACACTCACAACTTCAACAACCATACTAAATATGGATACCCTTTTGTATCTAATTTGCTAATTGGATACTCCGAGTCAATGCCTATTGAACAGGCTTGCAATTGCTGATCTAACCAGTTCAACACACTACACTCAGGTTCTATTATGACCTGCTACTTCGTGTACAACACTAGCCTCCTTTGTACTGATACAAGGTATCAGTGCTGGCCTAGCCCATGTATGTACCTAGTTCAGACTTGCCTGCAGTACTGTCCAAAATTCCTAATTGCTAATTGTAGTAATTTCCATATTTGTGCCTTGACACCAGTCCATCAGTTCAGACTATATCAGCAATTCCCATATTTGTGCCTCGATACCAGGAACTAATATCTTAATTCCCAAGCTCTCAATATCGGCCAACAAGTGTCTATCTGTTGTAAAGTACATCGACGACTACATTGGCCTTTCCTAGATGGTACTGTAATGATATGTCAAAGTCCTTCATCAACTCTATCCATCGTTGTTGTCTCATATTTATCTTTTTCTATGTAATCACGTACTTTAAGCACTTGTAGTCTGTAAATATCTCTATACGCTCTGCATACAGATAGTTTTTTTGCAGCTTTAGAGCAAATATGACCGCTGCCAACTCTAAACCGTGGGTAGGATAGTTCTTCTTATGAGAATATAATTTCCTGGAAGCATTGGTATCACTTTTCTATTCTGCTGTAAGACACAACCCAAACCCTTCCCTGAGCATCATTATAGACAGTGAATCCAAAAATACAAAACTATGGGAAGCAACATAATCAAATAAAGCATAAGTTAGAATAGAATCAAGGAGAACTGAACCTGATATCACATCTTCGACCGGCTCGTCCTCCTCAACTGTCATGATGAAGGCTCGCCTTCACTGTGCACCTCTCTGTTGCTGCTGGTAATGGATGAACCGTTGTTGCTGGATCAATAAAGGAGGTCCCCACTAAAGGTGGCCTTACCGGTTCTCTCAGCGCCGTTGCTGTTCCTTGAACTGCTCGAACCGGAGCCAACAAACACTCCCTCAACTGGTGGCCTGGCTCTCTACTATAGAGGCATACTCCAAGTCTCTTCTTGTAGACCTCCCGTGTATTCACAATCTTCCCACAGTGAGTACACTACGGGACCTGCTGTTCTAGTCTTGGGGCCTAATGTGCCTACTGCACTAGTATCCAAAATTATACATGAAATTACTGTCTCTGCGATTGGAAGGTCCTCTGCTGCTGGAAATATGGTCGCTTAGCTGGACCCACACTACTGCTAGATTCTAACGATGTGTCTCTTATGCTCTGGGACTTGAGCTCTAAGTCATCCTCAGCCCTCTATGCATCCATTAGGATCTCCTCAAATATAGTTGTGCGGTATCCCCTATTGAGGGATTTTACCTCCCGGATCAAACTCTTTCGGAACTTCCTGGCCATTCCTAGGAGATTCTGCCCCTCCACAAAATAGACTAATCTATAAAACTTTGTGGCGTACTCGTCCGCTATCATGCTTCCCTGGACGAGGTCCTAGAACTGACTCTCTAGGACACTCAGAGCTACGTCTGAAAATAACTTCTCCTTAAAAATCTATTTAAAAGCTTCCCAAGTCAATCCTGGCGCCATGATCCTCGGGTCGGTACAAAACCAGGTCAGAGAAATATCAAATATCGGGCTACCCGCTGCCTCCACCTGTAGACTCTTCATAATCTGTGCCAGTCATATGTTCCTCTCCTCAATCTAATCATCGACATAGAAGATCCCTCTGTGGCCTTGAAGTCCTTGGTCCTATCCTCTTGAAATCAATAATGGTACCCGACCTTGGCTGGTGTGGGACAAAATAAGGCAGTACCACTTGTGGCTGAACTAGGGCAACACTCTCTACTGCTGCAAGTGCTAGCTGATGGGCATTTTTTATTCCCTGTCTCATCACATTCGACTGGTATTGCTGAGCATCCGTCTGGCACTACTACCCGGAGACCTGCATGTGTGATGTCGACGGGTGCCGGGGTGGTGAAAGCTTCTCTGAAACTAGGGCAAAGTCCTCTAAACTGGAGGTGGAGCACCCATAAAAGCTGTTGCTGAAGGCCATAGCTGGACCGGTGAAGCGACACTCTGAGCTGGAGAAGGTGGAGCAGTAACTACTGCTGCCATCCTAGGAGGTGTTGAAGTAACTGGCCTCGCTGAAATTGCCCCAGAGCGCTAGGATCTAGTCTTCGACGACATCCTGAAGACAGATCAAACAAAGCAACCAATAGTGTGCAAGATACAATATCATCAAAGAAGGATAGCTATATTCAAAGAAAGCAATTATTCAGATTGATAAGGAAAATAAAAATAATAGATTAGAATTATTCTTAGTTGTGATTGAGTATCCTCTCATCCAATATCCTAAGTCCTATATCTTATAGCAGGCTTGTAGTAGTACTCCAAGTCTGAGCATTACTATCTGGAGACCTGCATAGGCCACCACTAAAAATGTGTCAAGACCCACACCCGGTGTAGGGGCACGAGTACGTGGGTACGTCCAGCCTACGAAGGTATTGTCATGCTATCTTAACTCCAAATGGAGGACAATAAGATAATAGGATAATGGTAATCAATACTCAATCATAATATAAAATTAAAGGAAGATTGGCACGATATGGAATAGAAGGAATGAAATATAAAGTCACAATACATCACAAGTCCAAGTCCAAACACAATGGTTTGAAATATAATTCATGTCAAAATGTCTATCAAAAAACAAATACAATATCATAAATGAACTAACTAAGTCTCCCCGACTGCCGATACTACCTCAGCATGCTCTACGGGTGATAACTCAACTAGCTCACCATCCTGTTTCCCGTAGTGTGTAGAACACCAGTCCTCTAAAGAATCATCTGAAAAATATATCCAGTTTGGATTGGAGCAAAGTATAACTCAATAGCAGTTCCAATAATTGACAGAAACTATGAAACATCAATAGTAATAAAAATAAATAATGGAAGTAACTAAAATAGTAAATATCACAAGAAGGAGTATCATGGTAAGTAATGGAAATAAACTGAGAATAATATGTGAGGAACATCAATGTAATAAACTGGAATAACGAAAATATAATAATAAAATGTGCCTTGAAAAATTAGTAAGATATGTGATCGGCTTGGGCCTAACATGGACTATATATAAAAGGAAAGCTAGCTTGACAATACATTAGTTGCATGATCTGCTAGCTATCATGGGCTACACTAAATAATGGACTATAAGGTATGATCAGATATCCACTAAAACTTTTCCTTTTTCCTGACTAGTACACGGATCCAAATTATAACACGTTATAACACATATATCATGATGCACGGTCTATATAAGTACGAAGATATCATGGTAACCACTGAGTAATCATGATGGGCGATACGATGATCACTGAGTAATCACGATAATAATATCTTATGACAAGGATTCACGTATACCAATCTGTGTAACATCATCTCAGGAATCAAATTTCTTAATACTAAATACATGTAACATATAGACTATCAAATAAGGAAACTACCAGAGAATGTACTCGCCTCTGGTCCTGAGAAAATAATACGACTCGGTGTCCGAGCTTGTGTCACACAACCCTATATATGAATATCATGTTAATAGGTGTAAATAAGTAATAACAAGCTTAGATAATCTAAAATATGATTTTCTAGGTCAAGACTATTGTCACGCCCCAGTCCCAAAATACGTAGGACCAGGATTACGTGACACGCCAGCTACGCATTCGACCAGACTCTGGTCTGACTCGAATACGTATAAGCTGTAATATAAAGGGCACTATCTAGAATTTTCCATATATGTAAACCTCTATGTCTCAATCCACAATGTACATCAGTCTACAAGAAAGAGCTATATGTGCTAAGGTCGGCCGCCCAATAACACACTAACTCGAATAGACTCGAGAAAAAGTATGAGTCTACAAAACTAGGCTACAACAGCAGATGAATAATCAATGTAAAATAACCATAATGTCGGTAGATATAATGTGAGTACCTGGTACCATGCTCGCAAGATATGCCACTCCATCAGTATCTCCAAGTGCTCCGTAATCGTCTATGCTGCAAAACTGGCAGGGAACCAGGTCCTCAGAGGGACGTAACAAGGTACAGAAATATAGCATGCCAAGTAAACAGAAAGTACAAGTGCACGACAGGGTACTCTATCATAACCAACTAGTGTGACATAGTTTAAAGACAATGTTCGACGCGTGGGCTGTCCAAAATAAAACCGCAGCTCCGAACACAGAGACACACGGGTCGTACCGTAGCTCCGAGCACAGAGACACACGGGTGTTACCACTACACTATGAAACAGGATCACTACACTATGAAACAGGATCACTACATATACATATATAAGCGCGTGCAGAGTAGCCCAAACGTCTAGTAACTGTCTTCCCCTTCCCAAGCGGTCAGCGATAGTGCGCTGAACCTGAACCTCTATCTAACAGTCTCGACACACGGAAGTAACTCAACAGATGCGACCCTAAGGTCGTCCCAGTCTCTGGTCATGATGTCAGTATCAGGATACAGGAATCTGGCATGATCACAGTGTATGAGTGTGTCTTGGGGAATCGATGTACTCAGGTACGTGCATCAAGGTGCTGTGAAGTATCTAACAATTATTCTAAGATGTTACGACGAAAGTCAACACCCGGTTGTGAACCGGACACGGAGTATCGATCGTCAATAAAAATATGTGCACGAGTACATAAAGAACAACAATATCTGTAAACTGAAATACAGGGTGGCAAGGTACACTTGCCTGCGTGAGGCTGCTGATGATGGGGTCCCGGTACCGCATCCAAGCCCTCAAGTCCCGCAGTACCTAGAGATAAATCACAAACTAGAATCAATGATCTAATTAAGACAGACAGGTGTGCTACACACATCAACATCTAGACTCAGTCTCAAACACGACTCTCAGGGACAAGTCACTAGGGGTTGATTACGGTTGACGGTTGGTATGGTATTCAAAATCAACTAGTCATCAATACGCTCTCCTCAATTTAATTCTCCATAATTAAATTAATAATGTCAATCATGAACCATACATCCCGATTATTTATTTAAAGGTCAAAAATCCTATTCTCCTCGAGTACATATCTTAATTAAATCGTCAATCCATGTAGAAGCCAACCCTAATTCACAATTCACCTGTCACAATTTTATCTCCTCGACATAACACAAATCGAATCCCTAAGCCCTTGATCACTCTATCCAATCATCGTAATTATATTCTTATAAGTTGTAAACACCCTAATTCCAATCTAATTTACGATATCCAAATCCAACTTTACAAAACAAAGGATACATGAACACTACACTATATAAACCCTAAAAACATGTCATCCTCCTTAAATCCCATCCTCAAATTATTCAAAATCCGTAGGCACATTAATCCACATTAGTCTCAGCCAATATAAACTTTAATCCCCTAGTTAACATATGATTTTCCATGCTACACTAATCATATAGTCCAACATGACATACTCATCACCCTAGTTAACATACACTCAACCATATATCATCATATTAAATAGGTATTAAAATCTGTAATTAAAACAAGTTAGGGGAAGAATCGACCTTGCCGATGTCGCCGGAGCACGGCCGGTGGAGGGTGGCTACGGGGTGGTAGTGATAATGGTGATAGTGGTGGCGAAGGAAGCTATCGGTGGTGGGAAGTTGGCCGGACAGGGTGCACGGCCAGGCCGGGAGAGCTCCGGACACGGAGGAGATCGGAAGGTGGAAGCACACGGTCAGTCGGGGGTGTAATCCACCGTCGGCCAGGGACAGCCGCGGGCGGGAGTAGCACAGTCGGTCAGTCGCGGGACAGTCCGGCCGGAGCGGGGAACTTCAGCGGCCGGGGGTGAGCCTAGCCGCGGGGTGGTCGGCTGCTCACTGCGGGGTTGCTCCGGTTAGGAGCGGGAGGGTGGACCGACTGGGCGGGAGCAGCTGCTCCGAACGGGAGGAGCTGGGCCGGCTGCTCCGTCGGAGGCCGTCGGTCTGGGGATGGCCGGCGGTCGGGTATTCCGGTCGGGGTGATTTCAAATGGGAGAAGGAAGGAGGGAGGAAGAGAAGAAGAATGAAGAATGAAGAATGAAGGAGAAGCTTTGCATGGGGAGTAATAAATGGAGGAGGAGAGGGAGTGGTGTTGGGATTAGGGCCAGTGGAGTGTGTTGAGGGTGGGGGAGAAATGATACTTTATAGGGAGATGTGAGGGTTTGAATGTGTGGTGGTGATTCCCCTAAGAAAAATGAATGGTTGGGATTTAATATGAATAGGGGTAGGATTTCTTCATGAGGGAATGAGGGAAATGGGTTTGGGACCCCATTTTGGGACCCAACAATTAATCATGACCAATGAGGTGTTGCCAACAATTTGTTAATTACAAATTAGCCCCCGTAAATTCGGGAATTTGCATGGACACATGAAATAACGCAAAAATTGCAGAAAAAAATATATTTAAAATTGTTATGGTGAGGGGGGTGTTGCGCGTTAGGTGCGGGTCTAAATTGAAGGGCATTGGGATTTATTTAGTATTAAAATAGAATTTACAAAGTTGGTAAATCCTGATTTAAATAAAGATAACGCGTCCCGCGAATTCAATTTAATTGGGGCCCGCGAGGTCAAAATCCGGAAACGGTGCAAAGGCCAAAAATAGTGGGGGATTGGAGTCGGTCTTGGACCCTTTAGTTGGTCCGGCTCAACGGGTTAAGTTGGTACCCCAAAATCGAGGGTAACGACACAGGTGTCCGACACGGAATTAAATACGGGTTACGATTTTCGAAAATGTTGCGCAATTAATTTAGTGCACACAAAAGTTGATTTTAACAGTCAGAAAAGTCCAGTGCCTAATTTGGCGAGTTGAGTCGAGTGTACAATATTTGTTCAAAATTTATGGGCTGATATTGGGCTCCGAAAAATCAGAAAAAGATAGGACGCGCCAAGGGTTTTAATTAAATTGAATTAAATACCAGATAAAATCCTCTAATATCTAAACCTCGACATCTGCTATCAAAATTTTCCAAATCCACTCTAACTTTCTACAGAATAAATCGAGGGAGTTTACATTCTTCCCAACTTAGAAAAATTTCGTCCCCGAAATTAAAAGTAAAGCAAGATAATAAACTAACAGAATTTTAAAACAACTAGTAATTAAATGTCGTACGTAAATTCGTACCTTGCTCCTCAAATAAGTATGGGAATCGCTGCCGAATAGAATACTCGCGCTCCCAAGTAGACTCGCCTGGTGAATGGTGCTTCCATGCCACTCTGACCAGTCGAATCGTCTGTCCCCTTAAAGTCTTCTCGGTGCGATCGAGAATCTCAACTGGCTACTCTACGTAAGACAGGCTGGGCCCGATTGTAATCTCCGAATGATCAAGTACGTGGCTAGGGTCTGCGATATATCTCCTCAGTTGCGATACGTAAAATACGTCATGTACTCCCTCAAATGATGGAGGTAATGCAAGACGGTAAGCCACTTCGCCAACTCGTTTCAAAATGTCAAAATGTCTGATATATCTCGGACTCAGCTTGCCTCTGCCTCCGAATCTGATGGTACCACGAGTGGGCGATATCCTCAAAATATGTGGTCACCCTCCTTGAACTCCAACGGTCTGCGGTACGCATCTGCCTAGTATTTCTATCGGTCCTGTGCTGCGCGCAGGTGACTCTGAATCTGCTTGACCTTCTCTACTATCTGTGTCACCAATTCTGGACCAAGTATCTGACGCTCTCCTACGTCACTCCAACAAACTGGTGACCTACATTTTTCATCGTACCGTGCCTCATAAGGTGCCATCTGTATGCTGGCCTGGTAACTGTTAATGTAGGAGAATTCTACCAAGTGTAGATGGTCCTCCCAAGATCCTCCAAAATCAATCATGCACGCTCGCAACATATACTCTAATATCTGTATCGTGCGCTCTGACTGTCCATCAGTCTGTGGATGATACGCAGTGCTGAACTTGAGACGAGTTCCTAGGCTCTCCTGCATACTCCGCCAAAAATGTGACGTGAATCTGGAATCACGATCCGATACGATGCTGACAGGCACTCCATGTAGTCGTACTATCTGCCTTCAATACATGTCAGCTAATATCTTCGTGGATTGCCCAACTCTGAAGGGCAAGAAATGTGCAGACTCGGTGAGTCTGTCCCCGACAATCCAAACTATATCCTTCCCGCTTGGGCTTCACGGGAATCATGTGACGAAGTCCATGGTAAATTGTTCCCTCTTCCACTCGGGAATGGGAAGCGACTGCAATAGTCCTGCAGTTCTCAGGTATTTTGCCTTGACTCGTTGACGTACCAAGCATCTTGCTACGAATCTCGTAATCTCTCCTTTCATCGTATGTTACCAAAATTATTGCATCAAGTCTCGGTACATCTTTGTACCCCCGGAATGAATTGTATAAGTCGAGCTATGCGCCTCGGTCATCAACTCTTGGCGTAGCTCGCCACTTGGAATGTATAGGCGATCTCCGTACCTCAACGTTCCGTCTTCATGAATCCTGAGTCCCGTCTGTAGGCCGGCTTCTGTTCTCTCTCGCAGACGTCAAAATCTCGCATCTGTAGGCAATGCTGCCTTGATCCTCTCAATCAAAGTAGACTGAACCTCAAGACTGGCCATCTGTCCATCCATGCCTGGCAATACGATCTCTATTCCAAGCTCCTGGAGATCCTCTAGCAACTGTCGATGCGTCGTCAGAAAGTATGCCATGGGCTTCCTGCTTAAGGCATCTGCTACGACGTTCGCCTTGCCAGGGTGGTACTGTAGCTCAATGTCATAATCTGTCATCAGCTCTAGCCAACGTCTCTACCTCATATTGAGCTCCTTCTGTGTGTAGACGTACTTCAGGCTTTTATGATCTGTATAAATCTCCACACGCTCATCATAAAGGTAATGTCTCCATAGCTTTAGTGCAAATATTACCGCAGCTAGCTCCAAGTCGTGCGTTGGATAGTTCTTCTCATGAACTCTCAACTGTCTCGATGCGTAGGCTATCACCTTGCCGTGTTGCATCAGTACACATCCCAATCCGCTCCCTGACGCATCACTGTATACTACAAATCCTCCTGATCCTGAGGGTAGTGTCAAAATCGGTGCTGATGTCAGACGCTTCTTCAACTCATTGAAAGCCGCCTGACCCTCGTCGGTCCAGATAAACTCTTCGCCTTTACGCGTCAGTCGCGTCATAGGCACAGCTATCCTCGAAAAGTTTTCCACGAACCACCGGTAATATCCGGCAAGTCCGAGGAAACTCCTAACCTCTGTAACTGATGTAGGGGTAGGCCAGGTCTCTACTGCAGCTATATTCTCCGGATCAACTGATAGTCCATCTCCGGTGATTATGTGTCCCAGGAATGGTACTCTATCCAAGCAGAACTCACATTTGCTGAGTTTGGCGTACAGCCTCTCATGTCTCAACGTCTCCAACACAATCCTGAGATGTCTCTCATGCTCCTCCTGGCTCTTGGAATATATCAGGATATCGTCTATAAATACCACCACGAACTTATCTAAGTACTGGTGGAAAATATTGTTCATCAAACACATGAATACTGCTGGCGCGTTGGTTAAACCAAACGGCATGACTAAAAACTCATAGTGGCCATACTTCGTCCGAAAGGCCGTCTTCTGGATGTCCTCTCTCCGTACCCTGTTCTGATGATAACTGGATCTGAGATCGATCTTCAAAATACATATGCGCCACCTAGCTGATTCAAATTAATCTTCGATGCGCGTCAAGGGTACTTGCTTTTCATCGCTATGACTTTTAATGCCCTGTAATCGTTATACAACTTACCGTCCCGTCCTTCTTTGGTACAATAAGATGGTTGCTTCTCATGGAAAAGAAACACTAGCCCGACCGAAACCCTTGTCTAAGGGGTTCTCTACTATGGATTTTTAACTCAACCAACTCTTTCGGTGCTAGTCTGAAGACGGGAAAATAATTGGCTCCGCACTTGGAGTCAACTCTATAGCAAATTTTATCTCTCTGTCAGGTGGCAGGCCGGAAAGATTATCTAGAATCACATCCTCAAACTCTGATATAACATGGTGGTACACTGGTTCACCTCCTGCATTGTATACCCCTAAGGTAGATTGGCACCATACTCTTGGGTTTCTGAACTCAACTCAGGGTAACCTGGTGGTCTAAAAATATAATGCACTACGTCGACAATCTAGTATCGCGTGATATTGGCTCAATCAACTCATGTTAGGACGGTGTCATTGTCCAGATTTAACCTTAAAATAAATCCTCTTGTTCTGTTTACCACACTAATCCTTTAAAAGAAAATTTTCTCCCCTGCCTTAAGTATAATTTTCCTTCTCCTCAAATTTTTCCAAATTTTTTTTTTCCTCGAGTTTCTTCTTTTCGTTATTTATCTCTCCAAGTCGCATAGTACAATAATAGTATCCCTCGAGCACATACTAGAATTTCCTGGAATCCGATTATTATCTCCCAAGCGAGATCCTAAAGTTTTCATCTCCTCTAGCTCATAATCATCGTTCCTAGCATTGCTATCATATACGACCACTAGTTTCCAACATCAGTCTATGCATTCCCATAAATCATTCTAGGTCATGATCAACAATCCTTCTAGCTCTCAGTACTCCCAAGATCACCGCTATCTCAAGTACGACTAGGGTACTACTGGCTCCAATTCTCTTGCTACCCTTTCATACTAGTTCTAGAATCCAAAGAACCCTTCAACCTATCCTGATAGGGTAACATTCTTCTCATAGAAAGGTATACGAATTCTGTCTCCTGTCGTCTGGTCTTCGATCTTCTTCTGGAGGGAAGTCATCAGTCACAAGCATTCGTCTCCCCGAACAATAGGGGACGAGGAACAAGGATAGCGATATTTACGAAGATTGAACGAATACAAAGTGGAAGTCCAAGGGCGATAATCACATACAAAGAGTTTTAAAATCGATCATGGATTGAGATCCTATTCAAAAATCACAACATCTATTCCTAATTTGCAGGCTCGCTTGGCACAGTCAGGTGACCAAGATGATTTAAATCAGACCTGCATGGGCCACCACAAAAACATGTCACGCCCCAGTCCCAAAATACGTAGGACCAGGATTACGTGACACGCTAGCTACGCATTCGACCAGACTCTGGTCTGACTCGAATACATATAAGCTGTAATATAAAGGGCACTATCTAGAATTTTCCATATATGTAAACCTCTATTTTTCAATCCACAATGTACATCAGTCTACAAGAAAGAGCTATATGTGCTAAGGTCGGCCGCCCAATAACATACTAACTCGAATAGACTCGAGAAGAAGTATGAGTCTACAAAACTAGGCTACAACAGCAGATGAATAATCAATGTAAAATAACCATAATGCCGGTAGATATAATGTGAGTACCTGGTACCATGCTCGCAAGATATGCCACTCCATCAGTATCTCCAAGTGCTCCGTAATCGTCTATGCTGCAAAACTGGCAGGGAACCAGGTCCTCAGAGGGACGTAACAAGGTACAGAAATATAGCATGCCAAGTAAATAGAAAGTACAAGTGCACGACAGGGTACTCTATCATAACCAACTAGTGTGACATAGTTTAAAGACAATGTTCGACGCGTGGGCTGTCCAAAATAAAATTGCAGCTCCGAACATAGAGACACACGGGTCGTACCGTAGCTCCGAGCACAGAGACACACGGGTGTTACCACTACACTATGAAACAGGATCACTACACTATGAAACAGGATCACTACATATACATATATAAGCGCGTGCAGAGTAGCCCAAACGTCTAGTAACTGTCTTCCCCTTCCCAAGCGGTCAGCGATAGTGCGCTGAACCTGAACCTCTATCTAACAGTCTCGACACACGGAAGTAACTCAACATACGCGACCCTAAGGTCGTCCCAGTCTCTGGTCATGATGTCAGTATCAGGATACAGGAATCTGGCACGATCACAGTGTATGAGTGTGTCCTGGGGAATCGATATACTCAGGTACGTGCATCGAGGTGCTGTGAAGCATCTAACAATTATTCTAAGACGTTACGACGAAAGTCAACACCCGGTTGTGAACCGGACACGGAGTATCGATCGTCAATAGAAATATGTGCACGAGTACATAAAGAACAACAATATCTGTAAACTGAAATACAGGGTGGCAAGGTACACTTGCCTGCGTGAGGCTGCTGATGATGGGGTCCCGGTACCGCATCCAAGCCCTCAAGTCCCGCAGTACCTAGAGATAAATCACAAACTAGAATCAATGATCTAATTAAGACAGACAGGTGTGCTACACACATCAACATCTAGACTCAGTCTCAAACACGACTCTCAGGGACAAGTCACTAGGGGTTGATTACGGTTGACGGTTGGTACGGTATTCAAAATCAACTAGTCATCAATACGCTCTCCTCAATTTAATTCTCCATAATTAAATTAATAATGTCAATCATGAACCATACATCCCGATTATTTATTTAAAGGTCAAAAATCCTATTCTCCTCGAGTACATATCTTAATTAAATCGTCAATCCATGTAGAAGCCAACCCTAATTCACAATTCACCTGTCACAATTTCATCTCCTCGACATAACACAAATCGAATCCCCAAGCCCTTGATCACTCTATCCAATCATCGTAATTATATTCTTATAAGTTGTAAACACCCTAATTCCAATCTAATTTATGATATCCAAATCCAACTTTACAAAACAAAGGATACATGAACACTACATTATATAAACCCTAAAAACATGTCATCCTCCTTAATTCCCATCCTCAAATTATTCAAAATCCGTAGGCACATTAATCCACATTAGTCTCAGCCAATATAAACTTTAATCCCCTAGTTAACATATGATTTTCCATGCTACACTAATCATATAGTCCAACATGACATACTCATTACCCTAGTTAACATACACTCAACCATATATCATCATATTAAATAGGTATTAAAATCTAGATTTAAAACAAGTTAGGGAAGAATCGACCTTACCGATGTCGCCGGAGCACGGCCGGTGGAGGGTGGCTACGGGGTGGTAGTGAAATTGGTGAAAGTGGTGGCGAAGGGAGCTATCGGTGGTGGGAAGTTGGCCGGACAGGGTGCACGGCCAGGCCGGGAGAGCTCCGGACACGGAGGAGATCGGAATGTGGAAGCACACGGTCAGTCGGGGGTGTAATCCACCGTCGGCCAGGGACAGCCGCGGGAGGGAGTAGCACAGTCGGTCAGTCGCGGGACAGTCCGGCCGGAGCGGGAAACTTCAGCGGCCGGGGGTGAGCCTAGCCGCGGGGTGGTCGGCTGCTCACTGCGGGGTTGCTCCTGTTAGGAGCGGGAGGGTGGACCGACTGGGCGGGAGCAGCTGCTCCGAACGGGAGGAGCTGGGCCGGCTGCTCCGTCGGAGGCCGTCGGTCTGGGGATGGCCGGCGGTCGGGTATTCCGGTCGGGGTGATTTCAAATGGGAGGAGGAAGGAGGGAGGAAGAGAAGAAGAATAAAGAATGAAGAATAAAGGAGAAGCTTTGCATGGGGAGTAATAAATGGAGGAGGAGAGAGAGTGGAGTTGGGATTAGGGCCGGTGGAGTGTGTTGAGGGTAGGGGAGAAATGATACTTTATAGGGAGATGTGAGGGTTTGAATGTGTGGTGGTGATTCCCCTAGGAAAAATGAATGGTTGGGATTTAATATGAATAGGGGTGGGATTTCTTCATGAGGGAATGAGGGAAATGGGTTTGGGACCCCATTTTGGGACCCAACAATTAATCATGACCAATGAGGTGTTGCCAACAATTTGTTAATTGCAAATTAGCCCCCGTAAATTTTGAAATTTGCATGGACACATGAAATGACACAAAAATTGCGGAAAAAAATATATTTAAAATTGTCATGGTGAGGGGGGTGTTGCGCGTTAGGCGCGGGTCTAAATTGAAGGGCATTGGAATTTATTTAGTATTAAAATAGAATTTACAAAGTTGGTAAATCCTGATTTAAATAAAGATAACGCGTCCCGCGAATTCAATTTAATTGGGGCCCGCGGGGTCAAAATCCGGAAACGGCGCAAAGGCCAAAAATGGTGGGGGATTGGAGTCGGTCTTGGACCCTTTAGTTGGTCCGGCTCAACGGGTTAAGTTGGTACCCCAAAATCGAGGGTAACGACACAGGTGTCCGACACGGAATTAAATACGGGTTACAATTTTCGAAAATGTTGTGCAATTAATTTAGTGCACACAAAAGTTGATTTTAACAGTCAGAAAAGTCCAGTGCCTAATTTGGCGAGTTGAGTCGAGTGTACAATATTTGTACGAAATTTATGGGCTGATATTGGGCTCCGAAAAATCAGAAAAAGATAGGGCGCGCCAAGGGTTTTAATTAAATTGAATTAAATACCAGATAAAGTCCTCTAATATCTAAACCTCGACATCTGCTATCAAAATTTTCCAAATCCACTCTAACTTTCTACAGAATAAATCGAGGGGGTTTACAACTATGTCAAATTAGGTAAAACTAGGTCCACACCTTCAATCTAAGTCAAACCTAGCTTCTAGGTTGGTTACAAAGCTAAACTAGCAAATACTAGGTGGTACTAGGCTATACCAAGGTTTCTAGGTCCATACCTTGAAGCTATTAGCTATACTAGCTAATATTCATTATACTAGCTACTATTATTATATATATAACTTATATACTATGGTATCTAGCTAATACTTTACTCTAATAACTTATCTTAACTAGATACATTTAGTACCTTAATATGTACTTAGCATTACCTAACTAACACTAGTATTACATACCTTAATAATAGAACTTGGTATCAGCCATTACTAATACTCTTGCTATGGTTTTGGTGTCTTAGCTAATACTTCATATAACTCTAATACTTAACTTGATATCATGACTCAAGATACCAACTAATTTCAATTACCTACACGCTCACTTATGCCCTGAACACAACACACTAGCTAACACTAACACATAACTAACTCAGTCCTGATACACACATGCCCTACTTCTTACTCAAGTGCACCTACTACCTAGGTTGGTACACTTTTGTGCACACACATGTCAGTATAGCAAACACGGATAAAATCTCAATTTCGTACTTGCCACATTGTGGTGCAGGCCTAACATAATTATAATTGTAAAACACCTACTCTTGTGCTCTCCCCAACACACTTAGGTAACCACTTGTATATCCCATATAGTGTACATAGACATAGCCATCAGGGATATATGATACACAATATTTCCTGCATAGACCTAGCAACTCGGGTTACAAGTGGAGCTGTTGTTATTTCCCTTCAAGTTGTATTGCATTCTTCTATGAAGCAGCACACAAACCCAGTTATAGATATCACAAAATTTTCATACTTATACCAACTGACCACACTCCAATTTCTGAATTTGAATCTCCCTCCGTACATCATCATACTTCAAAGACCCCCCCCTAAATGTACAACAATCCCCTTACTTACTGTGGTACTATATCCCATTGCCCATCAACCTATACACCATCCATACTGCCATGAATCACCCAGTATCATTAACTCACAGTACTTTAATCCAGCTGCAACCTACACAAGCTTACCCCTTAGCTGTATACGAGTGCTCATACACTGGCAAAAGAGTACTAAAATGCACACACACAAACACACAACAACTTGCATGCAAAGTACACCGGCTCTGCTCTACCCGATCACATATAACTGCTCTCTACCCAATCACACATAGCCATATGCAGCAACTAAACTCCCTCAATAGCATCAACACCAAGATAACAACAACTGAATAATAACATTAACTTGATAATAATGACAGCATGTATCCTCCCTCTCACTTGTAAACTAAAATACCAACCGCACAATACAGTGCACGGTTGCTAATGCAACATAAAGCCCACACACTACACGCATATATCCATTTACAACTATATACATACATCTAATTACATATATAAACACACAAAACCTATACTAAACACCCCCAATTAATGATGCTTCTCATGATACACCTACATATTAGTCACACCCAAGCGAATAACCCATAATACACTCATTCATATGAGACCAAAACTCTACCATTCTTATCGATAACACACATACAAACATATATATGACTCACACATATATGAATAAATAAATAAATAAATAAATATATATATATATATATATATATATATATATATATATATATATATATATATATATATATATATATATCACTCAAGATAGACTCATACACTCCTATATAATATAACAAACACTTGGTGTACAACACCTAGATACTTACTATATACCTTTGACATGCTCGCAATACACCCCCACAACACAATAACACACTCTCTAAGCCCCTTGAACACAACCAATATATAATACATTTTATATATATCATATATATTAGCTATTTAAATACCATGAATAGAAATTGGCGTGCTAGAGCTAACTACCTATAAAAATACCCCTCCTACGACCTCGTATCACAACGTATCGCGATACCACTCATCGTATCCTATTATGGACATGAATGCCCTTCTAATCATGCACCTCACTCTAAAATTTTTAGAGAAATATTCTATCAAACACCTAATGGCCAAAAATTAGATTTTTCATAATTTGGCCATAAAAGTCATTATAACTTTCAGCATATGTCTCCTATGAACCTAGTTCTTCTTCCTATGGGTACTACTAATGCATGTGTGGATTCCTAATGATCAAATAAAAAAATTAGAATCTAATTAAAGAAATTTTTTAGATTTTTACCTATTGAAAGATGGATCTCCAATACAAAGCTCAAATGGACACAATTAGGACACAAGCTCCTAACTAAAACCTTCCTTTTCAAGGGCTTCTTGCAATCCAAGCTCCTAGGCTCCTTAGATGATGAAAATATAATGTATTGAGAGTGATTTAAGATAAAATTGGTGGAGAGATGAATTAAATTGGGGCATAACATAATTGCGGATCTAATGGAATAAATTATGAAGAGGAGAGAGAAAGTTTTTCCCCTTCTATAGGCCGGCCACATAGCCCCCTTCCCAAGCAATGTACAAAGACCCAAATACCCCTATTGAATTGTTATGAAAAGAAGTTAATTTGGGAGAAGCTTATATTCCTAATAAAAATTAGTCTGATCTCTTTAATTAACTAAAGCGAATGAGTCTAATCGGCCTAGTCTAATGTTGGCTCATGTGTCATGACAAATCTAATTTGGTCTACTAGTGTCAAGTCTAATAAATAGGCTAGTCCACTTACTACTAAATAATTAGCACTATATATATATAATATAACATTATATATAATATAATACAAAATAATAAAATTAGTCTTTTCTAGATATGTGGTAGTGACACATAGTATGTCCAGTTAGGCTCATAAATATTAAATTCGTCGAAAGAATTTAGTTGGTGTTGCGTAATAAAATCATCCACAATGAAAAAAGGGTTTAAGTATCATTTTCCCGTAAAATGCGTCACAAAAGTTGTACAACTAAAACAAAGCATGATAAGGTAAATTTGTGAGTGACAATATGGTATCAGCCTAATTTGGCTTGACTAATTCTATCATACAAAGCTGGTTGGAAAAAAAGCTAGTATATTGCTCAAGATTTTAAGACCATGGTGATAGGTATCAAAGGGTTAAAAAATATCTAATAAATACTTTAATTACGTAATAAATCTTTGTAATAAAAATAAAATTTCTATTTCTTTTGAAATACCAAGAATAACCCTATATAAAAATCAGAGAGCTTACAATCTACGCAAACTATAAAAATTTTGTCCTCAAAATTTAAAATAAGCATGCTAGAAAAGAGTAAGAGAACTCACTCTGAAACAAAGATATATACGACTCGTCACATTGAGTTTCTATCTATATAAAATGTAAGGCACGATCTACAAGTAAGGAATACAAAACGGTAAAGAAAAATTTAAGTACGCAAGGCCATACATTAATTCTCAAAAAATGGGGGATATAGTTACCAATGAGTTCCTAGTTTGATGTCACGTTCTTACAGCAAGGATAGACTTAGTTCAAGTCACTACCCAACTTATAATAGAAATCAAGTTGGCCGTGATAACTATGGTTAGGAGCCTATTTACACGGCTTATGGAATGGTCTAATCTTTAAAAAAGATGCGAGAATATTAGACTCTTCTAGCTGTAGTCATAAACTAACAAGGAAAGCCTAGGTATTATCATAGTGCTATTGGTCAATTTCTCAATATGGAGTAGTATTATCAATTCAACATGACTGCTATATATGTCATATCTACAATAAGACAATAGATAAGGACTTGGTCGAATATAACATGAGCAAGGTGGTACCGAGGGATCCAATTATTGTATAACATGGCTAACGAAGCTACAAGATCGAAGGAATCATATAAAAGAAGAATTGGTAAACCAAGATTAGAGGATAATAATAAGTTCACGAAGTATTTTTAAGGGATTTTATTCAAGGTTAAGGCACGAATAAGTAGGAATATAGAGAATCAAATCATATTGACTAGGTCAAGAGAATAAATTTAGAAAAGAATTGGTAGCCCATGGTGATATGAACATTTGTAAGGGATTGGATTTAGGAATTGAGTACGGTTAGGGAATGAACAAATATTATAGTCAATCGCCAAATTCGAATGGTCGTTAGGACCACTCTAAGAGACTAGGACTATGAGTGAAGATAAGTAACTCAACATAAAAGGATAATTGTACGATCGATAAGAAACAACAACTTCAAGTTACGAGGACAATCTTGGCTTTTTACTGATTTATTAGGTTAAGATGCTACACTCCTACTCCCACTAACATAAAATCTATCTATTCTGATTTTTTAGGATAATATTTGATTCAAAAAAGTTGTCGCTTGCAAAACTCAAGACTAGAATCTGATATATATTATCTATTCATGTCACGTTCCAATCCTAAAATACGTAGGACTAGGAATATGTAGCATGTCAGCCATATGCATATGACAACTCCAATATGTTAGAAAATTATAGCACATACGTACGCTATAATATGAATATTAATTCACAAGTGGTTCATATATTATAAACACAAGTCACAGACATCTATATCTCATCCATAAGAATAAGTAGAGGATCAAAATAATTTGCTAAATGTCTTAAGTATGAAATATCAAAAGAATAATAGTCATGTGCAGACAAATCCAATATCCATCGATTATATCAAAAATTTAAATGATAGAGGACATCAAAATCCCTAATATAAAATAAATGTTAATAAATAAACAACAGCTAAGGATCAATCGGCAATGAAGTAATCACTGTTACTCAGAAGGTAAGACCTCCTCAACTGAGAAAGATGCGTCAGGCCCAGGTGTATACTCCTGCGGATAATCCTGCTCATCTATACCTAGAAGTGGACCAGGTCCTCAGAGGGATGTAACAAGATACAAAAAGTACATGCCATAATATACTGAAAATAACATCCAAAGGGTCGCCTAATCGTCTATGTCAAATACACTTTTGAGAACAACTTCCAACGTATGGGCTATCTGCTAAAAATAGGATTGGCAAGAGTCTCTCGGAGAATCAGTGGCCAAAAAAGCATAACATCTTTCGATGGTCAAAGGCCGCCTATAAATAATATAATAATAGGGTCATCTGACCACGCATCCCCGGCGGAGCGTACGGGTTACAAAAGGGAAAGTATAAAGGAGCCCATATGCCTACTTGTAATTCTCACCACCTTATGCTCTATCCATGTCATATCCATGCCACGGTGATACCATTTAGTAATTGCCAGGTCTCCTAGCATGCATTTTTATTAGGAGTTATTTCGATATTTCTTTAATATATTAAAAAATTATAACACATACGTACACTGTAATATGAATATTAATTCACAAGTTGTTGATATATTGTCAACACAAGTCACAAGCATCTATATATCATCCACAAGCATAAGTAAATAAATATCAAAATAAATAGCTAAATGTCTCAAGTACGAAGTATCAAAAGAATAATAGTCGGGTGGAGAGAAATCCACTACCAATCGACTATATCAAATACTATAATGATAGAGGAAGATGAAAATCCCTAATATAAAATAAATGTCAATAAAGAAATAACATCTAAGGATCCATCACCAATGAAGTAATCACTGGTACTCAGAAGGTAAGACCTCCTCAACTGAGAATGATGCTTCAGGCCCGGGTCCATACTCCTGCGGATAATCCTGCTTGTCTATACCTGAAAGTGGACCAGTTCCTCAGAGGGAAGTAACAAGATACAAAAAATACATGCCATAATATACTAAAAATAACATCCAAAAGGTCGCCTAATCATCTATGTGAAATGCACTTTTGAGAACAACTTTTTAACGTATAGGCTATCTGACAAAAAATGGGATTGGCATGAATCTCTCGGAGAATCAGTGGCCTAAAAAGCGTAACATTTTTCGATCGTCAGAGGTCGCATACAAATACGTATATGTGTTATTGTATATGTATATCGATGGGGAAGTTCACTGTATAGTCGGGTCCCTGAGGCAGTGCCTGAGCACTGTGCAGAGTCGGGTTCTTCAGTTGCTTGTGTATCAGAGTTTCTGTGTGTGCACTACGGAGTTTTATTGTGTGTTAAGGCCTGCACGGGCATGTGCATCAGTGTGCCTGTGTGTGGTAGTTTTGGTTCAGTGATTAGTGAGTGTATTGGATTGGGTGAGTACACTAACACCTACTACCTGAGAAATTGATACATTAGTAAGCTTAGTATATTCATTATGCAGTAGGGTTCAGTCAAGTATCAGTTGTTGAGTTCATAGTGTGTCAGAGTATCTCAGTATTTTGGGGGAAACTGTGCAGTAAGTATCTATACACAGTATCAGTTCAAAACTGAACTGTGGCTACAGCTGCATTGTGTATTATCAGTAGTGTATCAGGATATCCATATGATTGTTTAGGAAGTTAGTGCCAAGTAAATTGGGAAGTGACGTTTTGTTAAGGTAAGAGCATATGAGAGTGTACCAATGTTAAATTATAGGAGTATCAGTTCAGTCCCCTGCTGTGTAGTGGTAACTGCATAGAAAGAGTATCGGATTTACTGTAGGGAAACTGTGTACATTCGTGAACAAAGTCAACTAGCTGGGTGATCCTGCCAGTAGCCATAAGCTTGTCTCAGAGGTTTTGGCCATTGCCTGTGTAAGTTTGAACAAAGTCAACTACCTGGGTGATCCTGCCAGTAGTCTTGTGATTGAGTATATTATAAATTGTTGATTCAATGTATTATCATTGCCCTCCATATGGAGTTGAGACCATTGACAAGATGAGTTATGTTGTTAGTCTTGAGATCTAGATAGCGTTCTACCGCCGATGCTGCTGCGTAGGCTGGACGTACCCATAGCTCATGCCCAATTTCCGGGTGCGGGTCGTGACACATTTTTAGTGGTGGCCCATGCAGATCTAGATTCGCATTTAGAGCAATATCGTAGTGGTGCTCGCTTAGAGTATTGCTACGACCTATTTTTGGAAATAGGATTTAGGCCGAGAATATGCTCAATCACAATTAGAGAATCTCTGATCCTTATAATGCTATTCTTAATGATTACTTCCTTTAGAATTTTTACTGTCCTTCCTTGATGATATCGTGTTTATTACCTTAATTAATTCTTTTCAATCTGTCTTTAGGATTCCGCCAAAGACCAGGTCCTTGAGACTTGGAGCAGCAGCTTCAGAGAGGTCTGCCACCTCTCGCCCTGTTGGATTGACATCCGCAGTACCTCCTACATCTTCTGTTCATGTGAGAGTATCAGAAATTTTCGGGGGTCCTCCTCCCC
The DNA here is from genome assembly GCA_036927795.1 of Iris macrosiphon. Taxonomy (NCBI): domain Eukaryota; kingdom Viridiplantae; phylum Streptophyta; class Magnoliopsida; order Asparagales; family Iridaceae; genus Iris; species Iris macrosiphon. The sequence continues at coordinate 109,017,494 of JAYESA010000005.1, forward strand.
CACCTGTTCAGAGGGTTGCCACAACTGTGACTGAGCCTCTTCCACCACCACTGACTCCGTTTCCTGGAGGTGTGCCCGTTGATGAGGCACAGATGTTCGCACTGATCTAGGGCATGGTTGATGCCCAGAGGACGTCAACGGAGGCTCAGAGGGTACAGAAGGAGGTGTACCAGGCCCAGAATGAGATGATGAGTGTGAGCATGGAGAATGCTCATCAGGTGGCTCTTCAGGCTGTAGAGAGAGTTGCACAGCAGCAGCAGCATCCTAGCCAGCACCACCAGAAGTCGGGCACTATCATGGACTTCAAGAGGATGATGCCTCGGGAGTTCAAAGGTACTGAGGGGATACTCTATGCCGACGATTGGCTAGAGGACATAGAGAGAAACTTACGCTTGGCGCAGCTTCCGGAGGTTCTTCACATCGAGGCCGCCGGCAGCCAAAAGTATGACATCGCGCTGACGTGGTTTCGCACTGAGCCGAGACTCATTGTTGGGGGACTTACTTTGGAGGCCTTCAAGTAGCTCTTCAAGGAAAAGTTCTTTCCTGATGTTACCCTAGGAGCCTTGGAGATTCAATTCCATGACTTGGTCCAAGGGAGCATGTCAGTTGATAAGTACGTCGCGAAGTTTTGCCGCCTGAGTCATTTTGTGCCATCGATGATTCGAGATCCAGGAGACAGGGCCCGAAAGTTCAGGAAGGGGCTGACAAGGGAGATTAAGTCTCGCACGTCGGGATGTCGCACTGCTACCTTCGAGGGCATATTGATGGATGCCCAGATTGCTGAGGATGACTTGGACCTCAGGCCCCAGAGAGGACGTAACTCTTCAGGAGGAGAAAACAGTAGTACAGGACCGGGCAAGTGTCCACACTTCTAGCAGCAACAGAGGCCATACCAGCAGCAGCATCAGCAGCACCAGGAACCAGCCCGAGGACACGCCCAGCAGCAGCAGCAGAGATAGACTCAGCCCGCTATCCAGTATACGTACTGCCGGAAGGCAGGACACACTAGAGAGATCTGCAGGAAGAGGTTGGGTACATGCTTGTCCTGTGGATCGTCAGCACATCAGCTGAGTGATGGCCCTTCTATTCAGACTCGTCCAGGTCAGGGTGGAGCAGCCGCTCAGAGGGGACCAGCCAGGGTACCTACCGTACCAGGAGGCCAGCAGAGGGGACCTCCACTTCCACCGTAGCAGCAGAGGTTTGTTCAGCACCAGCAGCAGCAGCAGCAGCAGCAGAGAGGTGCACCACAGGAAAGAGCATACGCCATGGCGGTCGAGGAGGCCGAGCCAGCAGGAGATGTGATTACAGGTTCAGTTCTTCTCGATTGCATTCTAGCATTTACATTATTCGACTCTAGCGCTTCCCATATTTTCGTGTTTGTATCTTATGCTCTCAAGCATCATTTAGAGGCGAAACAATTGGATAGGACTTGCAAGATCACGACTGGCGAAGTTATTATCCTAGTCCGTGATTATTGCAAGGACCGGAGAGTATCATTAGGAGGCCGAGAGTTGAGCGTACGCTTACTCGTCATGCCACTTCTGGGATACGATATTATACTCGGAATGGACTGGTTGAGTAGGCATCATGCTACTATAGATTGTCATAGAGGCAAAGTGATATTTTGACCACCAGGAGAGCCGGAGTTCGAGGTTGCCAGAGGAGCAGCGAAGCAGAGCAGAAGCACTTTTTGCGGAGCCAGGATGGAAAAAAAGAAGTTACCACATCCTCGGATAGTGGAGTTCCTAGATGTATTTTCAAAGGAGTTGCCAAGCTTGCCGCCAGACAGAGATGTTGAATTCTCTATAGACTTGGTGCCAGGAGCGGAGCCCATTTTACAGCATGTCTATAGAGTCAACAACAGCGAGCTGGCAGAACTGAAGAAGCAAATTAAGGAGCTGTAGGACAAAGGCTTCATCAAATCCAGTTCATCACCATGGGGAGCTCCGGTATTATTCGTACCGAAGAAGGATGGCACGGTGCACATGTGCATCAATTATAGAGCTCTGAACAACCTCACTATCAAGAACAAATACCCGTTGCCGAGGATACATGATCTTTTTGATCAGTTGAGCGGGGCGAAGGTATTTTCAAAGATAGACTTGAAGTCAGGCTATCACCAGGTGAAGGTGAAGAGAGAAGACACGCCTAAGACAGCCTTTCGGACCAGATATGGCCAGTTTTAGTTCATGGTAATGCCATTGGTTTAACCAATGCACCGGCAGTATTCATGAACTTGATGAACAAGGTGTTCCACCAGTACCTTAACAAGTTCGTGGTGGTGTTCATCGACGATATTCTTGTGCATTCCAAGACCCCAGCGGACCATGAAGAGCACCTGAGGATGGTCTTAGAGACTCTTAGGAAGGAGGAGCTGTATGGGAAACTTTCAAAGTGCGAATTCTTCCTTGACAAGATTAAATTTCTTGGGCATGTCGTGAAGGGTGACGGAATCTCAGTTAACCCAAAGAAGATCGAGGCAGTGGAGTCGTGGGCTACCCCTAGTTCGGTAGCTGAGATCAGGAGTTTTCTTGGGCTAGCAGGATACTACAGGAGGTTTGTACAAGACTTCACCAGGATTGTAGCGCCAATAACTAGGCTGACCAGAAAAGATGGATTTTGTCTAGACGGAGGATTGCCAGGCCATATTTGATGAGCTGAAAAAGCGATTAACGACAGCTCCAGTTTTGACGTTGCCAGTGGGGACAGATGGATTCATTATCTACAGTGATGCTTCAGGGAAGATTTTGGGTTGCGTTCTTCAACAGCACGAGAAGGTAATTGCCTATGCTTCTAGGCAATTATGCCCTCATAAAAAGAACTACCCCACCCACGATTTGGAGTTGGCAGCGGTTATCTTCGCTCTAAAGCTGTGGAAACATTACTTATACGAAGAGCGTGTGGAGATCTTCACCGACCACAAGAGCTTAAAGTACGTATTCACACAGAAGGAGCTAAACATGAAGCAGAGGAGGTGGTTGGAGTTGATGAAGGACTTTGACATCTCATTACAGTACCACCCAGGAAAGGCCAACGTAGTCGCCGATGCCTTGAACAAGTATCCGATGGCTATGTACTTGACGACAGATAGACATTTGTTGGCTGATCTGGAAAGCTTGAGAATTGAGGTTCTAGTTCCCGATATCGAGATTCAGATATGGGGATTACAGATACAGTCTGAGCTGATAGACAGAATCAGAGCTGCACAATATGATGATGAGGCTCTAAGGAGTATCAGGGCATAGGTTCGGACAGGATTGTCAGACGACTTTACTATTACGGACGATGGGTCTTTACGGTACGGCACGAGGATGTGTGTGCCGAGCGGGGAGCTGCACGAGAAGGTTTTGTAGGAGGCACACCGCTCTCAGTACTCGATGCATCCCGGTGCCAACAAGATATATCGGGACTTGAGGGAGCATGTATGGTGGTATGGTATGAAGCGCGAGGTAGCACACTTCGTATCCCGATGTCTAGTGTGCCAGCAGGTAAAGGCGGACCGGCAGAGGCCAGGTGGATTGCTTCAACATTTACCTATCCCAGAGTGGAAGTGGGAACACGTGACCATGAATTTCGTTTTGGGTCATCGTGGATAAGTTGACCAAATCAGCCCACTTCTTACCCTTCAAAGTGGGCACATTGACAGAGAGGCTAGCAGAGATGTACGTGCGGCAGATTATCAGATTACATGGGGTTCCTGTGAGCATCGTCTCAGATCAGGATAGTCGTTTCACTTCCCACTTTTGGAGGAGTCTGCAGGCTAGCTTGGGCACTCAGCTCAAGTTCAGTACCGCATACCACCCCAGACAGACGGACAGTCTAAAAGGACTATTCAGACTCTCGAGGATATGCTACGCACTTGCGTTCTAGATCTCGGAGGTTCTTGAAAGGATAATCTACACCTGGTAGAGTTCACTTACAACAACAGCTACCAGGTCAGCATTAAGATATCGCCATTCGAGGCTGTATATGGACGAAGGTGTCGTACACCATTATCTTGGGATGACGTCGGAGAGAGAGCCTTGCTAGGACTAGAAATGGTCGTGGATGCAGCAGAAAAAGTGAAACTCATCAGAGACAGACTGCGAGTGGCGCAGGACAGACAGCGGTATTGGGCCGACAGCTACCGTAGACCCCTTGAGTTTCAGGTATAGGTTTATTATTTTTCAGGCTTGTGATTGTTTTGTTTTAAACTATGTGTTGAGACTGTTTTGTTCTAGGTTGGCGATCTAGTATTTCTACGGATTTCTCCGACATGAGGCATGATTATTTTTGGTGGAGGCGGGAAGCTTAGTCCACGCTATATCGGACCTTTCGGTATCCTTGCGAGGGTCGGTTCAGTGGCGTATAGACTAGACTTGTCACCTGTACTAGAGAGAGTGCATGACGTGTTCCACGTGTCACAGTTGAGACGGTATATGGCAGACCCTAGTCACGTACTAGATCACTCGGAGATCGAGGTTGGTCCGACTTTCATCTACCCTGAGCAGCCCGTAGAGATCTTGGATCGCAGAGAGAAGGTATTGCGGAACCAGACTATTCCTTTGGTTCATGTTGCATGGAGATATCACTCTCCAGGCGAGTTGACCTAGGAGAGAGAGGACGAAATGCACGAGCAATACCCATATCTCTTCGAGACTTGAGTATAATTCCTTGCCTGATTTTGTTCTTGTTCTAGTTCAATTCAATTTCGAGGACGAATTTTTTTTAGGAGGGTAGACTTGTCCCTACCACATTTCTAGATTTTATCATTATTGTAAATTGCCATGTTTAATTTATTGTATAAATGAATATGTATGATAAGTTTACTAAATAAATTATAGGGTATTTTTAATGCATAGGTTTATGGGCTTGACCTAATGACCCATTAGATTTGACCTTGTGACCAAACCCTAATTATTTTTTTTAGTTTTTAGTTAAACCCTAATTGAATGACTAAAACCCCTTATTAAATAAAGTTCTTCATGATAAATCATGAAGAGCAATTAAGGCACTTGGCATTAGAAGCCCTAACCCTAGTCCTATTTAATGAGAGGGACCCTCCCTCAAGCTTCTCCAATCATGAAGAAAAATCCTAAACCTAGCCTCCACTTAGAAAACCATTCCCTTCCTAAAAATTTCAGGAATTTATAACCCTAGAAACCCATTTCCTTCTCCATCAAGAGAGATCTAGGAGCTTGGACAAAGGAGGCTTGAAGAAAGATGAGCTACATTGAGAAACCATCTCCCAATAGGTGAGAACCCGAATTAAACCTCATTTAATTCTATTTTTTCATTGTTGTTTGGCCATTAGGAGCCCCAATTTAAACTAGGAGTGGCTCTTTGGTTTTTTCATGGAGTCCTAGTTGATTCTAGGGTTTTGTGGTTCCAATGATATTTTCCCCAATTTTTATGAGCCCTAGTTATGGAAATATGCATTCCTGCATGTCCGCATCATCTCCCTGTCATTTTTATCTTGATTTAGGGTTTTAGTTTTGGGTATCCAAGAGTAACCAGGTGAAACCCGATCCCAGCCTATCATGCCACAGTCCCAAAATACATGGAACTAGGCCACGTGGCAATAGCCAGCTGACACGTCTCCAAGGATATCCCAATTTAATGGATCCACGAATGGTGCTACGCTATCCTATAATACTAACAGGTATAATATTAGTCAATAACAGGTAATCTAATCTCATCCACAAATAAAGAGCAAGAAGTACTGAATAAACTGTTGGATAATAAATACCAGTCTCAAGATATCATAGCACAACTAATAATGTCTGGTGGGAACAAACCCACTACTATGACGAAATAAAGTACTGAAATGAGATATAAAAAATAATGAGGCTAGGGCTCTAGATAATGATGTGCCCAACTAGGCTAAAGGCCTACCAACTGGTCACGGGAACTCTGACGGCTGTACCTCTAACTCCTCAGCTGTAGCAAATCTCGTCTCCTGTCTGGGGCCGTATACTGTGGGGTAGAAAGCCTCGTTCAAATCTGGAAAGGTACCAGGTCCTCAGAGAGACGTAACAAGATACATAGAAACATGCCATATATAAATACTGAATAAAGTAAATGCAATAAAGGGTATGCTAACCAATCTAAGTGAATGCAATTGTGAGGACAACTTTGGTACGTATGAGTAGGTGTAGGCATAACGTCCATACCGCTCCAAAGAACGGGGAATCTGTAAGTATATATACGTCCATACCGCTCCTAAGAACGGGGAATCTGAATTGTATAACGTCCATACCGCTCCGAAGAATGGAGAATCTACCAGTATATATATACGTCCATACTGCTCCGAAGAACGGGGAATCTGAATAAAAAAGGGGGTCATTAGATCCGTGGCTCCTTCGGATGCTACGGATTCCAATGGGTGTATCCCATACTTCTACTAGTGGTCCGCCCCTCCTATTGTAAATACGAAACTCGAATACTCGACGTGCATACCACGTAGCTACATGCCAGTCTCTACTAACATAAAATATAAACCTGAATTACGTACTAACCGTGATGCATGTCACACGTACCGATTGCTAGTCGAATACTCGGACCCGTATCCCAATATGAATATCATAGTGTAACATGTAAAGTGTCAGGTCCTGGAGGATACCAACATATCCTCCTCACTGGGATGAGTCTACTAGTGACTAGGCCAAGAATACTAAGTTATCGACGTATCCGTCAATAGCACCCGAATAAATCTCGGACAAGCACAATCATATGAAATACAACAGCAACTAACATATAACATATGCAACATTTAATTTAAACAGAAATATGGTAAGGTATCTTGCCTGAGTCCTCAAACTGTGAGTGCCAGAAGCCTGTTCCTGCAGTGTCTCCCGGCTGGTCCAATAGTCCTAAACACAAAATATAATATAACAATCTAATATCAGACACTAAGAAATACATAATTAATTATGACGTTGTTGCGCGATATTGTTGCCGGTTTACTGTTGACCGAATACAACGTCACAGGTGCGCGTAGCTAGGGTGTACCCGCGTATGTCTTTGGTCAACGTGCGCCTTGCGACAATAAATTATCGAGTTAAGGTTTGACAACTACTTCTACTCTGCACGGAACCATGTCCTTGATTTCCTTGCTCAAAATACTAGGTTTATGCCCAGGGGTTCAGGTGAAATACTGGTCATTAACGACAGGTCCCATGATTAAGGTAATCGCTGGTTATTAGATGAGTTCTGACTCTTGCTAATCATCATGCCGATTATATATATATAATTCAGAGTTAACTAAGTTGTGTCCAGCATACAACTCTCGACGTGACGATACGATGCTCACATACGAACACGATACAAGAGTATAGGCATTTACCTTGCTGGCTGGACGAGGTTCTTCTCGTCGCCTGGTCGTCCTCCGGTGAATGGAAACTCCGACGTTGGCCTGCGAGCAGCGTCAGCTGCTGAACATCAAGAGCAGGGACCGCAGCAGCAGCTGCTCCGGCAGCGGCGTTGCTGGGTGGAGCCGCACGGGTGTGCACCGGTCGGGTTGGGAAAAGTCGGGCGGGGTTTGGCTGGCGGGTTGGGGAGCAGTCGGGCGGGGTATGGCTGGCGGGTTGGGGAGCAGTCGGACGGGATGTGGCCGGCGGGTTGGGGTGCAATCGGGCAGGGTAGCGGCCTTAGGTGTTGGCCGGCCGGAATAGGGGAGGGATGGAGTAGGGGTCGGCTAGGGTTCCTTTGAAGATGGTGGTAGTAGGGATTTTTAGGGTTTGAGTGAAAGAGATGTATATTTATATGGGTGATGTGGTTCGCGGTTGGCCTTGAGGTTTGGGCCTGTCTAGCCTTGTTGGGTTGGTAGTCCACTTGAAAGGGCGCATGTGGGCTTGGTTCGGTTCTGCTAGAGGTGAAATTGGCCTTACATTCAAATTAATTAATAATTTAACCTGGTAATTACTAATACGTCGAAAACATAAAGAGCTAGATTTTTGGGTAGTACCCCGGAGTCGTGGCATAACAGGCTTGGTGTAGACTGGTACCCTAATTTGGGTACTTGGGATTTGGGATGTGGTTGCATCTCAATTAGAAAAATTAAATAAATCCTATATTTGACGAGGGGGTTTACAATCTACCCTCCTTAGAGCATTTCGTCCTAGAAATTAAACATTCGTATAGTAAGAACTAAAGACTGAATTTAAAATGCTACTACATACCTAGTCCTTCGAAGAGGTAGGGGTAAAGCTGGCGAATATCCTCCTCGCATTCCCAGGTTGACTCGCCGGGTGCATGATGTCTCCATGCGACACGAACTAGGGGGATGGTCTGCCCTCGCAATACCTTCTCACTTCTGTCTAGAATCTCCACAGGCTCTTCTTCATATGATAGGCTCGGGCCGACTGTGATTTCGGAATGGTCAAGCAAGTGACTAGGGTCCAGTATGTACCTCCTCAATTGAGATACATGGAAGACGCCATGGACTCCTTCCAAAGTCTGCGGCAAGGCTAATCTGTAAGCAACCTCTCCAACGCGTTCTAACACATCGAATGGTCCGATGTACCTCGGACTCAGCTTCCCTCGGCCTTCGAATCTGATAGTCCCTCGAGTAGACGAGATCCTTAGAAATACGTGATCTCTAACCTGAAACTCTAAGGGTCGTCGATACGTATTTGCCCAATGCTTCTGTCGGTCTTGTGCTGCTCGTAGATGTCCTTGGATCTTCTTCACCTTCTCCACTGTACGAACGACCAGCTCTGGAACGGGAATCTGTCGCTCGCCTATATCACTCCAACATACTGGAGAACGACATTTCCTGCCATACAACGCTTTATAGGGAGCCATCTGGATGCTCGCCTGATAGCTGTTATTGTAGGAAAACTCGATCAGATGCAAATGGTCCTCCCATGATCCTCCGAAGTCAAGCATGCAAGCTCTCAACATGTCTTCTAGCGTCTGAATGGTGCACTCAGTCTGGCCATCTGTTTGTGGGTGATACGCGGTACTAAACTTCAGACTGGTATCGAGACTCTTTTGCATACTCCGCGAAAAGTAAGATGTAAACCTCGTATCCCTGTCAGATACAATACTAACTGGCACTCCGTGCAGTCGCACGATATCTCTCATGTACATGTCTGCTAAGAACTCTGTGGATTGTCCAACTCTGAAGGGTAAGAAGTGTGCGGACTTGTTGAGTCTATCCACGATTACCCATACTGCGTTACGACCACTAGGACTCCTAGGAAAGCCCGTAACAAAGTCCATAGTGATGTTCTTCCATTTCCACTCTGGTATAGGTAGTGGTTGAAGCAATTCTGCAAACCTCTGATTCTCAGCCTTGACTTGCTGACAAACCAGGCACTTGGCCACAAAGCGTGCTATCTCCTTCTTTATTCCATGCCACCAGTAGTACTGTCTCAAGTCCCTGTACATCTTCGTGCCTCCTGGATGAATAGAGTTGGTCGAACTATGTGCTTCTGTCATCAACTCCTGTCAAAGTACTCCATTTGGTACATAGAGACGATCTTCGCATCTCAAAGTTCCATCTTCATGTATTCGTAGTCCTGTCTGTATTCCAGCCTCTGTCCTCTGCCTAAGTCTCTAAAATCTGGCATCTGTCGGCAAAGCAGCCTTGATTCTCTCCACCAATGTCAATTGCAACTGAAAAATCGACAATTGTCCATCTATTCCGGGCATGACAATCTCTATACCCATCTGCTCTAGATCCTTCAACAGATATTGCTGGGTAGTCAGGAAGAATGCCATAGGTCTTTTGCTCAACGCGTTAGCTATGACGTTGGCCTTTCCCGGATGGTACTGTAGCTCGATCTTAAAATCTGTCATCACTTCGAGTCAACGTCTCTGTCTCTGGTTCAGGTCCTTCTGGGTGTAGACGTACTTTAAGATCTTATGATCAGTAAATATCTCTACTCTTTCTCCATATAAATAGTGTCTCTAAAGCTTCAAAGCAAAGATTATCGCTGCAAGCTCCAAGTCATGGGTGGGATAGTTCTTCTCATGTGTCCTCAACTGTCTAGAAGCATAGGCTACAACCTTCCCGTGCTGCATCAAGACACATCCTAATCCTTTCCCAGATGTATCGTTGTAGATCACGAATCCTCCAGGTCCAGATGGTATGGTCAAGATGGGTGCTATAGTCAAACGTTTCTTTAGCTCATCGAATGCCTTCTGACACTCCTCTGTCCAGGTAAACTCCTGCTCCTTACGGGTCAAGCGGGCATCGGGTCTGTAATCTTCGCGAAGTTCTCTACGAACCTCTGGTAATATCCTGCAAGTCCTAGAAAGCTCCTCACTTCTGAGACATTGGTAGGGGTCGACCATGTCTCTAGCGATAAAATCTTGTCTGGATCTACTAAAATACCTTATCTTGAGATGACGTGTCCAAAGAAAGCGACAAGATCTAGAAGAAACTTACACTTGCTCAGCTTGGCATAAAGTCTCTCTCTTCTCAGCGTCTCCAATACTAGCCTCAAGTGCTCTTCGTGCTCCTCGTGGCTCTTCGAGTATAACAAGATGTCGTCGATGAAGACTACCACGAACTGGTCTAAGTATTGGTGGAATACTCTGTTCATCAAGTTCATAAATACAGCTGGCACATTCGTCAGCCCAAATGGCATTACTAAGAACTCATAGTGACCATAACGAGTCTTGAATGCTGTCTTTTGAATGTCTTCTCTTCGCACCTTCACTTGATGATAGCCCGATCTTAAGTCAATCTTAGTGAACACCACTGCTCCTGTGAACTGGTCGAATAAATCGTCAATCCGCGGCAGGGGGTACTTGTTCTTGAAAGTCAGAGCATTAAGGGCTCTGTAATCAATGCACATACGTACTGTCCCATCCTTCTTAGGTACAAACAACACTGGTGCTCCCCAGGGTGATGCACTAGGACGGATAAATCCCTTGCTCTGCAACTCTTCCAATTGTAGCTTCAGCTCATCTAACTCCTTCTTCGCCAATCTGTACACATTAGAAGATACCGGTGCTGCTCCGGGTACTAGCTCAATGGTGAACTCTACGTCTCTATCTGGTGGTAAACCTGGCAATACTTCGGGGAATACATCCTCGAATTCTGCAACTATTGGTGGGGGTGCAATTTCCATAGCCATGCAAGTTCCAGCTATCTGTCCTACTCCTTGCTCGACGGTCCCTCGCATGTACTCGAACTCCGGTTGATCTGGCGGTCTAAAAGTGACGCTTTCCTTCCGACAATTCAGTACAGCGTTATACTGGCTTAACCAGTCCATGCCTAGCACAACATCAAAGTACGGCATGGGTAACACCAAGAATCGTGCTCTCATCTCTCTTCCACATACGACTACCGAGCACGTTCTGATAGTGCTGGTAACCGGCACGATACCTCCTCCGGTAAGAATCTTCCAACTCTTAGTTAAGTGGAAAGTAGCTACTCTATGCATTGCTACCAATCTACTAGATATAAATGACAATGTAGCTCCTGAATCAAATAATGCAGTCGCAGGTAATGAGGCAACTAATATGGTACCTGTGATTGCTTCTCCTTCTTTTTCCTCCTCAGTTGCTAATGCAAAGGCCTGTCCCTGTCTCTGTCCTCCGATCTGCTGTCGAGCTCACTCGAACTGTGTCTGCTGCGGGGCAAAGGGTGGTCCCCTTTGAAATCCTCCGGGGGCTGGTGGACGCTGTCCTCCTGGTGGGGGTGGTATCCTCGAAACTGGTGCTGCTGGCCTCTATCCCGTCTGGGGTGCTACGTCTCTGCATTGTGGGCAGTCTCAGGCGTAGTACTGACTCGCTCCATAAATCATGCATATTCTTAGTCTCTTCCGGCAGTCCTTCTGGTAATGTCCTCTCTTACCGCAATAGTTGCAAGATAGAAGTTCATTCTGCTGGTATGGTGCTATCCTCTGCGGTGTCTGTACTCCGGGACGATGGATTTGTCCTCCTGCTCAGGGCTGGGCTCTGGCTGGCGGTGTCGTACAGGGACGTCTAGCTCCTCTGACAATGGCCTCCTGGATTCTCGCTTCCGCAAGAACCTCCTCTTAAGAAATCCTTGCCTGTGTGGTGGTAAACCTCTGTAGCTCAAAATTGAGGCCGTGATAGAATCTCTGAGCTTTCTCTAGTTTATTGGGTATCAGGACGGCACCAAATCTACTAAGACGGCTGAACTCCGTGTCATATATGTCCACAGTCATATTCTCTTGTTCAAGATTTAGAAACTGGGAGTACAGGGCATTCCTAACTGTGGCTGGAAAATACTTCGCATTGAAGTATTCTAAGAACTATTTCTAGGTCTGGTTCTTGCCTATACTACGCTCAATGGAATCCCATCAGTGATGGGCGTTGCCTTTCAGTTGGGCCCTCACTGTAGTAATCCATAGGTCTGGGTGTAGTTGCGACGCCTCTAGTAGCATTTCTGTATTGGCGATCCAATCCGAGATCTTTTCTGTAGTCTTATTGCCTGAGAATATATCCGGTCCCATCTGTCGGAACCATCTAACAGTGCCACCGGTCTGGGCTGGTGGAGGTGCTGGTACGGGTGCTGGGACAGGTGTCCTCTCTATTACTGCCATTAAACTCTGCCTCAAGGTCTTTGTCTGATGCCACTGTTCTTGCATCATAGTCTGAAGGAACTGTAGCATCTGGGGCTGTCCGTCTAGCTGTGGCATCTGGGGTGGATAAGGTGGAGGTGGTGGTAGTGGAACCTCTGGCTGTGCAGTAGGCGTCTCCTCAGATGTCGGCCTCTCAGTCTGCGATATCGGTGTAGCTCCTGAAGTTTGGCCCTCCCAATGCTGTATGGGGATCGTCTGGGAAGTCTTTCCCTCAGGCTGTGGTGTAGGATCGCCTTGAGATGTCTCGTGCCAATGTATCATTGGTGTCTGTAGCGAGGGTTGCCCTTGGGGTACCTCCTCTCTTTGAGTGGTGTTGTCTGGCACCGCGGCTCTGGGTGCTCCTCGTCCACTATGCAAGTTTATCTTGCTGCAAAAGATAAGACTTTATTAAAAATAACAGAATCAAACAAACATGATACAGTATTTTAGAAATAATACGAAGGAAGTTCAGGGATGAAATCAAGGTGGATGAGACCTAGTAAATTCTATCATATTGCAGGCTCGTCGGGCATGTTACCATACCACAGCGAATGAGTCAAAAACCTGCATGGGCCACCACTAAAACCATATCACGCCCCAGTCCCAAAATACATGGAACTAGGCCACGTGGCAATAGCCAGCTGACACGTCTCCGAGGATATCCCAATTTAATGGATCCACGAAGGGTGCTATGCTGTCCTATAATACTAACAGGTATAATATCAGTCAATAACAGGTAATCTAATCTCATCCACAAATAAAGAGCAAGAAGTACTGAATAAACTGCTGGATAATAAATACCAGTCTCAAGATATCATAGCACAACCAATAATGTCTGATGGGAACAAACCCACTACTATGACGAAATAAAGTACTGAAATGAGATATAAAAGATAATGAGGCTAGGGCTCTAGATAATGATGTGCCCAACTAGGCTGAAGGCCTACCAACTGGTCACGGGAACTCTGACGGCTGCACCTCTAACTCCTCAGTTGTAGCAAATCTCGTCTCCTGTCCGGGGTCGTATACTGTGGGGTAAAAAGCCTCGTCCAAATCTGGAAAGGTACCAGGTCCTTAGAGGGATGTAACAAGATACATAGAAATATGTCATATATAAATACTGAATAAAGTAAATGCAATAAAGGGTGTGCTAACCAATCTAAGTGAATGCAATTGTGAGGACAACTTTGGTACGTATGAGTAGGTGTAGGCATAACGTCCATACCACTCCGAAGAACGGGGAATCTGCAAGTATATATACGTCCATACCGCTCCGAAGAACGAGGAATCTGCCAGTATATATATACGTCCATACCGCTCCGAAGAACGGGGAATCTGAATAAAAAAGGGGGTCATTGGATCCGTGGCTCCTCTGGATGCTACGGATTCCAATGGGTGTATCCCATACGCCTACTAGTGGTCCTCCCCTCCCAATGTAAATATGCAACTCGAATACTCGACGTGCATACCACGTAGCTATATGCCAGTCTCTATTAACATAAAATATAAACCTGAATTACGTACTAACCGTGATGCATGTCACACGCACCGATATCTAGTCGAATATGCGGACCCGTATCCCAATATGAATGTTATAGTATAACGTGTAAAGTGTCAGGTCCGGGAAGATACCAACATATCCTCCTTACTGGGATGAGTCTACTAGTGATTAGGCCAAGAATACTAAGTTATCGACGCATCCATCGATAGCACCCGAATAAATCTCGGACGCGCACAGTCATATAAAATAGAACAACAACTAACATATAACATATGCAATATTTAATTTAAACAGAAATATGACAAGGTATCTTGCCTGAGTCCTCAAACTGTGAGTGCCAGAAGCCTGTTCCTGCAGTGTCTCCTGGCTGGTCCAATGGTCCTAAACACAAAATATAATATAACAATCTAATATCAGACACTAAGAAATACATAATTAATTATGATGTTGTTCCTCGATATTGTTGCCGGTTTACTATTGACCGAATACAGTGTCACAGGTTCGCATAGCTAGGGTGTACCGGCGTTCTATCTTTGGTCAACGTGCGCCTTGCGACAATAAATTATCGTGTTAAGGTTTGACAACTACTTCTACTCTGCACGGAACCATGTCCTTGATTACCTTGCTCAACATACTGGGTTTATGCCCAGGGGTTCAGGTGAAATACTGGTCATTGATGACAGGTCCCATGATTAAAGTAATCGCTGGTTATTAAATGAGTTCTGACTCTCGCTAATTATCATGCCGATTATATATATATAATTCAGAGCTAACTAAGTTGTGTCTAGCATACAACTCTTGACGCGACGACACGATGCTCACATACGAACATGATACTAGAGTATAGGCATTTACCTTGCTGGTTGGATGAGGTTCTTCTCGTCGCCGGGTCGTCCTCAGGCGATGGAAACTCCGACGTCGGCCGGCGAGCAGCGTCAGCAGCAGCGGCTGAACAGCAAGAGTAGGGACCGCAGCAGCAGCAGCTGCTCCGGCAATGGCGCTGCTGGGTGGAGCTGCACGGGTGTGCAACGGTCGGGTTAGGGAGCAGTCAGGCAGGGTATGGCTGGCAGGTAAGAGAGCAGTCGGGCGGGGCATGGCTGGCGGGGTTAGGGAGCAGTCGGGCAGGGTTGCGGCCTTAGGTGTTGGCCTACCGGAATAGGGGGGGATGGAGTAGGGGTCGGCTAGGGTTCCTTTGAAGATGGTGGTGGTAGGGATTTTTAGGGTTTGAGTAAAAAAGATGTATATTTATATGGGTGATGTGGTTCGTGGTTGGCCTTGTGGTTTGGGCCTGTCTGGCCTTGTTGGGTTGGTGGTCCACTTGAAAGGGCGCATGTGGGCTTGGGTCGGTTCTACTTGAGGTGAAATTGGCCTTACATTTAAATTAATTATTAACAATTTAACCTGGTAATTACTAATACGTCAAAAACATAAAGAGCTAGATTTTTGGGTGGTACCCCGGAGTCGTGGCATAACAGGCTTGCTGTAGACTGGTACCCTAATTTGGGTACTTGGGATTTGAGTTGTGGTTGCATCTCAATTAGAAAAATTAAATAAATCCTATATTTGACGAGGGGGTTTACACAGCCCTAGGTGTTTGTCGAAATGCTCCATAAGGGAAATACCTAATTTTAACCTAGTTTCTTATGAACCTTGATATGTATATATAATATATATATATATATATATATATGTAGATATATACATATGGATGTGTAGATATATACATACGTATATGTGTTATTGTATATGTATATCGATGGGGAAGTTCACTGTATAGTCGGGTCCCTGATGCAGTGCCTGAGCACTATGCAGAGTCGAGTTCTTCAGTTGCCTATGTATCAGAGTTTCTGTGTGTGCACTAGGGAGTTTCAGTATGTGTTGAGACCAGCACGGGCATGTGCATCAGTGTGCCTGTGTATGGTAGTTTTAGTTCAGTGATTAGTGAGTGTATTGGATTGGGTGAGTACACTAACACCTACTACCTGAGAAATTGATACATTAGTAAGCTTAGTGTATTCATTATGCAGTAGGGTTCAGTCAAGTATCAGTTGTTGATTTACACAATATCAGTTCAAAACTGAACTGTGGCTACAGCTGCATTGTGTATTAGCAGTAGTGTATCAGGATGTCCATGTGATTGTCTAGGAAGTTAGTGCCAAGTGAATTGGGAAGTGACGAGTTATTAAGGTAAGAGCATATAAGAGTGTACCTGTGTTAAATTGTAGGAGTATCAGTTCAGTCCCCTGCTGTGCATTGGTAACTGCATAGAAAGAGTATCGAATTCACTATGGGGGAAACTGTGTGTATCAGTGAACAAAGTCAACTAGCTGGGTGATCCTGCCAGTAGCCATAAGCTTGTCTCAGAGGTTTTGGCCATTGCCTGTGTAAGTTTGAACAAAGTCAACTACCTGGGTGATCCTGCCAGTAGTCTTATGATTGAGTATATTATAAATTATTGATTCAATGTATTATCATTGCCCTCCATATGGAGTTGAGGCCATTGACAGGATGAGTTATGTTGTTAGTCTTGAGACCTAGACAACGTTTTACCGCCAATGCTGCGGCATAGGCTGGACGTACCCATGGCTCATGCCCAATTTCTGGGTGCAGGTCATGACACACTCAGGAATCGAAAGTAGTTACAGTAGCCCTGCTTTCCTCTGATGTTCAGCCTTTACCTGCTGGCACACTAGTTATTTGGCCACAAAGCGAGCTATCTCCCTTTTTATCCCATGCCACCAGAAGTTCTATCATAAGTCGCGGTATATCTTGGGGCCTCCATGATAAATATAATATATCGAACTATGAGCCTCTACCATTAGTTTCTGCCAAAGCTCTCCATTGGGAACATATAGACGATCACCAAATCGTAATGTCCTTCCATCATGAATACACAGTCCTGTCTACTCTCCAGCCTCGATCCTCTCTCTCAACCTTCTGAATCAAGAATCCGTAGGCAAAGCTACCCTGATCCTCTCTACTAGCGATGATTGTACTTGCAAGTTGGCTAGAGTCCCATCTGATCCAGGTAATACAACCTCAATGCCAAGCTCTTGCAAGTCCTCCAGTAACTCCCTCTGTGTCGTCAAGAATTGTGCTCTAGGCTTTCGACTTAACGCATCTGCTACCAGGTTAGCCTTGCCTGGGTGATAATGCAGCTCTATCTTAAAGTCCTAAATCGACTTAAGCCATCGACGTTGTCTCATATTCAGTTTATTCTGCGTGAAGACATACTTGAGGCTCTTGTGGTCAGTATATATCTCTACTCATTCCCCATATAAGTAATGTCTACATAGCTTCAAGGAAAAAATAACGAGTGCAAGTTCCAAGTCATGATTTGGATAATTCTTCTCATGTACTTTAAACTGTCTAGATGCATACGCAATCACTTTGCCATGCTGCATCAATACGCATTTTAAGCCTTTTTTGACACATGTCATCTGAACACCACGCAATCACTTTCTACTCATTCCCCATATAAGTAATGAAGCCTTTCTCTTCTAATTCCTTCAATTGCGTCTTTTGCTCATCCATCTCCTTCTTCGCCAATCTATAAATATGCGATGCTATGGGTGCTACTCCTGGGGTCAACTTAATCGAGAATTCTATATCTCTGTCTGAAGGTAGTCCTGGCAAATCCTTTGGAAAGACGTCCTTAAACTCTAAAATGATAGGGTGATAAATAATGTCGTCCAATGCCATCTGAACACCCCCAAGAACCTCTATGGATCCTCGTGCAAACTCGATCTCTGGCTGGCCTGGTACCTTAAAGGGAATGCTTCCACTGTAGCAGTCAAAGAAAGCATGGTACTTGCTTAGCCAGTCCATCCCAAGGATAACATCAAAGTTTTGCATGGGAAAGACCAAGAGTCGAGCCTTCATCTCTTTGCCGCGAATAACTATAGAGCAAAATCTACAAATACGGCTAAGAGGTATAATTTCTTCCCCGGTGAGAATTCTAACACAACTAGGCAAAGGTGTAGTGGCAATATTGTGTTTGGCAATAAAACTAGAAGATATGAACGAGTGTGTGGTTCCCGTATCAAATAATGTCACAACAAGAAAAGTAGAAACAAGGGTGATACCTGCTATAACATCAATCTCCTGCTCTGTGTCATTCCTCTCGATAGCAAAAGCCTGTTCAGTCCATTGAGGTTGTTTCTGTGACCTGGCCCTCGCAAATTGGTCCTTCTGAGTAAGTAGTGGTAGTTCTTGTTGGAATCCTCTACCTGCTGGAGGTCGAGGTGCTCCTGCCCCTGGTGCTCCTGGCCTTGTTTTTGTTGAGCTGATTTCTGTGCTAGAAGTGCTGGCCTCGGCATCTGCTGTGGAAGCAACAAGGTCAGCTGCACCGGACAGTCTCTGGCCATATGCTGCCCAAAATCATATCTCATATACTACCCTAAGAGAAGCCAACAATACCTTATAATATGTTCGTACTTTCCGTAGTAACTGCAGTAGAGCTTTCCTGAATCTGGTACAGTCCCGCTCTATGTTGTTGCTGTGGCTGCTTATGTACCAAAGGGCGTCTGATGGGCCCTCCTTGTTGAGTCTTTGCTGGTCCTTGCTGAATTCTCTGTTGATTCCCTTTTTCCTTGCTAATGCTCTCCTAGATCCTGGCCTCTGTCAATTACTTAGCATAAGAGATTCAAGACTGTTAACAGCTATAGTGCTGGAGCTCTTGAGTCAGCCCATGATAAAATCTCTTAGATTTTTCTAAGTTATTGGGTATCAGAACGATGTCATATCTACTGAGGAGGTTGAACTATGCATCCTACTCATCGACCGTCTTATTATCCTGCTATAGATGGAGGAACTGATTGTACAATACAACCTTCACGGTGGCTGAAAAGTATTTCTTTTTAAAGTACTCCAAGAACGACTCCCAAGTCTGACGTGTACCCAATTGGCGCTCCATTGATTCCCACCAGTGGTGAGCATTTCCTTTTAGCTGGGGCCTCATGCCTATCATCCATAAATCCATAGGCAGCTATGAAGCCTCTAATAGCTTCTTGGTACTGGTTATCTAGGTTGTGGTCTCCTTTAGGCTCTCATTACCCTTATACGGCTTGGGACCCATCTACAAACAATCCTTTACTGAACCAACATGCGCTTGTGGGACTGGGACTAGTGCTTGAGCTGGTGTAGATGCTGCTGCTACCAACCTCTCAAGTGCTGTCAGGATTCCCTGCCTCATTTTGGCAGCTTTCTGCCTCTGCTCTGCAGCTTACGGCCTCTGCTCGGCAGCCAGTGCGGTAGCCTGCTGTCTTTGTTCCTGCATCATCATTTGGAAGATTTGGAATAGCTGTGTCTTGCCGTCCTGCGGTGCTAGTGGAGCTGGAAAAGAAACATTAGGCTCCTTGGAAGGAGCTGGTGGAACCAGATTGTTAGTTTGTCCACCTGGTCCTGGAAATCGAGGAATCGTTGAGGCCGCTCCGGGCGATTGGCCGTTGACCCCTGGAGATGTGTCATCCCCGGTGGCGGCACATATGCTATGCAAATTTATCTCTCTGCAAGAGATGGACGAAAGATTAGGAAGACTACATGAATCAAGCATGATGCAAGCATTCAGATAAGACAGGTTGGAAGAAAGGTGAGTTATAATCAAGTGTGGATGAGATCTTATTTTCTAATCTTATTTACAGGCTTGCTCGGTATAGTAATGTAACCGAGATATTATATGGTGACCTACATGGGCAACCACAAAAATATGTGATATCCCAGTCCTAAAATAAGTAGGACTAGGAATACGTAGCATGCCAACAGAGCTATATGACAACTCCAATATATTGGAAAATCATAAACTATACGTACGCTATAATATGAATATTAATTCACAAGTTTTTCATATATTGTCAACACAAGTCACATGCATCTATATCTCATCCACAAGCACAAGTAAAGGAATATCAAAATAAATAGCAAGGTCGCTCAAGTATGAAATATCAAAAGAATAATAGTCGGGTGTAGACAAATCCACTACCCATTAACTATATCAAAAACTAAAATGATAGAGGACATCAAAATCCCTCATATAAAATAAATGTTAATAAATAAACAACAACTAAGGATCCATCGACAATGAAGTAATCACTGGTACTCAGAAGGTAAGACCTTCTCAACTGAGAAAGATGCGTCAGGCCCGGGTCCATACTCCTACAAATATTCCTACTCGTCTATAACTAGAAGTGTACCAAGTCCTCTGAGGGACGTAACAAGAAACAAAAATTATATGCTATAATATACTGAAAAAAAATCTAAAGGGTCGCCTAATCGTCTATGTCAAATGCACTTTTGAGAACAACTTTCCAACGTATGGGCTGTCTGGCTAAAAATGGGATTAGCGTGACACTCTCAAAGAATCAGTGGCCTAAAAAGCATAACATCTTTCGATCGTCAAAGGCCGCCTGTAAATAATATAATAATAGGGTCATCTGACCACGCATCTCCGGCGGAGCGTACGAGTTACAAAAAGGAAAGTGTAAAGGATCCCATATGCCTACTTGTTATTCTCCCAACCCTATGCTCTATTTATGTCATATCCATGCCATGGTGATACCATCTAGTAACTTCCAGGTCTCCTAGCATTCATTTCTATCAGCAGTTATTTTCTATCCGTCGCACGTCCCATACGTACAGGTAGCCAGCCTATCACGAAAGTCTGTGTCCTACATGAGACTCACACTCGTGTAACAATTATGTCACGACCAAATAAAATATAAGAATGACTAAACATCTTGGGGTGGTCTAGTAACACTTGGTCGTCTTGCAAAATATTTAATAAGTAACAAAGGCGACGCAACCGTCGTTGCACCCAAGTTATTCTTTGATGCACAATTTTATATTACAAAATAAATGGAAATGAACAAAAATAAATAAATATGCAACAATTGAATGTGACTAAATAGTATTATGATAATGTATACTTGCTTGTCAAGCAATTTGTGCAATATAAGCGTCCTGACGTCATGCAAAAGTGATCAAAACCTACAGACTTTGAACGAAGATCTCCAGATGCTAAAATAAATATAAAAAAATCTCTAAAATCAGCGAGATAGTCAAAAACTCTACCCTTTTGTCCAATTTGGACACAGGGACAAAAAAGGGTAATTTCGGGTCAAAATGGGGTCCATAGGTGGCCCACTTTTCACCAAAATATGCGCCAGGGGTAAGGTCTCTAAATAGGGCAAAATATAGGTCAAATAAATCCTAAATGTCAATACGAACTCAACTGTATTTCCGTTTTTTGATTCCGGTGAGCCGATCACAATTTTGTCCGTCAAGTAAACCGTGGGGCCAACGAATAGGTGGCTCGGTCAACTATCTCAGAATCACGTTAAACTTGGGTCTCCAGACCAGTATTATACCAAGAATCCAATGGTGCAAGTTTTGTTGTATTCCGACGAGCATGTATCAACTAATGGAAAAATTGTAAAATGTTGATATGGGAGAACTTTTACGGATACGGGTTGATTTCGATGCGCACACATGTCCAAATCAACTTCTGTGAAAGCCCGTATGTCATAAAATACCATACGGGCCTTTTGGTGCAACTGGTATGTGACGTGGTGGTCCGGTTTGTCGGGACGCACTCTTTATCGTAAGATTTCTATGTTTTTCAAACAAGTTTTTCTTAATTTCTCACAGTTATTTTAATACATAATTACCAAGCAATTATATACGAACAATAGTTTATTTTGATCCTAGCTATATTGACTAGCTATCAGAAAAAGAAAATCACATTTTAGTTGAATCGATCAAAAGAAAAATTGCCTTCCAACAAAGGTGTTTTATCACTAGTTTGCTGTAACACCATGTTATCCATAAAGACAGTTTTTCATGATTTTCTCAAGGGTTTTTCATGTCGATTTAAGCAGGATTTATTCTCAAATATTATATGGTCACAAACTTAATTATGTGGCCTGTCCATAGGATTTTAAAGATTAAAAAATGATCGAGCAATCGTTGAGATAATCGATCATGAAGTAGGGTACCTTGAAGTGGGCTGCTGTTATGCGGTCGAGGACTAACCTGATGGTCGATGGCGGCTTCTCCGAAGGCTTCAGGTGGTCAGGGATGGTCGTAGAGGGTCGAGGGTTCTTCTGAATTTGAGAAAGTCGAGTTCGAGATGGCTGCATGGTTTGTGGGAAGGAGAATAGGTTTTTATGGGTTCAAAATATATACTAAAGTTTTTGATAGGTTCCTACTTGATTTTCACATCGATATAAACTCATATTTGGTTATATTCAACCAAATTTGGAAAAGAATCCTATTAGGATTATGATGTAAAAGATTCGATTAAGATTGGTTGGGGTTTGGGTTAGATTCAAAATTTGGGAAGGGTTTTTTCTCTCACGCGGGTCAGGTCCAGGGAGCGGGGAAGAATGAACATTGTTCATTTATTCAAATTTTTTTCTTATTTCCTCCTTCTAGCTATAGTACACTATACAATAATTATAAGTAGGTCTAATCTTTCTTATATCTAGCTAATTAGGTAAGTAATTAACACTAAACTAGGTATTTGGTCAATTTTAATACTTGACAATTATTCGTATGTTGAGAAATCTCTCTATCATGATTTGATTTACCGTATTCATTCCAATTTACTATATATAAAAATATAGGTCTAAATCTTAAACAACTCATCCAATCCGCACAATATCCTATTTCACTATTGTTGACCTTTGTCTCAGCTATCATAATACACAATTCTTTGTGATTATCAAATACTTGTCTCCCTTGGGAGAGTCCTCTTAGCTAAAATGTTATCGTATTCTAATTTTTTTTACGCCATTCCTAAGCACGATATTATGATTATATCCTCAAAGTAAAATTTTCTTAAACTAAACATAGTGGTAGAATTCGAAACAAATACTAGTACGGTCTTAAGTACATGACTTATTATCCACTATATCAATAAAGATCTCAAGTCATACTTTTTAAGGTTTGTTATATATTTGGTCCCCTTTTGTTTAGGAATCTATACTAATTTTCAAAGTTCAACTATATATTTCATCAAACTACTTCGATCATTATGATTAAGGGATCCATCGTATCGCTAACTAAACCTTGTTATTCCTCTATTTAACTCTATCTAACTTATGTTACATGGTTTTGTCCTCCGATTCTAGAATTTTCTACTAGGATAAAACCATATATATAAGATCCAACTATTATTCCGTAATAACTGTCTATCCAATATAGGCATCTGTCCAAACCATTCCTAACTTAGCTAGTCACAAACTGTAGAAATATTTCCTCTACAATGAGCAAAATATTCATCGTGGCTTCAAAATTTAAATTGCTTATCCTCCAAGCACGAGTTTACTTTGAATCCTTGTACCTAATAATCTACCCAAGATAGAAACTAAAAGTTCCATTTTCCTAAAGTTCATAATATAGTTTCTGGTATCATCATGGGCTATAACTAATCCCTAACATCTTGTTAGGATTTTCCCTAAGATATTCCAATCTACTAATAGTAACCCATCACTTCGAGTAATTAGTAGAGTCCATATTATTTTAGGTTCCTGTTACTAACGTCAATTCTTTTATCTTAATTTATTCTAACTCTAATATCTAGAAAATATCTACCATAATCTTCCTACTCAGGTAACCATCTACTTACAAGTATTCCACCAGGTATGCCTTCAACGTTTTGACAAGAATCTTCTCATGGGGAAACTACCACACATGAGTGTTCATCTATCCGAGATAGGAAAAGACGAGAATCAATGAATAAGAGTTTAAAAAAGTATGAATGAATATAATTACGAGGTTCAAAGATGTTAATAGTAATCAAAGGAAGTTCCAATAGCAGTTGTAGATTGAAATCCTAACAAACTTATCCTAACGCAGGCTTGCTTGACACAGTAACGTAACCAAAATAATATATTCTCGACCTGCATGGACCACCACAAAAATATATCACGTCCCATTCCCAAAATATATAGGACTAAGAATACGTAAATATGCCGACTATGTATCAAGTAGACTCTAGTCCAACTCGAATACGTATAAGCTGTACTATCTAAATAATATAATAAATCTCTAAGTCTTAATCTACAAGAAAATAAAAAAAAGGATAACATGTATCATAGTGTGCACCGGAAACAACACTTGTCTGAATAGACTCGAAAGAAATAGCACGAGTCTACAAATACTAGGCTATATCAGCAGATGAGTAATCAATAATAATAAGTAAACATAGCTAAGTTAGAAATAATACAAGTACCTAGTTTCAATGCCTGCATGATAAGGCGATGCGCACCAACAACTCCAGGAAATACCACGACTGCTATGTTACAAAACTGTAAGGAAACAGGTCCTCAGAGGGACATAACAAGGTACAAAAATAGTGTGCTAGAAGTAAACAATGTATTAGTACAAATAATCAAGGGTAAGCTACTGTAACCGTCTAAGTGATATGCACATGAGGGCAAACCCTTACTCTAGGCTGAAAATATGGAAGGTCTCAATAGACACTTCCGCAAGGTAGTAAAATACTAAAGGCTACGTGTGGGGGAACCTAAAGTAATCTAGTAAAACATGAAAGGCTCTGTATCATGGAACCTAAAGTAGTCTAGTAAAAATAATAAAAGCATACTACGTAAAAATTAGCCCATATCACGGTGTATACTCTCTCCTCCTATGTAACCTCACATATCATATCATAACATGTAAGATCATGACCTCTATCTAACAATGCAAGTCATAGTCATATATATATATATATATATATATATATATATATATATATATATATATATATATATATATATATATATATCACTAGTACTATAGGCATAACATAATCCAAAATACTAAGAATATGTCGAAACATATTCTACACCTAATGGTTGTGTAAAGATTCCTATAGTGTGTTATACAAATATACCATGCACATCAACAAGAACATGTAATAATAATATCCATGCAAACTAAATAAGACATGAACTATTGAACAACTTGGCAAGGTACACTGGCCTATTTTTGGTTGTTACAAAGAAGCCTGTCCAACGTCCACGTCCGAAGATGATGCAGATCCCAAATGTCCTAAAGAAGGAATTAAAATTAAATACTACCCAACACTATCTACCTTATATCTCTAGTCTATTGGTGATATACTATGGCCATATCCATATTTTTATGAATACTCACAAAAGCCTATATCATATAGTTTGTTCCCTCTTATAACCAATACTGCTCCTATTAACCAATTTTAATAAATTTTGGGGTTAAAGTATGTCGTAGACCTTCGTGTCAGCTTTCCAAAACATCGTGTACCAAACTTTGTTAAATAGCCCAAATTTGTCTAAGGTTTTAGCCTCATTTTTAGCAGCCGTAGAATCATATTCGTCATAGGTTTCCAAAACAGTTTGTGTTTTCGTGTCCGAAAACTCCCAAAATTGCGGAAACACCAAACCACATTCGTCTTTCGGATACCTGACACTCAAATAATTCTACAGAAAGTTATATAACGAATTTGGACTATTAATTTATATTTTTGAAAATAATTTCGATACAATTTTTCTAAAAAACTGGAGATTAAATAGAGTTCTTAGCTGGGATTTATGTTCTGTATAAGTTACTACTGCTGTTACAAATGAGTCTGAAACCTATGACGAATTTGGACAATTTAATAAACTTTGGTACATAGTTTTATATAAAAATTAATGGGTTCTTAAGGCCTAAAGTTGTATATTCACAATGCTAACATGATTTATATATTTATATAGAATTTTACTACTTAAGAATATGAACGAAATTTGTCACTACCACATTCTGAAAACAGGGGTATTTTCGAATTTTTTTCAATATTTAATATTATGTTATTTACAATTAATTAATTGCATGATAGTGTATTTGATTTAAATAATTTTGTGCGATGTGTGATTAAATATATAATTATATGCAGTGTTAATTATTTTATTTTAGCTAGCAGACCAGACCTAGAAGCCTAGTAGACGAACCCCTGTCCGAATTATAGAATTCTGGATTTTGTTATTTTATTTAGAATTTAATATTTGAAGATTGAAATTAATTACTGTATTTATTTAATATTTTTGCGCCTTGTCTTTGCTTCGATATTTGGAGCACTATCCAGACTTTTGTCTTCCAACAAATTTCACAATCTTGCTCTAGACATGTCTGCCTTCAATTCTGCTATTTTTGCAACTCATAATTTTGCTCCTTGTGCATTGTTTCTGGCCGCACAAAAATCGTCGCGGACGTTTATTTTTAAATTCCTATTTTGTATCGTTGTGCGTTCCAATCGAAAATTGGAGGCCATCTTGACCTATTTTTCGTGCGACCCAAATTAGGGAAATATTCTGTTCTGAGTCTTCTTCAATATTGGTATTGATGACTTGACCTGATTTTGGCTCCAGGTACTCCTAATTAATTGTTGAACCCAACTTGTATTTTATTTCTATTTAAATTGAGGATACTATTTATCCGATTTTAAAATCCCAAATTAATTCCAGTGCCCTACAAATTCAGCCATACCCATCTTACAGTGTCCCCTGACCCTACAAAACATCGGACCCCGAATCGCCCGCCCAATTTTCGTCATTTCATGTGTTTGTGCAATTTCCCGGATTTAAGGGGCTAAGTTGCAATTATTTAATTGTAGGTGCCAACACCTAATTATTTTAATCAATGAGGGAATCCAATATTTTAATTAAACTCTCACCCTCAAAGCCCCCATGAATTATTTTCTCTTGACAAATCTGGACCACCCATTTAATTGGGTGCATCCTCACCATTGGATTCATAAACCCTCATCCTATTTAATATCATGTCCTATCAAACCCTAATCCCTAGACTACCTAGAAAACCCCACCTCACAAGCCTCCAAAATCCTCAAACCCCCACCTCTCTCCAACGTAGGATTCCTTCTCCCTCTTCCTTTCTTCTTCTATTTTCTTTTCTTCTTCTCCTTCTTCCTTCTTCTTCTTATTGATTTCTTTCTTTTTCATTTGAAATCAAATTCAAATTTAAGAGGGGGGAAACACTGTGAATTTTTCCCCACATACTACTATTCATCCGGCGGCCGGCCTATCCCGAGCCCACCGCCTCTGCAGTTACTCCTCCACCGCGTAGCTAATCCCAAGCCGGCCGCTGCCTGCTGCTCGATCCCCACTGCACCCGGCCGGCGCTGTCTCGACGCGCCCGGCGGCTCTCTGTCGACCCGCGGCGACTGCCCGACCCGGCCATCTCTCCGGCGGCCATCAGTCAGGCGGCCGAGCACCGCAGCCCCTGCTGCTCTTCTTCCCGTCCGGCTTGCACAGGCGGCCAACCCCCTTGATCCCCACTCCGGCTACTCCTCTTCTTCCTCCTCCCCACTCTTCTTCCGGCGACCAACCGAGACCCGGCGGCGGCTGCACCATTACTCCTCCACCTCTCCCTCCGGCATCTACATCCCTCTCCGACCACGCTGTTCCGGCCCAGCCGAGCAACAGACCCGCTGCACTCCGGCGAGCGGCCCGACCCAGCAGCCATCTCCCTCCGCCAGGCGAGCTCCTCCCGCTGCCTGCTTCACGGCGGCCGGCCAAGCCAGGACTCCAACCTCTGTAAGTATTCTCCCTTTCTCCCTCTTTCTTCTTTAGCTATATATATATGTATATATGTATATATATGCGTATATACGTTTATGTATATACTAATATATGTATATGTAAATATGTATTTTTAATTAATGTGATTCTAAGATATATATTTGGTATATAATTATATATATATATATATATATATATATATATATATATATATCTGTATTTGTATGTATAATTAGTGTAATTAATTTGTAAATATATATATAATTAATATAAGGTAATTATGTATTTAATTAATGTGGCAATTAGCATATGTAATTAAATTAATTTGTATATATATAATGTAAGTATTTAAAATATAAATATGTATAGTAATTATTTTATTTAATTGTATAAATAATTAGTATATGTATTTCATTTAATTTATATATAAAATGTAAAGTATTTATATTTAATTAATGTATTTTGGCATATATATGAGTATACACTAGTATAAATTAAATATGTAATTTTAAAAGGTATATATATATATATATATTGTAAATGTATTTAAATTTGGTGCATGTATAAAATATTGTAAGTATAAATTATTATGTTTATATATACATACAAGAATCATTTATTTTAAAGTATATATATTTATACATATATCTATAATTGTATTGAGGGATATTATATATATATTAATTAATAAGATGTTTATTTAAATACGTAGTCCTACTAGATGACCTTAGTTGACTAGTGCCCTGCCTGGCATGGCCCTGAGGCCAGTGTATTTCTTTTGTGTGTTAGGATAGCTTCTGATACAAATGTCATATTGTGATGTGTTTATAGGACTGTTGGTTACCAGGGGATACTCTGGAACAGGACATCCATAAATACCAGCTAAGGACCCGAGGCAAGTACATTCTCTGATAATTTCCAATTCTTGATAATTGCTATAAGTTCAATGATCTTGAAATGTTACAACTGAATCTTTGACACTGTGCTACACGGACTAGTATAGCTTGGATCTGCAGTCATGAGATGTTACCTTAATTATCGTATTGACATTGTACACGACAAGTATATTTAGACACTGTACATGATAGACTTGACTTGCTCGTGTATCGTGACGTGTCATGATTGGATCCACAGTACTAGTTGGGGGCGGGGAAATGGCTAGTGAGAAATGTGATCAAATACCCATTGCATAATTAAATATTATTGGTGTCAATCATACCCCCACGTATGATTAGCCAGACTGTAGCTACTGTACATGTCCCAAGCCGATCACATTTTGAAACTACTATTTCAAACACTTAGAATAGTTACAGCTCTCTATTTTAGATCATATGCTACATCACCCGTATATGATACTGTACCTTGTTCTTCCATTTCTATACATGCACTGACTGTACCATATTGCCTATTGCCTGTCTCTTTACATTGCCTGTCTCTCTTAAACTGTCATTACATTTTCTTCTCAGTAGCTAGCATAACATGTTTTATTGTATTATAGACATTATCAATTAATGGAACTGTTATTTGAGAGTGTTACTTTGCTCCTTCCTGACTGGAAATATTTTTCCAGACTATGCCTTAGAGGACCGCTGTCCGACACTTATGGTGAGTAGCTGCAGACTTGGTAGTTATCTGTGATTCTGGAAGGTCTAGACGACATTATTATTTCATTGTTAGTTCTTAAGTAGACTTTTTGGTACCGGATTTGTCTCCGGCATTTGGATGATTCTTGGATATTGTTAAGTTAAGTTATTTCTTGTGGACTTGTGTTGTGTTAAATTTTAATTTCTGTTTCGAAATCCTATCGTGCTGTAATCCTGTGATTGAGTATATGTTCATCTATTTGTGTTATCCGTGCCTCCTAATGGAGATTGGATATTTGTGTGACATTAGTTAGATAGTATCAATACCTAGACAGCGTTCTACCGCCGATGCTGCGGCGTAGGCTGGACGTACCCACGCACTCGTGCCCCTAAACCGGGTGCGGGTCGTGACACGTTTTAGTGGTGGCCCATGCAGGTCAGACTTCGCATTTAGAGCGATGTCGTAGTAGTGTGGCATCTTTGTTACACTACTGCGTGCCTGCTATAGGACATAGGACATAGGATACTAGGATGAGAGAGGATACTCAATCACAAATTATTTGAGAGATTCCTGGGACGACCCTTGAGAATCTCATTATAGATTCCAATTTAAATCCTTCCTCCTTGTTTTCGTCCGTCCTCACTTATTGATATTGAGTTTAATTCTTGTTGACCAGTTGTTAACTTTAATTCTTGGTATCGTTGTGGAGTTTTTGATTTCATATCGAGGTGAATTTTACGGGCTAAAATTTACGGTATCATCTGATGACGTATATTGATGAGGACAGTGAGAAAGGTAAAACGTCTACTTTGATTATGGAACCTAGAATTTATCGCAGCCATATTAGCTGTCGTGACGAGAACGTAGGAACCTAACTTGGATGTACATACTTTAGTTATGAGATTTAGAGTTTCTCGCAGCCATACCGGTTGGCGTGGTGAGGATTCTAGATGACATGATTATAGGGTTGCATACCTTAGTTACGGAACCTGTCGTTTATCGCACCTACGCTTACTGGCGTGGCGAAAGTTCTGAGCGTCATGATTTTGGATAGACGTGTATGATTATCAGGTTGTATCTTAAATTGGTCCTTAAAATATCATCTCAAGACTTATCCATTTTGTTATTCCAGGACTTTGTTCCATCGCTTCTTTTCTTTACTAGCAGTAAGGATACCTTCCGTCCTTGATCCAATTCCTTTTGAGCTTATTCCTTGTTAGTATGATAATTAGTGACTTGCAATTTTGGTTGTGTCTTGTATTAGTTGACTGAGTGTTGCCTGTGAATTGTAAGTGTTCCCTAGTTGGACATATGAGCATTAGGCATTAATCTAGAGATACCTATAGCATAGTACCTTGTAGCAATAGTTCTATGATAGGTGTTATTATAATTCGTATTGGTATTATAGAAAGTGCAAGTGATCGTGATTTGTAATAAGTTTGACGAGTTAATCTAAGGATGAAGCTAACGTTACCATACCAATAGTGCTAGTGATTCTACATCAAATATTTGTTGAGCAAGGTGCAAATGACAGTAAGTACTTCGTGTGATGACAAACAGATTGGGGTATTAAGTAATATAGATAGAAAATCATTGAAGAAAATATGTGAGATGATAATTTGGATTATTGGAAATGATAGTGCAATTATTTCGGACAGTACAATTTTCGTACACAGTTGAGGCTGTAAATAATTAGTGTATTAGTGTGCACCTTGAGTATTAGAGACTGTGAGTAGTATATGTATACTTGTGGATTAAATTTATAATTTGTAGAGTGGAAATAAATTTCAATTTTTAAAGAATTTTGAGGAGATGAGATTTTATGTTATTAAATTTTGAGAATTCAATTCAATAAACATAGTCAAGGCTATAAGGATTTTAAAGGTGATTAAATTTTTGATATTGAGTATCTGATTTTGAGGAGTGTATGCAATTATTTTTAAGTTGATCGAGAAGTTAAACCTTGACGATTATTTCGAGGATTAACTTTATGGTAGATAAGAGATGGATATTAATATATGAGTAGATGATATACATGTGTAAGGATCTGATGACTTGAGTATGATTGAGATCTCACTGCCAACTGACTTGGGTGTCAATCTAGGGTGGTAGTAAAGTGTGGTACCTAAAGAGATAGAAGTATCAAACTTTTCATGCATCATTTGACCTATGATTATGTTAGAAGATATTGCAAGTAATATATTAGCAGGTTCTTTCTTTTCTTTCCTCATGTTCTTTTTGTCTTCTGATTGATCGGTACCTTAGTACCGTAGCTGTATGCATGAATTCTTGTTATAATGTAGTTAGTAGTACCCCTGATACAGAGACTGTAATACCCTGGCAAAAGACACCATGATCATACATAATCCCTTTAGGTTGCATGTTGTATGAGTATAGGTAGAATTCTCTTAGACTTTGATTGTTGAGGATTTAACTGTAATAAAGATTAACGAAGAGGTTATGACTTGACAAAGAGAGACAAGGTGCCAAAATTTTGAGGAAAAATATTAAATTAAATAAAGAGTCGGAAACTTAGTATGGCATAATTGAAGTTTTGTTAGATCATTGATTTTTAAGAAGATTATGAAATGATTGAATTTATCATTAAATTTGAGAAATTTAAGAAGACCATCGATATATTTGTTGGACTGCAAGTTGTGAACTTATATTTTGAATATTGTATTGGAGGTTCCATGAGTATTACATCGTTGCATATTATGGAAAAAAAAAAAAAAAAAAAAAAACATCGAGGGATAAAGAACACCAATGGATTAGTGTTAAATTCAAATTTGGGACGAGATTCAATTTTTGAAGTATGCATTGATTAGAGTTCAATTAGAGGATTGAATATTAAATTCTTGTATTTCGTTATTAACTTAAAATTTTTGAGAATATTGTGATAAGAATGTGATTTGATTTATTTTTGAAGATTTTTAGGGATATGCTATTTATAGAATTTTTGAAAGAATTTATTGTGAAATAGCAATATGGGGTAGTTCACGATTATATGATTTGAGGAATTTAATTTTGATGGTAGTAAATACATAAATAACACAATCGAGGATTTAAAATTTTGAGGATAATTATTGATTTAAATAAATGGTTAAGAAATTAACATGGCATAATTGGTGGTTTATTAATTCCAGGAAAGATTTTTGACATGGTTAAGTTGGTTTTAATTTGGAAATTTTGGGAGATTCATCAATATATTTATTTAATTGCAAGTTATGAATTTTGAACTTTAAAATTGAATGTGACATTTGGAGAATCCGTAAATATCATATTGTAGAGTACTTTGAGGAGTGGATATTAAATTCCGGACATTGGATTATTAACTCAAAACTTTCAGGAAATTTTTGATAAAAAGGGACTTTGATTCTATGTCAAGGATTTTTACAGGAATACAAATAATTTCAGATTTTGAAATTTGTAAAAAGATATTGTGGATTATAACCTGATTTCATGGATGACAAATTTAAATTTGCGGGAATAATAATGTGTATGATTAAACACTAATATGAGGATTTTAAATTTCGAGGACGAAATTCTTTTAAGGTGGGTAGACTTGTCACTACCACATTCTGAAAACAGGGGTATTTTCGAATTTTTTTCAATATTTAATATTATGTTATTTACAATTAATTAATTGCATGATAGTGTATTTGATTTAAATAATTTTGTGCGATGTGTGATTAAATATATAATTATATGCAGTGTTAATTATTTTATTTTAGCTAGCAGACCAGACCTAGAAGCCTAGTAGACGAACCCCTGTCCGAATTATAGAATTCTGGATTTTGTTATTTTATTTAGAATTTAATATTTGAAGATTGAAATTAATTACTGTATTTATTTAATATTTTTGCGCCTTGTCTTTGCTTCGATATTTGGAGCACTATCCAGACTTTTGTCTTCCAACAAATTTCACAATCTTGCTCTAGACATGTCTGCCTTCAATTCTGCTATTTTTGCAACTCATAATTTTGCTCCTTGTGCATTGTTTCTGGCCGCACAAAAATCGTCGCGGACGTTTATTTTTAAATTCCTATTTTGTATCGTTGTGCGTTCCAATCGAAAATTGGAGGCCATCTTGACCTATTTTTCGTGCGACCCAAATTAGGGAAATATTCTGTTCTGAGTCTTCTTCAATATTGGTATTGATGACTTGACCTGATTTTGGCTCCAGGTACTCCTAATTAATTGTTGAACCCAACTTGTATTTTATTTCTATTTAAATTGAGGATACTATTTATCCGATTTTAAAATCCCAAATTAATTCCAGTGCCCTACAAATTCAGCCATACCCATCTTACAGTGTCCCCTGACCCTACAAAACATCGGACCCCGAATCGCCCGCCCAATTTTCGTCATTTCATGTGTTTGTGCAATTTTCCGGATTTAAGGGGCTAAGTTGCAATTATTTAATTGTAGGTGCCAACACCTAATTATTTTAATCAATGAGGGAATCCAATATTTTAATTAAACTCTCACCCTCAAAGCCCCCATGAATTATTTTCTCTTGACAAATCTGGACCACCCATTTAATTGGGTGCATCCTCACCATTGGATTCATAAACCCTCATCCTATTTAATATCATGTCCTATCAAACCCTAATCCCTAGACTACCCAGAAAACCCCACCTCACAAGCCTCCAAAATCCTCAAACCCCCACCTCTCTCCAACGTAGGATTCCTTCTCCCTCTTCCTTTCTTCTTCTATTTTCTTTTCTTCTTCTCCTTCTTCCTTCTTCTTCTTATTGATTTCTTTCTTTTTCATTTGAAATCAAATTCAAATTTAAGAGGGGGGAAACACTGTGAATTTTTCCCCACATACTACTATTCATCCGGCGGCCGGCCTATCCCGAGCCCACCGCCTCTGCAGTTACTCCTCCACCGCGTAGCTAATCCCAAGCCGGCCGCTGCCTGCTGCTCGATCCCCACTGCACCCGGCCGGCGCTGTCTCGACGCGCCCGGCGGCTCTCTGTCGACCCGCGGCGACTGCCCGACCCGGCCATCTCTCCGGCGGCCATCAGTCAGGCGGCCGAGCACCGCAGCCCCTGCTGCTCTTCTTCCCGTCCGGCTTGCACAGGCGGCCAACCCCCTTGATCCCCACTCCGGCTACTCCTCTTCTTCCTCCTCCCCACTCTTCTTCCGGCGACCAACCGAGACCCGGCGGCGGCTGCACCATTACTCCTCCACCTCTCCCTCCGGCATCTACATCCCTCTCCGACCACGCTGTTCCGGCCCAGCCGAGCAACAGACCCGCTGCACTCCGGCGAGCGGCCCGACCCAGCAGCCATCTCCCTCCGCCAGGCGAGCTCCTCCCGCTGCCTGCTTCACGGCGGCCGGCCAAGCCAGGACTCCAACCTCTGTAAGTATTCTCCCTTTCTCCCTCTTTCTTCTTTAGCTATATATATATGTATATATGTATATATATGCGTATATACGTTTATGTATATACTAATATATGTATATGTAAATATGTATTTTTAATTAATGTGATTCTAAGATATATATTTGGTATATAATTATATATATATATATATATATATATATATATATATATATATCTGTATTTGTATGTATAATTAGTGTAATTAATTTGTAAATATATATATAATTAATATAAGGTAATTATGTATTTAATTAATGTGGCAATTAGCATATGTAATTAAATTAATTTGTATATATATAATGTAAGTATTTAAAATATAAATATGTATAGTAATTATTTTATTTAATTGTATAAATAATTAGTATATGTATTTCATTTAATTTATATATAAAATGTAAAGTATTTATATTTAATTAATGTATTTTGGCATATATATGAGTATACACTAGTATAAATTAAATATGTAATTTTAAAAGGTATATATATATATATATATATTGTAAATGTATTTAAATTTGGTGCATGTATAAAATATTGTAAGTATAAATTATTATGTTTATATATACATACAAGAATCATTTATTTTAAAGTATATATATTTATACATATATCTATAATTGTATTGAGGGATATTATATATATATTAATTAATAAGATGTTTATTTAAATACGTAGTCCTACTAGATGACCTTAGTTGACTAGTGCCCTGCCTGGCATGGCCCTGAGGCCAGTGTATTTCTTTTGTGTGTTAGGATAGCTTCTGATACAAATGTCATATTGTGATGTGTTTATAGGACTGTTGGTTACCAGGGGATACTCTGGAACAGGACATCCATAAATACCAGCTAAGGACCCGAGGCAAGTACATTCTCTGATAATTTCCAATTCTTGATAATTGCTATAAGTTCAATGATCTTGAAATGTTACAACTGAATCTTTGACACTGTGCTACACGGACTAGTATAGCTTGGATCTGCAGTCATGAGATGTTACCTTAATTATCGTATTGACATTGTACACGACAAGTATATTTAGACACTGTACATGATAGACTTGACTTGCTCGTGTATCGTGACGTGTCATGATTGGATCCACAGTACTAGTTGGGGGCGGGGAAATGGCTAGTGAGAAATGTGATCAAATACCCATTGCATAATTAAATATTATTGGTGTCAATCATACCCCCACGTATGATTAGCCAGACTGTAGCTACTGTACATGTCCCAAGCCGATCACATTTTGAAACTACTATTTCAAACACTTAGAATAGTTACAGCTCTCTATTTTAGATCATATGCTACATCACCCGTATATGATACTGTACCTTGTTCTTCCATTTCTATACATGCACTGACTGTACCATATTGCCTATTGCCTGTCTCTTTACATTGCCTGTCTCTCTTAAACTGTCATTACATTTTCTTCTCAGTAGCTAGCATAACATGTTTTATTGTATTATAGACATTATCAATTAATGGAACTGTTATTTGAGAGTGTTACTTTGCTCCTTCCTGACTGGAAATATTTTTCCAGACTATGCCTTAGAGGACCGCTGTCCGACACTTATGGTGAGTAGCTGCAGACTTGGTAGTTATCTGTGATTCTGGAAGGTCTAGACGACATTATTATTTCATTGTTAGTTCTTAAGTAGACTTTTTGGTACCGGATTTGTCTCCGGCATTTGGATGATTCTTGGATATTGTTAAGTTAAGTTATTTCTTGTGGACTTGTGTTGTGTTAAATTTTAATTTCTGTTTCGAAATCCTATCGTGCTGTAATCCTGTGATTGAGTATATGTTCATCTATTTGTGTTATCCGTGCCTCCTAATGGAGATTGGATATTTGCGTGACATTAGTTAGATAGTATCAATACCTAGACAGCGTTCTACCGCCGATGCTGCGGCGTAGGCTGGACGTACCCACGCACTCGTGCCCCTAAACCGGGTGCGGGTCGTGACAAAATTGAAAGATAAATTATGTACCAAGTTGATTACGATGGAGTGTTACAGCACATTTCTGGCCTCTAGGAAACTCGGATGGACTCCAAACTATTTGAAACTTGATAGGTGTATTTGGGGGCTTCAAATGAGAGGTATTTCTTGGGCTTGGAGGGGTGTGCACAACCATGTACATATTTGGACAGCAACAATTGTCGCACACCAATTTTGCTAATCGATAATCGACCCCCGAACGTGATACCGTGCGAGCATAAGGCACGCCCACACAAGACCTGGGCATAATGGTACACTTTAGAAACATATTACAATATAGTATGCAAATTGAATAGCCACCATTGAAATAAAAAAAAGTTCTCTTTATTGATAATGAAAACTCTTAACTTAAAGTAAAGGGGTGTCGCACAGTCTTACAAGTTGGACGCAAAATGAGGTAGCCGATATATACATTATTTTCCTTAAAAATTCAAAAGACAAATCACCTTGGGTGCAAGTTTGCATCATCGCCTTGGAGCTTCAAAAGTTATGTGTGAACTCCTTGAGATTATGTAATTGTGCTCCAAAAGTCACGAACACAATACTTCTGATCAGTGAAAGGTTGGGGGGAAAGCTTCAGCTGCTCGCCGCGTCGCCTTAGCTCGGAGAACCTGCTGCAATGGGGGTCAGTACTTCAAAAGTACCGATGAGGGCAAGCTAACCCAACACACCAAATCGATACTGTATTCATATGAACATGCAACATTATTATTATACGATCTTTCTATCTTGCCTTAGTTCAATTTTACAAACATGTGATAGAAATAAAATGACATAACAAAATGTGCCACCGCTCGGTGACTTTTCTGTGCTGTCTGAACCACCTATACAAAACTTATAATTTCCTTCCCTGCCACAAAGACATAGTAAGATTGCATAGTTTAAATATATATAGCATGTTACTGATCAGACTAGGGATGGTCGGTTGTCTTTCCGCTTAGGGTAGCTAGCCCTTAGCGAATGCCCCAATTCATCCCATGCTAGGAATCCAGTTATAAAATGTTCTAACCAGGCCGAAGTGGTCCCAATGCCTTGGCGACAGTTTATAAAACTTCTTCTCTTATACACAAGTTATCCTTGGCCATACATTAACTCAAAACTAAGTTATCAAATGAGGCATGCAAGAAAACATAAGAAAATAAACTTCATAGCATATTATGATAGTATAGTCTATCTACACAAGTTATCACATTGCAAATATGTAATAATCATTTCATAGTTATAGATAAATAAGTTTTAGCTATAACGAAAACGTAAATATGTACATGCATAGCGGACAAGAACGCAATACAGTGATCATTCGGCAATTTGTATGTTATAAGCATCAGTGTTTTATGTCTACTTCTTATTATCTTTGACTCATTTTTATTATTATTATATTATTTATCGGAACACACAAATGAGTCAGATTATTAAGAGTGAAGACTAGGAATAAGGGCGCTAATCGAAAGTAAGGCCACTAACAAGTTGGTAAATCGGAGAAGAGAAGGGGAGATCTTCAGGACTCCGCTCGAGCGTCGCCTACATGATTACCTACATGCATCAATAGATGATCAATATTTTCTTGCCTCAGACTCCCAAAGTTCAATATAAGATACGATGTTCAAAGAACGAAGACAACAAAATCCATCAAAACCGTTCAAGAAAATATAAGTCACAAAACCAACAAAAAAGCAACCAAACAACATAAAAAATGAGCAAAGAAACCAACACAATAAAAATGCCCCTCATGACTCTATTGCAGAGTCCTTCCTTGAGGCACGATCCGCTGAATGTGGGATTTAGTTCCGAAGAAACCAATCCATAATGAGGAAAAGATCTTGATTCAATCTGTCCCGATTGAAAGATACCAAGTATTTCTTAGCCGCGCTCCCCGAAAAGGGGGAACTGGTTACTACATCTTAACCAACTAATAAAAAATTTTATACTCGAAACTGAGGAATAAAACCTACCCCTAAGAAATAATGAGAGAAAATTTTCCTTTATATCAGATTCGAGTTCCTTGGTCGACTCCGCGACCACGTGGTTCCGCCAAAGAATGCGTACATTGGGGACTGCACGATTCTAGAGCTCCTTCCCTTTCCGATCCAAGATCTGACCAGGCTCTTCGATTCACGACAAGTCTGCCTGCAGATCCAGCTGACCAAAATCTACCACATGTCTCGGGTTATGCACATACTTCTTAAGCTGTAACACATGGAAGATATCATGCACGTCTGACAAGGATGGTGACAAATTAATTTTATAGGCAACTAAAGAGACTCGCTTGAGGAATTCGAACGGGCTGACGAATCTCAAACTTAACTCCCCCTTTACTCTGAATCTTGTGACTCCTCGTATGGACGAGACTTTCAGAAACACATGGTCACCTTCGAAGAACTCAAGGGGTCGTTAGTGAATGTCGGCATAACTCTTATGTCAGCTTTGTGCTACTTTTAGTCGCCCTCAGATCAACCGAATATTTTGGACTGTTTGTTCGACTAGTTTCGGCCTAAGGATTTAACGCTTCCTAACTTTATCCCAGCAGATCGATGACCTACATTTATGCCCATACGATACCTCATACAGAGCTATTTAGATGTTGGACTGGTAAATGTTGTTGTATGAAAATTTGGCCAACGGTAGGTGGACGTCCCAACTTGACTTTGAATCGATCACAAAGAGTCATGACATGTCTTCAAGCACCTGATTCACCCGTTCTGATTGGCCATCGATTTAAAGATGGTAGGCTGCGCTAAATTGATCAACATTACTAGCTGAAGGCTCTCTATCACGACCGACACATAGAATAAGGGAACGAGTAGTGAACAACGCCCAGCCTACGCTGCTGCATTAGCGGTAGAATGTTGTATGGGTCAACCATACTATCTAAATATCTTATACAATATATACATGATACCTATCATTATCATCTTAACTTCCAACGGAGGAACAATATGGTATATGATAATTGTAAACAATACTCAATCACAAAATAAAACTAATGGAGGATGAAAGCACGATAGGTAGTAAGAGAGAGAAAATAAGAGTCACAATACATCCACAAGTCTAAAATAATATATATATGCCATGAGTCTAGAATAAGACTAATACAAGGTCCAAAATATAAAACTAGGCCTCCTTGGTCACATGCACTATGTCCTCCTCCTCTAGGAGAGAATCTTCTAATGACTCATCGTCCCGCGGCCCGTAATACGTGGGACACTAATCCACAACCAATCATCTAAAAAATATATCCAGTTAGGATTGGAGTAAAGTACATACCTCTGAAAATAGTTCCAAATACATAATAGAGCATATATAACAGATAATAAAAAAGAATACAAGATAACTAGCCATAAGAAATGGAATGAACTAGAGTGAATAGGTAATGTACTGGAATAAAGAACAGGCAATACGAATAACTACAAGTAATGGAAATAGATGAAACTAGCTACTGTGCCATAGTGTACAAGTTTATTATATGGTCGGTTTGGGTTGAACATGAATACAATATGGTAACTTGATTATAAGTGTGATATATAATCGATATATACACGAATATACTGGGCTTGATCTAATAATCAACTCCTACTCCCCCATCCCCAACCAATACTCATGGATCCAATTATGACACGTTACGAACACGAATATAAGAATACTAAACACGAGCAGTGTGTGAATATGAAGTACACGATAATCAATATCTGATACACACGATAAAATACATGTGAAGGAGTACTAGCTGACATCCTATAACATCCTATAACAGGATCCATATAGTACCAATCCATGAAAATAGATAAAACTAGCTACTGTGTCGGAATCACGTATACAGATCTAGAATATACAATATCATGATAAAAACTAACAGAGAGATGTACTCGCCTCTGGCCTTGAGCAAAGTGTGTCTCTCGATGCCGAAGCTGATGTCACATAACCCTATTTAGGAAATATTAAGTCAAATGGTGCAATAAAGGTGATAATGAGTATAATGCATCGATATATGCTTTCTAGGCCAATACTAGGTCTGCACTAAGGTTATATGTCTATGTTGATCACTAACTAGCTAAACTTAGCTATAATAGGTATTACCTAGGTTTCTAGGTCCAATACTAGTCAATCTTGCTATTATCCAAGTATACTAGCTAATACTAGGTATTAAGATACCATATTACCAATATAAATACCTAACCTATACTAGTTAGTGATACTACATGGTATTTATATTTACCTTATATAGTATCAATATTACTATATATAAGTGGTCAAGACTCTAGTCCCTAGGTCTTATATACACTCAATTATATTTACTTGGTATCCTAAAGAATCATATATATATATATATATATATATATATATATATATATATATATATATATATATATATATATATATATATAACTTATATGAATATACACTATTAACTATACCATAACACTAGTACTATACTTGGATATACCATACTTACACCTACTCACATGCAACTGGGTACTAACTAGAATACCTAGGAAACATCTCTAGTACCTTGGTTATACCCAAACACTCTATCAGTCATCCTCTGATATATAAATATATACTTAGCTATAAGAACACTCACTACCTAACCCACTGTAACACACATACACTCTATAAACACTGATACACAGGACACAACTATATTCACACTATCACTAACCTCACAGTCATATATTTCAAAAATCCTAATTTGTGCTCATCAGCACTGGAACACATGCCCTCCTGTAATGGAAGAATAGGTACAACCCTTCCCCCAAATGAAGTTGTCAAGCACTGCTCACATAATATGATACTCTCCATCCCAAATTATTATCCTCAAGCATCTGGACTGTTCATCACTCACCCAAACTGAACCATACCTCACTCCTACTTTACACTGATATGCATCCTGACACTTAGACTCCTCCAAAACATACTCAAACCACTGTGCACTTACTGCATATGATATCAACTTCTCCACTCATTATACTCCTAAAGACTCCAACTCCCAGCTTCCTATTGCACCAGGTCTGTGCAGGGTTAATGTCTACACTAACTTAAGCCATATTTTCTCACGCTAACCACTACTTCTAACAACAGTGATTACTTACAACTGAACAAGTCTCAACGTCAAATACCATGCAAGCCCCTTCAACATACACTGCAACAGACCAACCTTGTTGTTGTTGTTTGCTGTAGTTGGTCTACTACTTGAACCCCTTCACTGCCTCCTACTGCAACTGCAGGTCCAATTTTCTTTCCTCGCTACCTAGTGTCTACTGCCAAGTGACCAATAGTTGTTTCTATATTATCTTCCTTTAGTGCAACACTTAACCATTCCCCTTCAGAGCCCGAACCCAAGACTCCAAGATCCCATTGCCTGCTACTGCAGGTCTGACCTGCTGATACCCCAAACCCCTCACATCTAACACATACCCAATATCTATATATAAGACACACAAAAATATATAGTCATATATAATTAATAATAGATATGTATGCACATGTATCATATACATATATATAGTAAACATATATACTATGAGCACTTAGACAAAAACTTGGCATTCTATAGCATGACACTCTATGATACAACCCAATAAAGATGCCAAAATCTAATTTCTCAATGCTAACCATATTTATATATCACATATATAATATAATAGC
Source organism: Iris macrosiphon (assembly GCA_036927795.1). Lineage (NCBI taxonomy): Eukaryota > Viridiplantae > Streptophyta > Magnoliopsida > Asparagales > Iridaceae > Iris > Iris macrosiphon. The sequence continues at coordinate 109,059,688 of JAYESA010000005.1, forward strand.
TAATGCAACTTGCTACAAAGAGAATTGATGATTAATTGCACAAAATACCCTAAATAAGCCCCGTATCACACCGTATCATAAAATACCGTGATATAGTCTAAACGTATCCATTTATGGACATATACCTAGTTCCACAACCCCAATCTAAGTCTAATTAGACTATATTGTCTTATGACACACTCTTGATGTGTCAATCTCGTAATTCCCCTAAAATACACACAAATCAACACAAAGAATTCATAATACATAACCAATTGATCTAGAACTTATTCCTATAGGTAGTCCTATTTCACGGAATGATTCATAAGGGTCAAATACATAATTTAGAAGTTTTAATAAAAAGAAATTTAGAAATTACCAATTGGGAGATGGATTCCTAATAAAAACTCAAGTGGACACGATCCGGACACGATCTCTCTACCAATTCTCCTCCTTATGCTCCTTGCTTCTCCAAGCTCCAAAGTTCTTCTAATGGTGAAAGTGAGAGAAAATTGCAAATAAATTGATGGAGGAATGAGAGAATTGGGTATCTATGAATTTGGGGATCTCAAAATAAAGGAGTAAATGAAGAGGAGAGAGAGAAGACATCCCTATAGGGGCCGACCACTTTGCCCTTCTTCAAACAACCTTGCATTATCCAATTTGCCCTCCAATAATTCATTATAAAGAATAATTAATGAGGGCTAAAATAGAGAGTCTCTACACTAATATAAATTAGTCTAAACTCCTTAATTAATTAGAGAAAAATAGTTTAATGGGCCTAGTCCATGTTGGGCTCACTAGTTGTTATGATAAGTCTAATTGGGTTCATAAGTGTCAAGTCCATTAATTAAACTAGTCTACTAATTATAAATAAATTATATAAAGCACTAAATAATTATGTAACACGCTAAATAATATTTAATTTCTAAAAATAAAATAACTAGGCCAAATTACTAAATTACTCCTATTTGAAAAAGTGATGGTGACACTCTCCCATAAATATAATAGGAATCGTCCGTCCCGATCTGACACTATAGAAACTGGCACTTCGTCCAGCCGAACTATCTCGTCAAGGTAGGTCTGACAAAGGCGATCGATGCTCTAAGTAACTTTAATGGAAATGAAGTGCACTGACTTGGTTAACCGGTCGACGATGACCCAGACTGCATCATTCTCCCGTTGCATCTTCGACAAGCTAGATTCTTTTACAATGAAGTCCATGTTTATGTGGTCCTATTTCTATTCCAGAATAGCAAGATTCTGCATCTCCCCGCCCGGTCACTGATGTTCTGCTTTCACCCTCTAATAGGTTATGCATTATGATACGAAGCACGCCACATCTTTGTTTATGCCGTGCCACCAGAAGACAGTACGAAGGTCTTTCTACATCTTCGTGCTTCCAGGGTGGATTGTGTAGGCTGCATAATGGGCTTCGGTAAGGACCTCCTTTTTGAGTTCTACGTCGTTGGGGACGCTGTCACTACCACATTTCTAGATGAAAATATTTTTATCATTTAGCATATTTATTATTTAGTAATAAAAAATTTATATATGTGCTACTAATTAATTATATTGTGTTGTGTTATTTAATTATTTGTTAGTGGGCTAGCCTATTTTATTTGAACTTATCATTAGTGGATCTATTAGATTATCATGATACATTGAGCCAAACATTGGGTTAGGCCTATTAAACCCATTCCCTTAATTTATTAAAGAGATTAGATTAGTTTTATGAAGAATTAGAAGCTTTCTAATATAGTCATTCCTAATGAAACCTCATGACTAACAAGTAGGGGTATTCTGGATATTATACATTGCTTGGAAAGGGAGAAAGATGGGGCTGGCCATATTAGAGGGACTCTCACTCTCTCTTATCTCTTTAGTTCATTTATTCTAGATCCCCAATTATATTTCCCCAAAATTGACTCATTCCTCTAACAAATTTACCTCAATTCACTCTCATTCTCTCCTAATTTTATCATCTAAGAAGCATTAAAGCTTGGATAGCAAGAAGCACTTAAAGGAGGAGGAATTGATAAGAAAATTGTGTCCTAATTATGTCCATTGAGTATTTTATTGGGAATCCATCTCCCATTAGGTAAATTCTTAATCCTCTCTCTAATTTGGACTATAATTCATGCATTTAACCATTAAAAAACATTCCTTGGCTTAGGCCTTGTCACTCTAACTTTTTTAGCTAGGACTAGTTTGGTAATTTGGCATGGGTATTTAATTTTAGAAAAAAATATTTACTATTGTATGATGATTGTATATTTATTTAATTAAGATAAGCTATGATTACTATGACTAGAATTAATTAGTCATTAGAGACTTGTGTTAAATTAGTAGTTAGAGAAACTAGACAATAATTAGACTTGTCACATATAGACCTATTTAAATTTATTATGACAAATAGTGAGCCCAACTTGGACCCAAACCCATTAGTCATTTCACTAATTAAATTAAGAAGGATTAGTGTAATTACAAATATTTAGAGACTTCCAAATATACACATCCTTAATTATTTCTCATAATGCAATATATGGGGGGGCAATATAAAAATGATATTGCTTGAGGAAGGGGAAAAGGGCCGGCCACATAAAGAGGGGAAGGGGGGTTCTCCTCTCTCTCTGCTCATTTGCATTTCTATTTGCTTCCAAATTCTAGATCCCCAATTTTTTAATTTCCCTCCATTAAATTTTTACACCAGTCACCACCAATTCCTTATCAAATTTATCACTCTTGGAGCCTTGGAGCTTGGAGAAGTAAGGACCACAAGGAGGAGAAGCTTTGGACCTAGAGATCGTGTCCGGATCGTGTCCAATTGTATTTTCATGGGAAATCCATCTTCCAATTGGTAATTCCTGAATTTTCTTCTCATTGTAGCTTCTTAATCATGTATTTGACCATTAGGAATGATCCCATGGCATAGAACTACCTATACGAACAAGTTCTATGCTATTTGGCTTTGTATTATGAGTTCTATGAGGTAATTTATGTATATATTGGGGGAATTATAAATTTTACACCTCAATTATGTGTCATGAGACTAATTAGATCTAATTAAACTTAGATCAGGGTTATAAGACTAGGTATGTGTCCACAAATGGATACGTATAGGCTATATCACGGTATTTTGTGATACAGTGTGATACAGGGCCAATTTTGAGTGATTTACATTAATCCTCTTCATTGTATGTTGTAATAACTTCTAATAGTTGTAATTTTATATATATATGACTTGAAAGAATGATCAATTATAGATAATGGAAAGTTTGGTACCTCAATGGGTTGAGTATCATAGATATCTTAGTTGGTGCACTATAGGTATTTATTTTAATGTCTCAATATATATATATATATATATATATGTATAGTGATGTATCAATATATATGTATGGTGATGTATATATATATATATATATATATATGTGTGTGTATGTGTATGTGTGTGTGTGTGTGTGTGTGAGAGTGAGTGTCGAGTGTTATGCAACATTGGTTGTGTTTGTGAGGTTTCCAGTTTGTGCAGAGAGTGGTGTTGGTGTGTGCAGGGAGTGAGATGGGTAGTCGATTTTTGTATGGCAGCAGCAGTATGCACTAGGCATTGCAAGTAGTACAATTTGTAACTACAGTAGTAGGAGTATCAGCAGCAAGAGTAGTATCAGTGCAGTAGCAGCTAGTAGTGCAACAACTGCAGTAGCATGCTCGAGTGCACTAATTATAGCAGCAAGCAGCTAGCAGTGCAGCAATAGCATTGCAAGCAGTGTCGTAACTTCAGCAGCAAGCAGCTAGCAGTGCAACAGCAGCATAACATTGCAAGCAGTACAGCAACTGCAGCAGCAAGCTCGAGTGCAACAGCAAGCAGAAGAGCAATAGCTAGGAGCAGCAACATTTGCAATGCCACAACAAGATCAGCAGCAATTGCTGCAGCAGTGCAGCAGTATCAGCAGCATGACATAGTTGTATCAGTGCAGCAAGAGCAGTGTAGCAGCAAGTAGCAATATGTAGCAGCAATATTACCAGTATGCATTAGTAGGTAGAGCAGTGTCAACAAGTAGGGTATGAGAGATTGGTGCACAAAGTGATGATGAGTATCAAAGGGTATACTCAAGGAGCTGGGGTTTGGATGTATGCAGTATTGCGTATCAGTAATTCATATCCAGTTTAGATACCAAGGTATCATAAGATAGATACCAAGGTATGAGCTAGAGTTAGTAAATAGACCAAGGTATATTATTAAAAGTATAAATATGATAGTGGATACCTTATAGCTAACTTTGGCCTAGGAACCTTGTCATGCCCCAGTCCCAAAATACGTAGGACTAGGAGACGTAAGCATGCCAGCCGTATGAATATGGCACTCTAATTTATGAAAACCATAACACACGTACGTTGTAATATGAAATACAATTCAAAAGTGGTAAATTTATATGTCACAGAGCATAACTAAATCTCATCCACATAAATCATATATAAATAAATGACCAGTATCTATGAACTAAATCTTAATATAAGGTATCTTAAGATGACAGTCGGATGGAAACAAATCCACTACTGAACTAGAATAAAGAATAAGCAAGATAAATACAATATGAGTACAACAACTACCAACTACTGAGACTCGAAAAGAAGACCTCCTCGGAATATAAGTAACCAGTCCGGATCTACTCTCTTGCGAATACTCACGAATATCTACACCTGGAAAGGAACCAGGTCCGCAGAGGGACATAACAAGATACATAAAAATATGCCATAAAGTAAATACTGAATAAATAAAAAGGGGTGCGCTAACCATCTAAATGAATGCAATTTGAGGACAACTTTGGAACGTATGGGTAGGCTTAGGCATAACGTCCAACGTCCTCTAGAGTGTGGTATCTGTAACGTCCATCATTCCGAAGAATAAGGTATCTGTATATATATAACGTCCAGCACTCTAAGGGACGTGGTATCTGCAATAATATATACGTCCGTATCACTCCGAAGAGTGCGGTATCTGCAATAAAGGAGGTGGGTGTCCCATACGCCTACTATTCGTCTTCCCCGCCCAATGCAAATGTACAAGTCACGAACACGACATGGACATCTCGTACTATAATGCAAGTCTCTATAGAAATAAACACTAAGCTAAATACCGTTACACATGTTGCTCACACAGATGGCCAGTCGAGTATGAGGCACGTGTCCCTACATGAACTCACTCTGTGACGTGTAATGATATGTGTCAAGGCCTGGGGAGTCATACCAATAACTTCACAACTTTAGGTGGGTCTACTAGACACTAGGTTAGACACAAGTCCTAACGTCAACGCATTCGTTGACTACACCCGAGTCTCTCTCGGACGTGCACAATTATATAATCTAAAATAATAAACATGCAACTAATATATATAACTGAATTTAAACAGTACAACAAGGCAAGGTATACTTGTCTGTCAAGAGAGCTGCAAAATATAACGTCCAGATGTCAAACACCAAGAGTCAGAAACTACGACCTCAGAACGAACGTCTCTGGATGCTGAAATAAACATCACCAATGTTCCCAAAATAAGCAAAATAGCTAAAAAATACTACCCTTTCGTCTAATTTGGACACAGGGGCAAACACAATAATTTTGGGTCAAAGCGGACTCCACATATGGGCCACTTTACACCGAAAAGCATGGCAGGGGTAATTTTCTTTAAATGGGACAAATTATAGGTCAAACAAACTCTAAATGTCAGTACGAACTCAACGGTATGTCCAAATATGGATTCCGGTGAGCCGAACACAATTTTGCCCAAAAAGTCAACCGTGGGGCCCACCAATAGGCGACTTGGTCAACCGTCTCAGAACTGCGTAAAAATTGGGTCACATTAACAACACGATACCACGAGTCCAGTGGCTCAAGTTTTATTGCATTCTGACGAGCGTGCACTAAATGCACAAGGCTTTTGCAAAAGATGCGATATGGGGGTTTTTTGGCGGACACGGGCTGATTCCGGCGTGCACACGCGTCCGAATTAGTTTTTGTGAAAAACCACACATTTGGGTATACTGTGCGCACCTTTTTGTACACTTGGTACACGACGGGGTGGTCCCGTTTGGCGGGGCGCGCTCCGTATCAAAATTTCTAGAATTTAGGAAAAATCAGGTTTTCAGGATTTTCTAACTAATTTAATTCTACACAAAGCAATTAATAAATTAATGTATTTAACAGAAAATAAACTAGGTCAAGTGGTCTCGTATACCAAAAAGAAAAACCAGATTCGGATCTCTGTGGTGGGAGATGCGAGTCCGTGAACATATGTCATCGTAACAAAATTTTTTGAGATTAAAATGTCGTTACTTTTCATCAACTTGGTGTCGATTTTACCTAGGTTTGCATGCCGTTCGAGATAAACTAATGTACAGGATTGGTAGGGGGATAGGTGAGGATCATACCGGGGAAGACGGGGTCGAGTTTGGTCCAGCGAGGAGACGGGAAACGACGCTGGAAGTTGGGTTGCTGTCATCATTTTCTTTGGCGTTCTCGCGTGATCCCGTACGATCGCCTAACAGAGCGGCCGGTCGGCGGTTGCTACGCGGTTGTCTGCGGCGGCTCTGGGGTCTCGGCGGCGCGGTAGCTGGAGTCTAGACGGCGTGGGGTTGGAGGAAGGATCTAGGTTAGGGTTTTGGTAAAAGTCGAATTGACATATATAGGGAGACAGAGGCGGTGTGATTTGAGTACATGCGCGGGGAAAGGTTTTAGGTGGTTGCTGTGCTGTTGATTTTTATTCTTAACGGGTCGTGGGTTAGGGGGGTTAACGGGTTAGATCCATTAGGATAATTCTTTTTCTTTTTCTTTTCTTTTTTTTCTAATTCCTTTTTCATTTCTTTTTCTTTCTAAATTCTATTTAATAAATCATATACATATATATAGATACATATATATATAAAAAAAATTCTAGAAATTATATTTGTGCATACCATTAAACTGTCAACTACCCACAGGGTCCCCTACATAGAATAAATTAGGAAACATTTATAATTGCTCCAAAAATCCCCTAAATGCACAAACACCTAAAAAAAATTAAATAAAATCTATTTCCTCTATTTAGCTCATAATTATTACAATTCAATTATTAATTAATTAAAAAGGTAAAATACGATTTTTAGAATTAGGGGTTTTACATTCTACCCAACTTATAAAAAATTTGTTCTCGAAATTAAAACTAAGTTATGATAGAAAGTCAAGGATGGTATAAGATAGAGATTTGCAGCTTATTCTGTATCTTCCTCCATCCTAACCTCCATGATTTTCTAATTGTCATGGGGATGTTTGGAGGGCTATAATTTGTATTATAAAATATAAGGCTAGGTTTAAATGAGTGGGCGATGTTGTGCGTCGCACATTTCAAAAATTCATGGAGAAAATCTTACATGAACGAAATATAGGTTTCTTCCTGAGTCATGCCCAATGGTGTGGACACCTTATTGCATTTTTGCATAAAAGAGCCCAACAATCAAAAAATTGCACTAAGACGAAAATTGGATTAAATTAATTAAAATTAATGCACAAGGTATTCTAGAATTAATTAGAAGTACATGTGACCAAAATTAGGTGGAACACAAGTGTAATGGGCATAGGGGACTCAGAATAGAATATTACTCTGAATTGGGTTGCACTAAACGGGTCAAGATTATGTCTCCAATTTCAATTGGAACGCACAAGGTACAAAGTTGGAATTATAGAATTAAATAGAAACGTCCGCGACGAATATTTTGCGACTAAAATGTAGCATAAGAAAGCATAATTATAAGTTATACCGAGGTCAGAATAGAAGGCGGTCACGTCTAGGACAAGGTTGTAAAATTGTAGGAAGGCAATGACTAGTATAGTACTTTAATTATCGAAGCAACATAAAGGTGCACTAAGTGATATAAATATTGTATAATTAAATAGAAATGTCGTGTCCTATTTTCAATTGGATACCAACTAGCCCTAGTTTCACTATCTAATCCAAGTAGGCCTAATTTTGGGTGAGAGAGGATTTACAATCAACCCAACAAAAAAATAATTTCATCCTCAAAATTAAAATAAGGCATAATTTGTTAATTTCTTCACATTCACATATAAGGAAAATCAATCACAATCTCTTCCAAAATTTAAAATATATTCTAATACATCGCGATCACTTTCAAAATTAAGGAAACTTCTATTTAAAACAGAATATTGTAATCTTTTCTCGATTTTTAAATAATCCTATCCAAATTTGAGCTAAATCTCTATGACATATTCAAGTTTTAAATAGCCCACATCAATTTCCACATCACGATCTCTAACTATCATAATATAAAAAAATGATTCTAATCCAATATTATTCCTACTTATGAATTTTGTATTCTTCCAATTTTTAAATTCAATTCACATCCTCAATATTTTAATTAGGTAATCCAACCATCAAAATTTAACTTTTAATTCAAATCATCAATTTTGGAATTTAATTCGTCAATTGTTCATGTTTAGAGTTCCAGTTATTTTCCTCAAGATTTAAATCGATGATTCAACCTTCAATATTCAAAATTTAAATCATATGCCCAAGTATAAAGGTTTGGTTCGCCATATCAAAGTTTTTTTTTCAAATTCATTAATTCATCGTCATCTTAATCCTTCTTTTACAAATTTTCAAAGTTAAAATGACTTGAATCTCCCAATCTAATCTTGCTTGATCACAATCTAAAAGAAATTCCTCTCAAGTTGACAATGCAACTTCTACCCAACTTAGAATTTATCTGCCTATCATACACTTAAAAAAATATTCCTCAACTTATTTAATCATGCTATTCGATCCTCAGAAGTTTGAACACCAATATCTTACCTATGATATGCCCTTACTTACGAAAAATTATCATCAAGTAATACGGTTGGCCTATGGGGTATATCTAGTACTATCTGTATATCAAACTTATACCAAGCACGAGATTTCGTCTTTCCAAAATAGGGAAGACGAAAAACAATAATAAAGAGTTCAAAGGGGAGGTAATAGAATAGAAGTATGGGGATCAAGGCGTTTAAGGAATTCAAAAGGAATTGTCAAGGCAGTTGTGGATTGAAATCCTATTTGGTAATTTCTTATTCACATGCTCGTATCAGTACAGTTACGTAACTTATACGATATGCTCAGGCATGTCTAGAGGGCAAGTACATTCGTCTACTAGGCACTATATATCTTAATCCACGTAAAGTAGTTATGCGAAGGGTGAACCAAGCGCACCAAGGTTAGCTAGGCCTTAATACACTTATTCTGAAATGTATTAATGTATGCATCCACTAATACATATATCATGAACAAGCTCGATAAAAGAATAAGCTTGCAAAACTAGGCTATAAAATAGCAGCATAAGTCACGGTAGTATATAAAATATAGATGCGCTAGATCATGATGAAATAAGGTACAAATAATTCAAGTTCACAAACAAAACAAAAATATGACTCTATAATCTCTACAGTTGTAGTACTAACACCTTGTCTAAGTTGCTAGTCGACAAAATAGGGGTATGGACCTTCAAGTTCTACCGTCTAAATAAACACTATCGTCTTATGCTAGTATATAGTAAATATCATTCAATTATACTACAATAATATGTGAAGAGGACTATGTGATACTAGGTTGGGAGTCATACTACCCGACTTATAAAAATTATCCAATACTGTGACAGTCTTAATGGGATTCTACAAAATAATATTGTCCTTGTAAATAAAGCATAAACTCTTATTTTCGGTTTACGAGAAAATCATCCTATTGCATTATATCGGTAATGGTTACCTTAAGTTTTAATCATAGTGCTCATAGAACGAGTGTCAATAGTAAGAATGTAAGAGCTACTGGTTCTGTCGTGCCCCATTCCAAAAAATCGTAGGACTAGGACACGTAAGCATGCCAGCCGTATGAATATGGCACTCCAATATATGGAAACCATATCACACGTACACTGTAATATGAAAAATAATTCACAAGTGGTAAACAAATATATATCTCAGAGCATAACTAAATCTCATCCACAAAAATCATATATAAATAAATGAGTAGTATCTATGAACTAGATCTCAACATAAAGTATCTAAAGATGACAGTCGGATGGAAACAAATCCACTGCCGACCTCGAATGAAGAATAAACAAGACAAATACAATATGAGTACAACCTCTAACAATCACGAGACTCGAAGGGAAGACCTCTCGCAATATAAGTAGCCCTGTCCGGATCTGCGCTCCTGCAAATACTCATGAATAATACACCTGAAAAGGAACCAGGTCCTCAGAGGGATATAACAAGATACATAAAAGCATGCCATAAAGTAAATACTATAAAAACTCCAGGGTGACCTAACCATCTAAGTGAAATGCAACTTGAGGTCAACTTTGAGTGTATGGGAGAGTGTAGGCTAGACATATGTTGACGTAATTTACCAATCGTGACAACTGGCTAGTATATGCCACATATGCCCCTATAGGAGGGCGCTCAGTAATAACATCCATCTTCGAAGAGCATGGTAGCAGTACAGTATATCGACCATATTACTCCGAAGAACGTGGCAGCAGTATAGTATATATCGTCCATATCGCTCCGAAGAACGTGGCAGCAGTATAGTACATATCGTCCATATCACTCCGTCGAGTGTGACAGCAGTGTAAAGGAAGTGGGTGTCCCATACGCCTACTAGTCGTCCTCCCCGCCCAATGATCTATGCATGTTGTATCCACAACACTCCTTAGCTACTACGCCCCAGCGTCGTAACTCTGGCTCATAGTCTATCGTTAGAACATTATTCCAACCTTCTATCAAACAAGGACAAGGATGGGACAATCGTACCACGATAGTCTATGCTCCACGTACCAATAACTGCTAAGTCTTCTAACATGCATCACTATTAGCAGTTATACCCTATCCGTCGTACGCCTACACGTACAGGTGGCCAACCACATACGCAAGTCCGTGCCCTACATGAGACTCACAATATGTGTAAGAAATGTGTCAAGGTCTTGGGAGTCATACCAATAACTCTGCAACTTTAGGTGGGTCTACTAGACACTAGGTCAGACATAAGTCCTAACATCAACGCCTCCGTTGAATGCACCCGAGTCTCTCTCGAACGCGCACAGTTATATAATATAAACATGCAATAATAATACAGAATTTAAACAGTACAACAAGGCAAGGTATACTTGCCTGGCAAGAGAGCTGCAGAGTGTAATATCCAGATGTAAAATACCAAGAGTCAGAAACTACGGCCTCAGAATGAACATCTTCGGATGCTGAAATAAACATCACCAACGTTCCCAGAATAAGCAAATAGCTAGAAAGCACTCCCTTTCGTCCAATTTGAACACAAGGGCAAAACGATAATTTTGGGTCAAAGCGAGCTCCATTTGTGGGCCACTTTGCACCAAAAAGCATGCCAAGGGCAAAGGTCTCTAAATGGGATAAATTATAGGTCAAACAAACTCTAAATGTCAATACAAACTCAATGGTATGTCCAAATGTGGAATTCGATGAGCCGAACACCATTTCGCCAAAAAAGTCAACTGTGGGGCCCGCCAATTGGCGACTTGGTCAACTATCTCAGATTTACGTGAAAATTGGGTCACACGGCCAGCGCGATACCATGCTTCCAGCGGCACAAGTTTCGTCGCTATCTGATCAGCATGCATAAAATGCGTACGGCTCCCGCAAAAGTTGTGACACGGGGATTGTCCGCGTATACAGGCTGATCCGACGCGGACACGCTTCCGAATCAGTTTTTGCGAACTCTTACTTTTCCGGGTATACTGCGTGCACCGTTTGGTACACTTGGTACACGGCGGGGCGGTCCCGTTTGGCGGGCATGCTCCATTTCATAAGTTTTGGAAATATAGAAAAAGTGGGTTTTTGTGGTTTTCCAACGAATTTAATTCTACATACAGAAGTTAATAATTTAATGCTAATTAACAAAAATTAAACTAGGCCAAGTGGTCTCCGCATACCAAAAAGAAAAATTGGATTCGGATCTCTGTGGTGGGAGATACGAACCCGGGAACATAGGTGGTCACCATAGTTTTCTGTAATACCCAAAAGTGGTCTTTTCGGTCAACTTGGACGCTATTTTCGTCTAGGGTTATGCGTTGTTCGAGGTCAACTATCATATAGATTTTGAAAAGGGTTAAGGGGTGAACGTACCGGTGAAGACGGGGTCGAGTTTGGTTCTGCGAGGTGACGGGAAACGACGATGGAACACAGGTAAGTTGCTGTTGAATTATGCAGTTTACGGTATTGTGCGGGGTCGCAGTCGTCGGGATTCGGTTTGGGCGGCTGGAGATTGGTTCTCCGGCAGGTCTCTGGACGAGGGCAGCGCTTTCTAGGTCTAGATGGGAAGAGGATGATCAAGGGTCAAGGTTTGTTTGAAGAGATGATTATATATAGCAAATGGAGAGAGGGAATCGTATGCTCACGGTCGGGGGGGGGGTTATTGCTAGTCTGCTGCGCTACCAAAGGGGCCGGGCTGCTGTGCTTCATTTACAAGGGGGCTTTAGGAGCAGCGGGTTAGGAGTTATGGGTTAGGGATTATGATCCGTTAGGAAATGGGTTGTGGGTAGTTTAGGGATTTGGATCCAATAGTGATTAAATACCTATTTTTCTTTTCTTTTCATTTCTAATTTCTATTTAATAACTATATATATATATATATATATATATATATATATATATATATATATATATATATATACAACTGAAATTCTAAAAAAATTATTTTAGTGCATACAATAAATCTGTCAGTCGCCCACATGGTCTCCTACATGAAATAAATTCAAAAAAAATCCTAATGGCCCCATAAATCCCCTAAGTTAACAAACACCTAAAATAAAAATTAAATAAATTCTATTTATCCTAATTTGCTAATAAATACTATAATAAAATTAATAATTAAAATATAAAAAATATGGGTTTTAGGATTTGGGGTTTTACATCCTACTCAACTTATAAAAATTTTGTCCTCGAAATTAAACTAAGCTACGGTAGAAAGTCAAGAATGGTAAAAGATTTGCATTGTTTAAAATGCAAGGCTAGGTTTAAAGGGGTGGGCGGTGTTCCGCGTTGCAAATTCCAAATATCATGGAAAAAATCCACATGAACAAAAAATATGTTTCTTCATGTGTCATGTCCAATGGTGTGGACACCTTAATGCACCCTTGCATAAAAGCGCCCAACCATTGAAACGTTACACAAAGATGGAAATTGGATTAAATTAATTAAAATTAAAATTAATGTACAAGGTGTTCTTGAATTAATTAGAAGTACATGGGATAATATTAGGTGGGACACAAGGGTCATGGACGTAGAGGGCTCAGGATAGAATATTGTCATAGATTGGGTTGTACGAAACGGGTAAAAATTGTGTCTCCAAATTAAATTGGAACGCAAAAGGATACAAAGTTATAACTATTTTAGAATTTAGAAGTAACGTTCGCGATGAATGTTGTCCGACTAAAATGTAGCACAAGGGAGCTTAATTATAAGTAGCACAAAGGTCCGAATGGAAGATGGGCACGTCTAGGACAAGGGTGTGGAACTTGTAGGAAGGCAATGACTAGTGAAGTGCTCCAATTATCGAAGCAATGGTAAGGTGCGCTAAGTGATACAATATTGTAAAATTAAATAAGAATATTGTTTTCTATTTCTAATTGGATTCAAACTAGCCCTAGTCTCACTATATAAGCCAGGTAGGTCTAATCTTGGGTGAGGGAGTTTACAATCTAGCCAACTTAAAAATATGTCATCCTCGAAATTAAAATAAGGCATAATTTGTTAATCCTTCATGTACATAGGGCAAGTCAATCGCAATCTCTTTGAGATAATTAAAATCATAATCATATCCATCGCAATCACTTCAAGATTAAGATGATCACTGTTCCTAATCAAAATTCAACCTATTGTAATCTCTTCTCACTTTTTCAAATTATCATTATCCAAATTTAAATTAAATCCATATAACATCTTTAAGATTTAAATAACCATATGAAATTTATATTACGATCTCCATCTATCATAATCTCCTCTAGAAAATGATTCTACTCAAATATTATTCCTATTTTTCACTTATAAATTTTTGTATCCTTCAAAATTTTAAATTCAATTCACATCCTCAATATTTCAAATACGTAATCCAACAATCGAATTTTTTAACTCTTAATTCAAATCATCAAATTGTAAAAATTTAAATATAATTCACCAATTGTTCAAGTCTAAAATTCTATATTTATCCTCAAGATTTAAATCGATGATTCAACCTTCAATATTCAAAATTTAAATCATGTGTCCAAGTATAAATATTTGGTCCTCAATATCAAGATATGAAAATTCATTAAATCTTCATCATCTTAGTCATTCTAAAAAAATTTCATATATAAAATGACTCAATTCTCGTAGTCGAATCTTACTTGGTCACAAAATAAAAAAAATTCTCTCAAGTTGACAATGCAACTTCTACCCAACTTAGAATTTACCCATCCATTATATAAGGCTATACACTTAAGAAAAATATTCCTCAATTTATTTACTCATGTTATTCAATCCTTAAAACTTTAACACCAATTGTATCACATATGATATGCCCTTAATCAACTATAAAAGATAGTCACCAAATAATGCGATTGGCCTATGGGGTATATCTAGTACTATATCAAGCTTATACCAAGCACGAGGTTTCGTCTTTCCGAAATAAGAAAAGACGGATAACAATAATAAAGAGTTCAAGGGGGAGGTACTAGAATAGAAGTATGGGGATCAAGGCGTTTAAGGAGTTCAAAAGGAATTGTCAAGGCATTTGTGGATTGAAATCCTATTTGGTAATTTTTTATTCCCATGCTCGTATCAGTACAGTTATGTAACTAATACGATATGCTCAGGCATGTCTAGGGGGCAAGTACATTCGTCTACTAGATATTATATATCTCAATCCATGTAAAGTAGTTATGCGAAGGGCGAACCAAGCGCGCTAAGGTTAGCTAGACCTTAATACACTGATTCTGAAACATATTAGTGTATGCATCCATTAATACATATGTTGTGAATAAGCTCGATAAAAGAATAAGCTTGCAAAACTAGGCTATAAAATAGCAGTATAAGTCAAGGTAGTATATAAATGCAATCGATCATGATGAAATAAGGTACAAATAATTCAATTTCACAAAACAAAACAAAAATAAGACTCTACAGCCTCTACAGTTGTAGTACTAACACCTTGTCTAAGCAGCTAGTTAACAAAATAGGGGTATAGGTCTTTAAATGTCACATTCGGGATGAACACAAATGTCTTATGCCAGCATATAGTTAATGTCATTTAATTATACTACAATAATAAGTCAAGAGGACTACGTGTCACTAGGTTGTGAGGCATACTACCCAGATAATAATCTAATACTGTGACAGTCTTAAGGGGATTCTACAAAAATAATATTATCCTTGTAAATAAAGCATAAACTCTTATTGGGGTTTACAAGAAAATTATCCTATTGCATTATATTGGTAATGGTCGCCTTAAGTTTTAATCATAGCTCATAGAACAAGGGTGTCAATAGTAGGTATGAAAAAGTTACTGGTCTTAAATGAAAGGAGATATAACTTGTATTGAGGTGGTTACAAATTATGTGATTAAAACTAAGAATAATCAAATAACAATCTAAAAGAACAACTCAAACCATCAAGCTCTAGCACCTAATTTCAAGGTTCTAGGCTACAACTATAACCCTAGCAAGATATATATCCTAATATAAAAGGAATCACTCGGTATACAATCAGAAGTGTCAGGTAGCACGAGTTGGAAGAGGAAGAGAAGCATAATTAGTCATCGCACAATTTGTGAGTGCTAAGTTTTCAGGAGAACAAGATATAACTAAATAGAAAGACTCTAGATGACATCATGGTTTTCCTAAGGGGAGGTGGTATGCTAATATATGTGTTCGAGGTATGATCAAGGAAATTGTTAGATTCATTCCTCTAGGTTTCCTTAGGGTACTGTCTACTTAATACAAAGACAAGAATCAAAATTGTATAGTTCTATAATACTATCTCACTATAAAAGTTCGGGTTGGTCGTAATATTCTACCTTGGATTTCTATTGGTTTCTCAATGCTAGGGTAAAATAGTATGGTCAACTTTCTAACTAACTCTAGTAGTTTTTATACTACTCTCAATTCATTCATAATTATATCAAGGGATAATGGTAACCCAGTCTATAGGTAAGGGGATGCTAGGGTTTACTGAATATTCTAAACTTAGTGATGTGTCAAGGCCCTAGTTGTATTCTTAATAGGAATGTCACCCTAAATATCATCCTATCAACAGGGATTCCTATATTCTAGCAGGGCTATACTCAAGGAACTAATAGGGAAGCACATGAATCAAGTAGGATGTAACTATGTAAATAGAACAGACTGGAAGGAAGATAAGTCACAGTCAATTATGGATGAGATCCTACACTATAATCCTATCTGCAGGCTTGCTCGGTACAGTAACATAACCGAGACAATATGCTCTTGAACTGCATGGGCCACCACTAAAAATATGTCATGCCCCAGTCCCAAAATACGTAGGACTAGGACATGTAAGCATGCCAGATGTATGAATATGGCACTCCAATATATGGAAACCATATCACACGTACGCTGTAATATGAATAACAATTCACAAGTGGTAAACATATATATATCTCAGAGCATAACTAAATCTCATCCACAGAAATCATATATAAATAAATGACTAGTATCTATGAACTAGATCTCAACATAATGTATCTAAAGATAACAGTCGAATGGAAACAAATCCACTGCCGAACTCGAATGAAGAATAAACAAGACAAATACAATATGAGTACAACCTCTAACAATCACGAGACTCGAACGGAAGGCCTCTCGCAATATAAGTAGCCCCGTCCGGATCTGCGCTCTTGCAAATACTCATGAACAATACACCTAGAAAGGGACCAGGTCCTCAGAGGGACATAACAAGATACATAAAAGCATGCCATAAAGTAAATACTATAAAAATTTCAGGGTGACCTAACCATCTAAGTGAAATGCAACTTGAGGACAACTTTGAGTGTATGGGAGAGTATAGGTTAGACATATGTTGACGTAATTCACCAAACGTGACAACTGGCTAGTATATGCCACATATGCCCCCATAGGAGGGCGCTCAGTAATAACGTCCATCTTCGAAGAGCATGGCAGTAGTACAGTATATCGGCCATATCACTCCGAAGAACGTGGTAGCAGTATAGTATATATCGTCCATATCACTCCGTCGAGTGTGACAGCAATGTAAAGGAAGTGGGTGTCCTATACGCCTACTAGTCGTCCTCCCTGCCCAATGATCTATGCATGTTGTATCCAGAACACGCCTTAGCTACTACGCCCCAGTGTCGTAACTCTGGCTCATAGTCTATCGTTAGAACATTATTCCAACCTTCAATCAAACAAGGACTAGGATGGGACAATCGTACCACGATAGTCTATGCTCCGCCTAACAATAACTGCTATGTCTTCTAACATGCATCACTATTAGCAGTTATACCCTATCCGTCGCACACCTGCATGTACAGGTGGCCAACCACATACGCAAGTCCGTGCCCTACTTGAGACTCACAATACGTATAAGAAATGTGTCAAGGCCTGGGGAGTCATACCAATAACTCCGCAACTTTAGGTGGGTCTACTAGACACTAGGTCAGACATAAGTCCTAACGTCAATGCCTCCGTTGACTGCACCCGAGTCTCTCTCGGATGCGCACAGTTATATAATATAAACATGCAATAATAATACAGAATTTAAACAGTACAACAAGGCAAGATATACTTGCCTGGCAAGAGAGCTGCAGAGTGTAATATCCAGATATAAAACACCAAGAGTCAGAAACTACGGCCTCAGAATGAACATCTCCGGATGCTGAAATAAACATCACCAACGTTCCCAGAATAAGCAAATAGCTAGAAAGCACTCCCTTTCGTCCAATTTGAACACAAGGGCAAAACGGTAATTTTGGGTCAAAGCGAGCTCCAGTTGTGGGCCACTTTGCACCGAAAAGCATGCCAAGGGCAAAGGTCTCTAAATGGGATAAATTATAGGTCAAACAAACTCTAAATGTCAATACGAACTTAATGGTATGTCCAAATGTGGAATCCGATGAGCCGAACACCATTTCGCCAAAAAAGTCAACTATGGGGCCCGCCAATTGGCGACTTGGTCAACTATCTCAGAGTTGCGTAAAAATTGGGTCACTGGGCCAGCGCGATACCATGCTTCCAGTGGCACAAGTTTCGTCGTAATCTGATCAGCATGCACAAAATGCGCACGGCTTCCGTAAAAGATGCGACACGGAGATTGTCCGCCTATACGGGCTGATCCGACGCGCACACGGGTCCGAATCAGTTTTCGTGAACTCTTACGTATCCGGGTATACTGCGCTCACCGTTTGGTACACTTGGTACACGGCGGGGCGGTCCCGTTTGGCCGGGCATGCTCCATTTCATAAGTTTTGGAAATCTGGAAAAAGTAGGTTTTCGGGGTTTTTCAACGAATTTAATTCTACATACAGCAGTTAATAATTTAATGCTAATTAACAAAAATTAAACTAGGCCAAGTGGTCTCCGTATACCAAAAAGAAAAATCGGATTCGGATCTCTGTGGTGGAAGATACGAACCCGGAAACAAAGGTGGTCACCATAGTTTTCTGCAATACCCAAAAGTGGTCTTTTTCTGTCAATTTGGACGCTATTTTCGTCTAGGGTTATGCACTGTTCGAGGTCAACTATCATATAGATTTTAAAATGGGTTAAGGGGTGAACGTACCGTTGAAGATGGGGTCGAGTTTGGTTCAGCGAGGTGACGGAAAACGACGATGGAACACAGGTAAGATGCTGTTGAATTCTGCTGTTTGCGGTGTTGCACGGGGTCGCGGTCGTCGGGATTCGATTTGGGCGGCTGGAGCTTGGTTCTCCGGCAGGTCTCTGGTCGAGGGCAGCGCTCTCTAGGTCTAGATGGAAAGAGGAGAAGAAAGGATGATCTAGGGTTAGGGTTTGTTTGAAGAGATGATTATATATAGCAAATGGAGAGAGGGAATTGTATGCTCACGGTCGGGGGGGGTTATTGCTAGTCTGCTGCGCTACCAAAGGGGCCGGTCTGCTGTGCTTCATTTACAAGGGGTCTTTAGGAGCAGCGGGTTAGGAGTTATAGGTTAGGGATTAGGATCCGTTAGGAAATGGGTAGTGGGTAGTGGGTAGTTTAGGGATTTGGATCCAATAGTGATTAAATACCTATTTTTCTTTTCTTTTCTTTTCTAATTTCTATTTAATAACCATATATATATATATATACATACATATATATATATATATATATATATACAACTAAAATTCTAAAAAAATTATTTTAGTGCATACAATAAATTTGTCAGTCGCCCACATGCTCTCCTACATGAAATAAATTATAAAAAATTCCTAATGGCCCCATAAATCCCCTAAGTTCACAAACACCTAAAATAAAAATTAAATAAATTCTATTTATCCTAATTTTCTAATAAATACTATAATTAAATTAATAATTAAAATATAAAAAAATACGGGTTTTAGGATTTGGGGTTTTACATCCTACCCAACTTATAAAAATTTCGTCCTCGAAATTAAACTAAGCTACGGTAGAAAGTCAAGAATGGTAAAAGATTTACATTGTTTAAAATGCAAGGCTAGGTTTAAAGGGGTGGGCGGTGTTCCGCGTTGCACATTCCAAATATCATAGAAAAAATCCACATGAACGAAAAATAGGTTTCTTCATGTGTCATGTCCAATGGTGTGGATACCTTAATGCACCCTTGCATAAAAGCGCCCAACCATTGAAACGTTGCACAAAGATGAAAATTGGATTAAATTAATTAAAATTAAAATTAATGCACAAGGTATTCTTGAATTAATTAGAAGTACATGGGATAATATTAGGTGGGACACAAGGGTCATGGACGTAGAGGGCTCAGGATAGAATATTGTCATAGATTGGGTTGTACGAAATGGATAAAAATTGTGTCTCCAAATTTAGATTGGAACGCAAAAGGATACAAAGTTATAACTATTTTAGAATTTAGAAGTAACGTTCGCGACGAATGTTGTCCGACTAAAATGTAGCACAAGGGAGCTTAATTATAAGTAGCACAAAGGTCCGAATGGAAGATGGGCACGTCTAGGACAAGGGTGTAGAACTTGTAGGAAGGCAATGACTAGTGAAGTGCTCCAATTATCGAAGCAATAGTAAGGTGCGCTAAGTGATACAATATTGTAAAATTAAATAAGAATACCATTTTCTATTTCTAATTGGATTCAAACTAGCCCTAGCCTCACTATCTAAGCCAGGTAGGTCTAATCTTGGGTGAGGGAGTTTACAATCTAGCCAACTTAAAAATATGTCATCCTCGAAATTAAAATAAGGCATAATTTGTTAATCCTTCATGTACATAGGGCAAGTCAATCGCAATCTTTTTGCGATAATTAAAATCATAATCATATCCATCGCAATCACTTCAAGATTAAGATGATCACTGTTCCTAATCAAAATTTAACCTATTGTAATCTCTTCTCACTTTTTCAAATTATCATTATCCAAATTTAAATTAAATCCATATAACTTCTTTAAGATTTAAATAACCCATATGAAATTTACATTACGATCTCCATCTATCATAATCTTCTCTAGAAAACGATTCTAATCAAATATTATTCCTATTTTTCACTTATAAATTTTTGTATCCTTCAAAATATTAAATTCAATTCACATCCTCAATATTTCAAATACGTAATCCAACAATCAAATTTTTTAACTCTTAATTCAAATCATCAAATTGTAAAAATTTAAATATAATTCACCAATTGTTCAAATCTAAAATTCTATATTTATCCTCAAGATTTAAATCGATGATTCAACCTTCAATATTCAAAATTTAAATCATGTGTCCAAGTATAAATATTTGGTCCTCAATATCAAGATATAAAAATTTATTAAATCTTCATCATCTTAGTCATTCTAAAAAAATTTCATATATAAAATGACTCAATTCTCGTAGTCGAATCTTACTTGGTCACAAAATAAAAAAATTTCTCTCAAGTTGACAATGCAACTTCTACCCAACTTAGAAATTACCCATCCATTATATAAGGCTATACACTTAAGAAAAATATTCCTCAGTTTATTTACTCATGTTATTCAATCCTTAAAACTTTAACACCAATTGTATCACAAATGATATGCCCTTAATCAACGATAAAAGATAGTCACCAAATAATGCGATTGGCTTATGGGGTATATCTAGTACTATATCAAGCTTATACCAAGCACGAGGTTTCATCTTTCCGAAATAAGGAAAGACGGATAACAATAATAAAGAGCTCAAGGGGGAGGTACTAGAATAGAAGTATGGGTTCAAGGCGTTTAAGGAGTTCAAAAGGAATTGTCAAGGCAGTTGTGGATTGAAATCCTATTTGGTAATTTCTTATTCACATGCTCGTATCAGTACAGTTATGTAACTGATACGATATGCTCAGGCATGTCTAGGGGGCAAGTACATTCGTCTACTAGATATTATATATCTCAATCCATGTAAAGTAGTTATGCGAAGGGTGAACCAAGCGCGCTAAGATTAGCTAGACCTTAATACACTGATTCTGAAACATATTAGCGTATGCATCCACTAATACATATGTTGTGAACAAGCTCGATAAAAAATAAGCTTGCAAAACTAGGCTATAAAATAGCAGTATAAGTCAAGGTAGTATATAAATACGCTCGATCATGATGAAATAAGGTACAAATAATTCAAGTTCACAAAATAAAACAAAAATAAGACTCTACAGCCTCTACAGTTGTAGTAGTAACACCTTGTCTAAGCAGCTAGTTAACAAAATAGGGGTATAGGTCTTTAAATGTCACAGTCGGGATGAACACTATTGTCTTATGCCAGCATATAGTTAATGTCATTCAATTATACTACAATAATAAGTCAAGAGGACTACGTGTCACTAGGTTGTGAGGCATACTACCCAGATAATAAACTAATACTGTGACAGTCTTAAGGGGATTCTACAAAAATAATATTTTCCTTGTAAATAAAGCATAAACTCTTATTGGGGTTTACGAGAAAATTATCCTATTGCATTATATTGGTAATGGTCGCCTTAAGTTTTAATCATCGCTCATAGAACAAGGGTGCCAATAGAAGGTATGAAAAAGTTACTGGTCTTAAATGAAAGGGGATATAACTTGTATCGAGGTAGTTACAAATTATGTGTTAAAACTAAGAATAATCAAATCACAATCTAAAAGAATAACTCAAACCATCAAGCTTTAGCACATAATTTCAAGGTTCCAGGCTACAACTATAACCCTAGCAAGATATATATCCTAATATAAAATGAATCACTCGGTCTACAATCAGAAGTGTCAGGTAGCACGAGTTGGAAAAGGAAGAGAAGCATAATTAGTCATCGCACAATTTGCCAGTGCTAAGTTTTCAGGAGAACAAGATATTGTCATGACCCGCACCCGGAATTTGGGCATGAGTCGTGGGTACGTCCAGCCTACGCCGCAGCATCGGCGGTAGAACGCTGTCTAGGTCTCAACATATAATATATCCTGTCAATAGTCTCAACTCCGCACGGAGGACAAAGATAATAATCCACAGTTCTATGATATACTCAATCACAAGCTATAAGAAATAATGGCACGATAGGAATAGAAAAGAGTTCTAATAAAAACAACCACAATAATCCAACTCAAATCCTGGGTCTAAATGACCTCACAAAGTCACAAAATAAATAAATACAACTCGGTCTCAGTCTAAAACAATAAATACAGAAAAATAATCTAAGAACAGCCAGGTACGTTCTCCTCTAGGCTAGGCAACTCCTCTGGGATTTCTGGAGTGAAATCTCCCTCTAATCCTGGGCCATAATGAGTGGGGCAAAGATCCTCCAGGTCCTCTGAAAAATGTTATCCAGTCAGGATTGGAACGAAGCACAAGCACTAACAGCAGTTTCATTAAATTGACAAAATCTATAAACAGTGTAAGAAATACAAGATGGAAAATAAATGCTGGAAATGTAAAGTACTGAAGAAAATGGAAATAGGCAATAGAGCATCTAGCAATAAACAATAAATAGTGAATGCTAGACAATAAGTAGTGAATGCTGGAACAGGTGAATCTGAATAAAATAGACATCTAGCTAAGTGTTTGAAATATTAGTTTATTATGTGATCGGCTTGGGACTTGATCAGGCTGGTTATATATGATTAACTATGATTCTTGTAGGTCAGGCTAACCATATGGTTAGCTATGATGCATGTAGTGGTCAGGTTAATCATATATAACAGCTATGATGCATGTAAGATGGTCAGGCCGCATCCAACATGAGAAGTGGGGTGAGCTATGATGCATATAAAGGATTTGGATATGATCACATAATCTACTAATAGTTCCCCATCCCCCAGCTAGCACGATGGATTCCAATCATGACTCCTCATGATGGGGATCTAGGGTGCTAACCCGTGTATCCATAGTGTCGGAATCAAGTATGTAATACACTACAATTTATAGAAGTAATCAACAATAAAAACTGTCAGAGAATGTACTCGCCTGTGGTCCTGAGCAAAGTGTGAGGATCGATGTCCAAAGTGGAATCACAATGACCTATTTATGGAATATTAATGTCAGATATAAAATCAAAAGAATAACATGTTTAACAAATTAAATACGAGGTTTCTAGGTCATTTCTGAGGTTTACTAGTCAACCTTAGTCTTATTCTTATCTAATTGTCCATACTAAGGATACCTAACTTATACTAGTTGATAACTTAACTAGTAACTTAATACCTAATACCTATTTGGTATCTATCCTTACCTACTATACATGATACCAATTTAACCAATACCAAATACTAATGATTTATACACATAGGTACTCACTTAGTGATACATAAGTTGCACACACACACACACTGTCACTTAGCTAGGTTCATGGATACCTAACACACTGATACCTACTGATGCTAACCCACTGTGCCAGTAATATGCCCACTGAAACATTTGAGAACTCACTGACCTGGCACTGAACTCCCCAACTACCCATCTGCACACACACACAGACAGTTTAGTGACACAGCACAGCCATACAGTATTCTGAGGCAAATACTAATACACACATCGTATTGCTCTCATACACACACTGTACAGGAACTAATTCTTGATACACTACACTCTGCACTCTCACTCATCTACACACTAAATCCACACTGCACACAGACACTTACCTACACACAATTCTGTGGAAACTGGCACAGTACACACACACTGTTGCCTATTTCACTACACTGCTACACAGTGTCAGTATCATAGAGACACTCACTCACAGTTCTTACACCTATCTAATACACAACTACACATTGATTCACATCGGTAAGTCACACATACGGTTTATTATCTCACTGAGACACACAGGTAAACTACACAGTTCAACAAAATAGAAAAACACACACTGGAAGCTGACACTCAAATACCTCACTGCACACAATCACACTGGCTACTGGACACAGGTATACACTGAATACACCCCCATATAGGTCCTAGTACTGAGAATACACAGCTAGACTGAAAACATAACACCTAGGTAATACCCTCAACCTATTGATACCCTTATGCACACACACTAAACTGATCAGGATCTCCCTGCACCTTGAGAACACACCCACAGGCTTCTGGGTACACTGATACAACACTGCCACACACACTGTATCTTGATACTCTGATACAAGACACCTAGGTAAACATGTACACACTGAGCTACACCTTCACACACAGAATAATCTGCAACTTACACACAGATATACACACAGCACTAAAACTATCAGTATACACACACACACGAACCTGGGAATTTGCTGAGACGCATATACACACAGAATACAAAGCCCTAACACTCACAGGCACACATACCTACTTCTCAAACACACACACGGTTTGACCCAGGCTCTCCCCCAAATCTGATACACAAATACTGATACTAAGCCACACTCAACATAGAACACCACCCAAAGCATCAAAATCTACCTATTAACACATACACAATTTCTCCCCAAATCCACAGCCACACACTGCCCGACCGTGCACAGTTTCTGATACTCGATCAACATTAGAAATTCCAGGATACTCACACCTATACATAATACTCTCACCCACAAGTCAGTATACATACAGTTAAAACAAAATACCCGACTGCACAGGGAAGATCCCAAACACACAGAACTGTGCACCCACAGAAAATTTCCCCAAATCACACAACCCTATATATATATATATATATATGTGTAAATATATACATATATCATGCATCCAAATGCGCAATATTAGAATAGATTAGATAGGTAAATCCTAATAAACCTATCACCAAACACCTGGAGTGTTAAAATCGAATTCCTAATAAGAACTTATGAAAAACCCCAACCGAAACCCTAAAAATCAAGATTTAATCTAGACGTATGAGATGAAATCAGTCTACATATAAATACCTAAGGTTAGGGTTCACGAAAAATTAGGGAAACCAATGTAGGGACACCTAAAACCCAAATTCTAAACCCTAAAACGAAATCTAACAGAAATGGTGGTTTCCTAATGGCATCAACATCAGAAAACAGAGATAAAAGAATAAAAAATTTGAATTTACCTATAGAGATGGGTTCTCCAATGGAAGTTCTTCTTCCCCAAGGCTTTTTAACCCAAGTTCCTTGCTTTCCTTGCTTTGGAGGAGGAGAATGGGATCTCTAGGGCTAGATTTCGAATTCTGGAGTGGGGAGATGGCTTTCTCTTGATGGAGGCTAGGGTTTCTTCTTTCTACATGAAGAAAGAGAGGGTTCCCTTTTATATTAAACTAGGTTAGGGTTTCCAATGAATAGTTTTAGGTTTAACCCCCAGGTTAGGTCATGTAGAGCCCAAAACTCAAGTTTAGCCCTTCTAGGGTTTGAGGTTCAACCTACAAATTTGAATTCTAGGGTTTCTCTAGAATTAGGTCTTCTAATTAGGGTTTGGTCATTAGGGTTGTCCTAATGAGTTCTAGGGTTTGACCTAAAACCAATATTATTAACAACATATAATAGTTTATAAAACTCAGCAATTTAATTTAATACATAATTATCCAAAATAGTAAATTACACAAATGCCCTTATATGGAAAAGTGGTAGTGACAAGTCTACCCTCCTAAAAGAAATTTCGTCCTCGAAATTTGGACTGAACAGAACAAGAATAAACCAGAAAAAGAAAATACCTCAAGTCTAGAAGAGATACGGGTATTGCTCGCGCATTTCGTCCTCTCTCTCCCAGGTCGACTCCCCTGGAGAGTGATGTCTCCATGAAACACGAACCAAGGAAATAGTTTGGTTCCGCAACACCTTCTCTCTGCGGTCCAAGATCTCTACGGGCTGCTCAGGGTAGCTGAGCGTCGGACCAACCTCAATCTCCGAGTGATCAAGTACATGACTAGGATCTGCCACGTACTGTCTTAGCTGCGACATGTGGAACACATCATGCACTCCCTCTAATGCAGGCGGCAAGTCTAGTCTATACGCCACTGCACCTACCCTCGCAAGAATACCGAAGGGTCCGATGTAACGTGGGCTAAGCTTCCCGCCTCCACCAAAATGAATCGTGCCACGCGTCGGAGAAATCCGTAGGAATACTAGATCGCCAACCTAAAACAAAACTGTCTCAACACGCAGTCTAAACAACAAACACAAGCCAGAAAATTAACAATCTATACCTGAAACTCAAGGGGTCTACGGTGGCTGTCGGCCCAATGTCGCTGTCTGTCCTGCGCCACTCGCAGTCTGTCTCTGATGAGTTTCACCTTTTCTGCTGCATCCACGACCATTTCTGGTCCTAGCAAGGCTCTCTCTCCAACGTCGTCCCACGATAACGGTGTACGACACCTCCGTCCATAAAGAGCCTCAAATGGTGACATCTCGATGCTGGCCTGGTAGCTGTTGTTGTAAGAAAACTCTACCAGGTGCAGATGATCCTCCCAAGAACCTCCAAAATCTAGAACACAAGTGCGTACCATATCCTCGAGAGTCTGAATAGTCCTTTCAGACTGCCCGTCTGTCTGGGGGTAATATGCGGTACTGAACTTGAGCTGAGTGTCCAAGCTAGTCTGCAGACTCCTCCAGAAGTGGGAAGTGAAACGACTATCCCGATCCGAGACGATGCTCACCGGAACTCCATGAAGTCTAACGATCTGCCGTACATACATCTCTGCTAGCCTCTCTGTCGACGTGCCCACCTTGAAAGGTAAGAAATGGGCTGATTTGGTCAACCTGTCCACGATGACCCAAATCGCGTCCTTTCCTCCTGGAGAACGTGGAAGCCCTGAGATGAAATCCATGGTCACGTGCTCCCATTTCCATTCTGGGATCGGTAAAGGTTGAAGCAACCCACCTGGCCTTTGCCGGTCTGCCTTTACCTGCTGGCACACTAGACACCGGGAAACGAAGCGTGCTACCTCGCGCTTCATTCCATACCACCATACGTGCTCCCTCAAGTCTCGATACATCTTGTTGGCACCGGGATGCATTGAGTACTGAGAGCGGTGTGCCTCCTGCAATACCTCCTCGCGTAGCTCCCCGCTTGGCACACATATCCTCGTGCCGTGCCGTAAAGAACCATCATCTGCGATAGTAAAGTCGTCCGACAATCCTATCTGAACCTGTGCTCTGATACTCCTCAGAGCCTTATCCTCGTACTGCGCAGCTCTGATCCTGTTCATTAGTTCGGACTGTATCTGCAATCCCCACATCTGAATCTCAGTACCGGGAACTAACACTTCAATCTCCAAGCTCTCCAAATCAGCTAACAAGTGTCTATCTGTCGTCAAGTACATCGCCATCGGATACCTGCTCAGGACATCGACGACTACGTTGGCTTTCCCTGGGTGGTACTGCAATGAGATGTCAAAGTCCTTCATCAACTCCAACCACCTCCTCTGCCTCATGTTCAGCTCCTTCTGTGTGAAGACGTACTTCAAGCTCTTGTGGTCTGTGAAGATCTCCACACGCTCTCCGTACAGGTAATATTTCCACAGCTTTAGAGCGAAGATAACTGCTGCCAACTCCAAATCGTGGGTGGGGTAGTTCTTTTCATGAGGGCGTAACTGCCTGGAAGCATAGGCAATTACCTTTCCGTGCTGCTGAAGAACACATCCCAGAACCTTTCCTGAAGTATCACTGTAGATGGTGAAACTACCTGTCCCTGCTGGCAACGTCAAAATGGGAGCTGTCGTCAACCTCCTTTTCAGCTCATCAAAGGCAGCCTGGCACTCCTCCGTCCAGACAAAATCCACATCCTTCCTAGTCAGTTTGGTCATCGGCGCTGCAATCTTGGAGAAGTCTTGTACAAACCTCCTGTAGTATCCTGCTAGTCCGAGAAAACTCCTGATCTCAACTACCGAACTGGGGGTAGCCCACGACTCCACTGCCTCGATCTTCTGTGGGTTAACCGAGATTCCGTCACCCGATACCACATGTCCAAGAAATTCGACCTTGTCAAGGAAGAATTCACACTTAGAGAGTTTCCCGTACAGCTTCAACCTCCTGAGAGTCTCTAAGACCAACCTCAGGTGCTCTTCGTGCTCCTCCGAGGTCTTGGAATACACAAGAATATCGTCGATGAACACCACTACGAACTTGTCAAGGTACTGGTGGAACACCTTGTTCATCAGGTTCATGAATACTGCCGGTGCATTGTTTAAACCAAATGGCATCACCATGAACTCAAACTGGCCGTATCTGGTCCGAAAAGCTGTCTTCGACGTGTCTTCTCTCTTCACCTTCACCTGGTGATAGCCTGACCTCAAATCTATCTTTGAAAACACCCTCGCCCCGCTCAACTGATCGAAAAGATCATCTATCCTCGGCAGCGGGTACTTGTTCTTGATAGTGATATTGTTCAAAGCTCTATAATCAATGCACATGCGCACCATGCCGTCCTTCTTCGGTACGAACAATACCGGAGCTCCCCATGGTGATGAACTGGATTTGATGAAACCTTTGCCCTGCTGCTCCTCAACTTGCTTCTTCAGTTCTGCCAGCTCGCTGTTGTTAACTCTATAGACATGTTGCGAAATGGGCTCCGCTCCTGGAACCAAGTCTATAGAGAATTCAACATCTCTGTCTGGCGGCAAGCCTGGCAACTCCTCTGGAAATACATCCAGGAACTTCGTTATCAGAGGATGTGGCAACTCCTCTTCTTCTGCCCTGGCTCCACAAAATGTGCCCCTGCTCTGTTCCGCTGCTCCTCTGACGACCTCAAAATCTGGCTCTCCTGGTGGTCTAAATAAAACTCTGCCTCTATAACAGTCTATAGTAGCATGATGCCTACTCAACCAGTCCATTCCGAGTACAATATCATACCCCGAAAGTGGCATGACGAGTAAGCTCACGCTCAACTCTCGGCCTCCTACTGACACTCTCCGGTCCTTGCAGTGATCACGGACTAGGATAATACCTCCACCAGTCATGATCTTGCAAGTCCTAGCTAATGGTTCTGTGTCTAAATGATGTCGAAGTGCATAAGATACAGACACAAAACTATGGGAAGCGCCAGAGTCGAATAAGGTAAATGCAGGAATACAATCGAGAAGAACCGAACCTGTGATCAAGTCTCCTGTTGGCTCGATCTTCTCGACGGCCATGGCGTACGCTCGCCCCTGGGGTACACCTCTCTGCAGCTGATGCTGGGCAAACTTCTGATGTTGTGGTGGCAGTGGTCCCCTCTGTTGTTGGCCTCCTGGTACGGTAGGTACCCTGTCTGGTC
Source organism: Iris macrosiphon (assembly GCA_036927795.1). Taxonomy (NCBI): domain Eukaryota; kingdom Viridiplantae; phylum Streptophyta; class Magnoliopsida; order Asparagales; family Iridaceae; genus Iris; species Iris macrosiphon. The sequence goes on from JAYESA010000005.1 coordinate 109,089,555, forward strand.
CTCTCTGGGCGACTGTTCCACCCTGACCTGAACGAATCGTAGGGCAATCCTTCAGCTGGTGTGTCGTCGATCCGCAGGATAGACATGAGCCCAATCTCTTCCTGCAGATATCTCTATTATGTCCCATCTTCCCGCAGTACGCACACTGAATGGCGGGCTGAGTCTGTCTCTGTTGCTGCTGTTGGACCTGCCCTCGGGCTGGTGCCTGATGCTGCTGCTGAAAGGGTCTCTGCTGCTGCTGCTGAAAGTGTGGACGCTTGCCCTGTCCCGTACTACTTTTTGCTCCTCCGGAACCATCGCGTCCCCTCTTGGGCCTGAGGCCCAAGTCGTCCTCGGCTACTTGGGCATCCATCAATATGCCCTCGTAGGTAGCTGTGCGACGTCCCGACGTGCGAGACTTGATCTCCCTTGCCAGCCCCTTTCTGAACTTCCGGGCCCTGTCCCCCGGATCTCTAATCATCGATGGCGAGAAGCGGCTCAGGCGGGAAAACTCCGCGGCATACTCATCGACGGACGAGCTCCCCTGGGCTAAGTCATGGAACTGACTCTCCAAAGCTCCCAGGGCAACATCAGGAAAGAACTTCTCCTTGAAGAGCTCCTTGAAATCCTCCCAAGTGAGTCTCCTGCGCAAGAGTCTCGGCTCCGTACGAAACCATGTCAAGGCAATGTCGAACATCTGGCTGCCAGCGGCCTCGATCTGAAGGGCCTCCGGAAACTGTGCCAAGCGCAAGTTCCTCTCGATGTCCTCTAGCCAATCATCGGCGTAGAGTATCCCTTCTGTTCCCTTGAATTCCCGAGGCATCATCCTCTTGAAATCCACTATGGTGCCCGGCCTCTGGTGGTGCTGATCAGGACGCTGCTGTTGCTGAGTGACTCTCTCCACAGCCTGGAGGGCCACTTGGTGAGCATTCTCCATGTTCACCCTCATCATCTCTGTCTGGGCCTGATGTGCCTCAGCCTGCACTCTCTGGGCCTCTGCCGATGTCCTCTAGGCATCGACCATGCTCTGAATCAAGGCGAACATCTGTGCCCCATCGACGGGCACACCTCCTGGATGCTGAACTGGTGGTGGTGGTAGAGGCCCCGTCGTAGCTGTGGGGACCCTCTGAACTGGTGGTGGAGGACCCCCGAATGCTGCAGACACTCCTACATGTACTGGAGATGTAGGAGGTGCTGCGGATGTCTGTCCGGCAGGGCGAGAGGTGGCAAACCTCTCTGAAGCTGATGCTCCGAGTCTCTGGGACCTGGTCCTCGGCATCCTGAAGACAGATCGAAAGAATCAATTAAAGTAATAAACACGATATCATCAAGGAAGGACAGTAAATTTCTAAGGGAAAATCATTAAGAGTAGTATTATAAGAATCGGAAATTCCTAATTGTGATTGAGCATATCCTCGGTCAAATTCCTATTTCCTAAAATAGGCTCGTAGTAATACTCTAAGCGAGCACCACTACGATACTGCTCTAATGTGAATCTAGGACTAGACCTGCATGGGCCACCACTAAAAACGTGTCACGACCCGCACCCAGAATTTGGGCATGAGTCATGGGTACGTCCAGCCTACGCCGCAGCATCGGCGGTAGAACGCTGTCTAGGTCTCAACATATAATATATCCTGTCAATAGTCTCAACTCCGCACGGAGGACAAAGATAATAATCCACAGTTCTATGATATACTCAATCACAAGCTATAAGAAATAATGGCACGATGGGAATAGAAAAGAGTTCTAATAAAAACAACCATAATAATCCAACTCAAATCCTAGGTCTAAATGACCTCACAAAGTCACAAAATAAATAAATACAACTCGGTCTCAGTCTAAAACAATAAATACAGAAAAATAATCTAAGAACAGCCAGGTACGTTCTCCTCTAGGCTAGGCAACTCCTCTGGGGTTTCTGGAGTGAAATCTCCCTCTAATCCTGGGCCGTAATGAGTGGGGCAAAGATCCTCCTGGTCCTCTGAAAAATATTATCCAGTCAGGATTGGAACGAAGCACAAGCACTAACAGCAGTTTCATTAAATTGACAAAATCTATAAACAGTGTAAGAAATACAAGATGGAAAATAAATGCTGGAAATGTAAAGTACTGGAGAAAATGGAAATAGGCAATAGAGCATCTAGCAATGAACAATAAATAGTGAATGCTAGACAATAAGTAGTGAATGCTGGAACAGGTGAATCTGAATAAAATAGACATCTAGCTAAGTGTTTGAAATATTAGTTTATTATGTGATCGGCTTGGGACTTGATCAGGCTGGTTATATATGATTAACTATGATTCTTGTAGGTCAGGCTAACCATATGGTTAGCTATGATGCATGTAGTGGTCAGGTTAATCATATATAACAGCTATGATGCATGTAAGATGGTCAGGCTGCACCCAACGTGAGAAGTGGGGTGAGCTATGATGCATGTAAAAGATTTGGATATGATCACATAATCTACTAATAGTTCCCCATCCCCCAGCTAGCACGATGGATTCCAATCACGACTCCTCATGATGGGGATCTAGGGTGCTAACCCGTGTATCCATAGTGTCGGAATCAAGTATGTAATACACTACAATTTATAGAAGTAATCAACAATGAAAACTGTCAGAGAATGTACTCGCCTGTGGTCCTGAGCAAAGTGTGAGGATCGATGTCCAAAGTGGGATCACAATGACCTATTTATGGAATATTAATGTCAGATATAAAATCAAAAGAATAACATGTTTAACAAATTAAATACGAGGTTTCTAGGTCATTTCTGAGGTTTACTAGTCAACCTTAGTCTTATTCTTATCTAATTGTCCATACTAAGGATACCTAACTTATACTAGTTGATAACTTAACTAGTAACTTAATACCTAATACCTATTTGGTATCTATCCTTACCTAGTATACATGATACCAATTTAACCAATACCAAATACTAATGATTTATACACATAGGTACTCACTTAGTGATACATAAGTTGCACACACACACACACACTGTCACTTAGCTAGGTTCATGGATACCTAACACACTGATACCTACTGATGCTAACCCACTGTGCCAGTAATATGCCTACTGAAACATTTGAGAACTCACTGACCTGGCACTGAACTCCCCAACTACCCATCTGCACACACACACAGACAGTTTAGTGACACAGCACAGCCACACAGTATTCTGAGGCAAATACTAATACACACATCATATTGCTCTCATACATACACTGTACAGGAACTAATTCTTGATACACTACACTCTGCACTCTCACTCATCTACACACTAAATCCACACTGCACACAGACACTTACCTACATACAGTTCTGTGGAAACTGGCACAGCACACACACACTGTTGCCTATTTCCCTACACTGCTACACAGTGTCAGTATCATAGAGACACTCACTCACAGTTCTTACACCTAGCTAATACACAACTACACATTGATTCACATAGGTAAGTCACACACACGGTTTATTATCTCACTGAGACACACAGGTAAACTACACAGTTCAACAAAATAGAAAAACACACACTGGAAGCTGACACTCAAATACCTCACTGCACACAATCACACTGGCTACTGGACACAGGTATACACTGAATACACCCCCACATAGGTCCTAGTACTGAGAATACACAGCTAGACTGAAAACATAACACCTAGGTAATACCCTCAACCTATTGATACCCTTATGCACACACACTAAACTGATCAGGATCTCCCTGCACCTTGAGAACACACCCACAGGCTTCTGGGTATACTGATACAACACTGCCACACACACTGTATCTTGATACTCTGATACAAGACACCTAGGTAAACATGTACACACTGAGCTACACCTTCACACACAGAATAATCTGCAACTTACACACAGATATACACACAGCACTAAAACTATCAGTATACACACACACACGAACCTGGGAATTTGCTGAGACACACACACACACAGAATACAAAGCCCTAACACTCACAGGCACACATACCTACTTCTCAAACACACACACGGTTTGACCCAGGCTCTCCCCCAAATCTGATACACAAATACTGATACTAAGCCACACTTAACATAGAACACCACCCAAAGCATCAAAATCTACCTATTAACACATACACAATTTCTCCCCAAATCCACAGCCACACACTGCCCGACTGTGCACAGTTTCTGATACTCGATCAACATTAGAAATTCCAGGATACTCACACCTATACATAATACTCTCACCCACAAGTCAGTATACACACAGTTAAAACAAAATACCCGACTGCATAGGGAAGATCCCAAACACACAGAACTGTGCACCCACAGAAAATTTCCCCAAATCACACAACCCTATATATATATATATATATATATATATATATATATATATGTGTAAATATATACATATTTCATGCATCCAAATGCGCAATATTAGAATAGATTAGATAGGTAAATCCTAATAAACCTATCACCAAACTCCTGGAGTGCTAAAATCGAATTCCTAATAAGAACTTATGAAAAACCCCAACCGAAACCCTAAAAATCAAGATTTAATCTATACGTATGAGATGAAATCAGTCTACATACAAATACCTAGGGTTAGGTTTCACGAAAAATTGGGGAAACCAATGTAGGGACACCTAAAACCCAAATTCTAAACCCTAAAACGAAATCTAACAGAAATGGTGGTTTCCTAATGGCATCAACATCAGAAAATAGAGATAAAAGAATAAAAAATTCGAATTTACCTATAGAGATGGGTTCTCCAATGGAAGTTCTTCTTCCCCAAGGCTTTTTAACCCAAGTTCCTTGCTTTCCTTGCTTTGGAGGAGGAGAATGGGATCTCTAGGGCTAGATTTTGAATTCTGGAGTGGGGAGATGGCTTTCTCTTGATGGAGGTTAGGGTTTCTTCTTTCTACATGAAGAAAGAGAGGGTTTCCTTTTATATTAAACTAGGTTAGGGTTTCCAATGAATAGTTTTAGGTTTAACCCCCAGGTTAGGTCATGTAGAGCCCAAAACTCAGGTTTAGCCCTTCTAGGGTTTGAGGTTCAACCTACAAATTTGAATTCTAGGGTTTCTCTAGAATTAGGTCTTCTAATTAGGGTTTGGTCATTAGGGTTGTCCTAATGAGTTCTAGGGTTTGACCTAAAACCAATATTATTAACAACATATAATAGTTTATAAAACTCAGCAATTTAATTTAATACATAATTATCCAAAATAGTAAATTACACAAATGCCCTTATATGGAAAAGTGGTAGTGACAGATATAACTAAATAGAAAGACTCTAGATGACATCATGGTTTTCCTAAGGGGAGGTGGTATGCTAATATATGTGTTCGAGGTATGATCAAGGGAATTGTTAGATTCATTCCTCTAGGTTTCCTTAGGGTACTGTCTACTTAATACCAAGACAAGAATCTAAATTGTATAGTTCTATAATACTATCTCACTATAAAATTTAGGATTGGTCGTAATATTCCACCTTGGATTTCTATTGGTTTCTCAATGCTAGGGTAAAATAGTATGGTCAACTTTCTAACTAACTCTAGTAGTTTCCATACTACTCTCAATTCATTCATAATTATATCAAGGGATAATGGTAACCCAGTCTATAGGTAAGGGGATGCTAGGGTTTACTGAATATTCTAAACTTAGTGATGTGTCAAGGCCCTAGTTGTATTCTTAATAGGAATATCACCCTAAATATCATCCTATCAACAGGGATTCCTATATTCTAGCTGGGCTATACTCAAGGAACTAATAGGGAAGTACATGAATCAAGTAGGATGCAACTATGTAAATAGAACAGACTGGAAGGAAGATAAGTCACAATCAATTATGGATGAGATCCTACACTATTATCCTATCTGCAGGTTTGCTCGGCACAGTAACGTAACCGAGATAATATGCTCTTGAACTGCATGGGCCACCACTAAAAACATGTCATGCCCCAGTCCCAAAATACGTAGGACTAGGACACGTAAGCATGCCAGATGTATGAATATGGCACTCCAATATATGGAAACTATATCGCACGTACGCTGTAATATGAATAATAATTCACAAGTGGTAAACATATATATATCTCAGAGCATAACTAAATCTCATCCACAGAAATCATATATAAATAAATGACTAGTATCTATGAACTAAATCTCAATATAATATATCTAAAGATAACAGTCGGATGGAAACAAATCCACTGCCGAACTCGAATGAAGAATAAACAAGACAAATACAATATGAGTACAACCTCTAACAATCACGAGACTGAAGGGAAGACCTCTCACAATATAAGTAGCCCTGTTCGGATCTGCGCTCTTGCAAATACTCATGAACAATACACCTAGAAAGGGACCAGGTCCTCAGAGGGATATAACAAGATACATAAAAGCATCCCATAAAGTAAATACTGTAAAAATTCTAGGGTGACCTAACCATCTAAGTGAAATGCAACTTGAGGACAACTTTGAGGGTATGGGAGAGTATAGGTTTGACATATGTTGACATAATTCACCAATCGTGACTACTGGCTAGTATATGCCACATATGCCCCCATAGGAGGGCGCTCAGTAATAACGTCCATCTCCGAAGAGCATGGCAGCAGTACAGTATATCGGCCATATCACTCCGAAGAACATGGCAGCAGTGTAGTATATGTCGTCCTTATCGCTCCGAAGAACGTGGTAGCAGTATAGTATATATCGTCCATATCACTCCGTCGAGTGTGACAACAGTGAAAAGAAAGTGGGTGTCCCATACGTCTACTAGTCGTCCTCCCCGCCCAATGATCTATGCATGTTGTGTCCACAACACGCCTTAGCTTCTACGCCCCAGCGTCGTAACTCTGGCTCATAGTCTATCGTTAGAACATTATTCCAACCTTCAATCAAACAAGGACAAGGATGGGACAATCGTACCACGATAGTCTATGCTCCGCCTACCAATTACTGCTAAGTCTTCTAACATGCATAACTATTAGCAGTTATACCCTATCCGTCGCACGCCTACACGTACAGGTAGCCAACCACATACGCAAGTCCGTGCCCTACTTGAGACTCACAATACGTGTAAGAAATGTGTCAGGGCCTGGGGAGTTATACCAATAACTCCGTAACTTTAGGTGGGTCTACTAGACACTAGGTCAGACATAAGTCCTAACGTCAACGCCTCCATTGACTGCACCCGAGTCTCTCTCGGACGCGCACAGTTATATAATATAAACATGCAATAATAATACATAATTTAAATAGTACAACAAGGCAAGGTATACTTGCCTGGCAAGAGAGCTGCAGAGTGTAATATCCAGATGTAAAACACCAAGAGTCAGAAACTACGGCCTCAGAATGAACATCTTTGGATGCTGAAATAAACATCACCAACGTTCCCAGAATAAGCAAATAGCTAAAAAGCACTCCCTTTCGTCCAATTTGAACACAAGGGCAAAATGGTAATTTTGGGTCAAAGCGAGCTCCACATGTGGACCACTTTGCACCGAAAAGCATGTCAAGGGCAAAGGTCTCTAAATGGGATAAATTATAGGTCAAACAAACTCTAAATGTCAATACAAACTCAATGTATGTCCAAATGTGGAATCCGATGAGCCGAACACCATTTTACCAAAAAAGTCAACTGTGGGGCCTGCCAATTGGTAACTTGGTCAACTATCTCAGAGTTGCGTGAAAATTGGGTCACAGGGCCAGCGCGATACCACGCTTCCAGTGGCACAAGTTTCGTCATAATCTGATCAGCATGCACAAAATGCGTACGGCTTCCACAAAAGTTGCGACACGGGGATTGTCTGCGTATACGGGCTGATCCGACGCGCACACGCGTCTGAATCAGTTTTCGCGAACTCTTACGTGTTCGGGTATACTGCGCACACCGTTTGGTATACTTGGTACATGGCAGGGCGGTCCCGTTTGGCGGGAATGCTCTATTTCACAAGTTTTGGAAATCTGGAAAAAGTCGGTTTTCGGGATTTTCCAACGAATTTAATTCTACATACAGCAGTTAATAATTTAATGCTAATTAACAGAAATTAAATTAGGCCAAGTGGTCTCCGAATACCAAAAAGAAAAATCTGATTTGGATCTCTGTGGTGGGAGATACGAACCCGGGAACATAGGTGGCCACCATAGTTTTCTGCAATACCCAAAAGTGGTCTTTTTCTGTCAACTTGGACGCTATCTTCGTCTAGGGTTATGCGCTGTTCGAGGTCAACTATCATATAGATTTTGAAAAGGGTTAAGGGATGAACGTACCGGTGAAGACGGGGTCGAGTTTGGTTCAGCGAGGTGACGGACAACGACGATGGAACACAGGTAAGTTGTTGTTGAATTCTGCAGTTTGCGGTGTTGCGCGGGGTCGTGGTCGTCGGGATTCGGTTTGGGCGGCTGGAGCTTGGTTCTTCGGCAGGTCTCTGGTCGAGGGCAGCACTCTCTAGGTCTAGATGGGAAGAGGAAGAAAGGATGATCTAGGGTTAGGATTTGTTTGAAGAGATGATTATATATAGCAAATGGAGAGAGGGAATCGTATGCTCACGGTCGGGGGGGGAGGTTATTGCTAGTCTGCTGCGCTACCAAAGGGGCCGGGCTGCTGTGCTTCATTTACAAGGGGGCTTTAGGAGTAGCGGGTTAGGAGTTATGGGTTAGGGATTAGGATCCGTTAGGAAATGAGTAGTGAGTAGTTTAGGGATTTGGATCCAATAGTGATTAAATACCTATTTTTCTTCTTTTTTTTTCTAATTTCTATTTAATAACCATATATATATATATATATATACAACTAAAATTCTAAAAAAATTATTTTAGTGCATACAATAAATCTGTCAGTCGCCCACATGGTCTCCTACATGAAATAAATTCGAAAAAATTCCTAATGGCCCCATAAATTCCCTAAGTTCATAAACACCTAAAATAAAAAAATAAATTCTATTTATCCTAATTTGGTCATAAATACTACAATTAAATTAATAAATAAAAAATAAATAAATACGGGTTTTAGGATTTGGGGTTTTACAGGTTCTTAAATGAAAAGAGGATATACCTATTTTAGGTTATGGATACGACTTACGCGATTTAAAACTAAGGGTAATCATCAAGTTACAATCTACCAGAACAACTCAAAACTATGAAATGCTAACTATCAAGCACAACTTTTAAAAGTTTAACTTTGACAACTTATAATCCTAGCAAACTACATATCCTTAACATAAGAGAATTCATCTGGCCTACAATCAGAAGTGTCAGATGGCACGAGTTGAAAGGTTGAAGAAAAGAAAAAATAATTAGTCGTCGCAGCATAGCGAGCACTAAGTTTTCAGAGGAACGAGATTGAATTTAAATAGAAAGTCTCTAGATAATGTCATGGTTTCCTAAGGGGAAGGTGGTATGCTAATATTTGTGTTCGAGGTTTGATCGAAGAAAATGTTATATTCGTTCCTCTTGGCCTCCTAAGGTACTGTTTGATAGTATCAGGACAAGAACCTAAATTCATAGTTCTAAAATTCTATCTCACTATAAAGTTAAGTTTGGTCCTAATGTTAAATCTTGGGTTTCTATTGGTTCCTTAATGCTAGGGTAAAATAGTATGGTTAAATTTATAACTAACCCTAGTAGTGTCTGTACTGCCCTCAAGTCGTTCATAATTATATCAAGGGATAATGGTAAACCAATCTATAGATGAAGGATGCTAGGGTTTACTAGATATTCTAAACTTAGTGAGGTGTCAATGTCTAGCTGTATTCTTAGTAGGTGTGTTACCCTAATTATTATTCTATCAACATGGATTCCTATATTCTAGCAGGGGCTATGCTCAAAGAACTAATAGGAAAGCACATGAATCAAGCAGGATACAATTATTCAAATAGAACAAATTAGAAGAAATATGAGTCATAGTCAATTATGGATGAGATCCTATACTCTAATTCTATCTGCAGGCTTGCTCGGTACAGTAACGTAACCGAGACAATATGCTCTCCACCTGCATGGGCCACCACTAAAAATATATCATGCCCCAGTCCTAAAATATGTAGGACTAGGACACGTAAGCATGCCAGCCGTATGAATATGGCACTCCAAAATATGGAAACCATAACACACGTACGCTGTAATATAAAATATAATTCACAAGTGGTAAATATATATGTCACAGAGCATAACTAAATCTTATCCATAGAAATCATATATAAATAAATGACCAGTATCTATGAACTAGATCTTAATATAAAGTATCTTAAGATGACAGTAGGATGGAAACAAATCAACCGTCGAACTAGAATAAAGAATAAGCAAGATAAATACAATATGAGTACAACAACTACTAACTACTGAGACTCGAAGAGAAGACCTCCTCGGAATATAAGTAACCAGTCTGGATCTACTCTCCTACAAATACTCATGAACATCTACACAAGGAAAGGAACCAGGTCCTCAGAGGGACATAATAAGATACATAGAAACATGCCATAAAGTAAATACTGAATAAATAAAAAGGGGTGCGCTAACCATCTAAGTGAATGCAATTTGAGGACAACTTTGGTACGTATGGGTAGGCGTAGGCATAACGTCCAACGTCCTCTAGAGTATGGTATCTGTAACGTCCATTATTTTGAAGAATGAGGTATCTGTATATATATAACGTCCAACACTCTAAGGGACGTGGTATCTGCAATAATATATACGTCTGTATCACTCCGAAGAGTGCGTTATCTGCAATAATGAAGGTGGCTGTCCCATACGCCTACTAGTCGTCCTTTCCGCCAAATGCAAATATACAAGTCACGAACACGACATGGACATCTCTTACTATAATGCAAGTCTCAATAGAAATAAATACTAAGCTAAATACCGTTACACGTGTTGCTCACACCGATGGCCAGTCGAGTATGAGGCACGTATCCTTACAAGAACTCACTCAGTTACGTACAATGACATGTGTCAAGGCCTGGGGAGTCATACTAATAACTCCATAACTTTAGGTGGGTCTACAAGACACTAAGTCAGACACAAGTCCTAACATCAACGCATTCGTTGACTGCACCCGAGTCTCTCTCGGACGCGCACAATTATATAATCTAAAATAATAAACATGCAACTAATATATATAACTGAATTTAAACAGTACAACAAGGCAAAGTATACTTGCCTGGCAAAATAGCTGCAAAATATAACGTCCAGATATCAAACACCAAGAGTCAGAAACTACGGCCTCAGAATGAACGTCTTCGGATGCTGAAATAAACATCACCAACGTTCCCAAAATAAGCAAATTAGCTAGAAAATACTACCCTTTCGTCCAATTTGGACACAGGGGCAAAACGATAATTTTGGGTCAAAACGGGCTCCACAAGTGGGCCACTTTGTACCGAAAAGCGTGTCAGGAGTAACGGTCTTTAAATGGGAAAAATTATAGGTCAAACAATCTCTAAATATCAGTACGAACTCAGCGGTATGTCCAAATATGGATTCCGGTAAGCCGAACACAATTTTGTCCAAAAAGTCAACCGTGGGGCCCGCCAATATGCGACTTGGTCAACCGTCTCAGAACTACATAAAAATTGGGTCACAGGACCAGCACGATACCATGAGTCCAGTGGCGTAAGTTTTATTGCATTCTGACAAGCGTGCACTAAATGCGCAGGGCTTTTGCAAAAGTTACGATAAAGGGGATTTTCGGCGGACACGGGCTGATTTCGGCGCGCACATGCGTCCGAATCAGTTTTTGCAAAAACTCACACGTTCGAGTATATTGTGCGCACCTTTTGGTACACTTGGTACACGATGGGACAATCCCGTTTGGCGGTGCGCGCTCCGTATCAAAATTTCTGGAATTTAGGAAAAAACAGGTTTTCGGGATATTCTAACTAATTTAATTCTAAACACAGCAATTAATAAATTAATATATTTGATAGAAAATAAACTAGGTCAAGTGGTCTTCGTATATCAAAAAGAAAAACCAGATTCGGACCTCTGTGGTGGGAGATGCGAGTCCATGAACATAGGTCATCGTAACAGAATTTTTTGGGATTAAAATATCGCAGTTTTTCATCGACTTGGCGTCAATTTTACCTAGGTTTGCGTGCTGTTCGAGATAAACTAATCTACAAGATTGGAAGGGGGATAGGTGAGGATCATATCGGTGAAGACGGGGTCAAGTTTAGTCCAGCGAGGAGACGAAAAACGTCGCTGGAAGTTGGGTTATCTGCGGTGGCTCTGGGGTCTCGGTGGCGCGGTGACTGGAGTCTGGACGGTGCGGGTTGGAGGAAGGATCTAGGTTAGGGTTTTGGTAAAAGTCGAATTGATATATATAAAGAGAGAGAGGTGGTGGGATTTGAGTACATGCGCGGGGAAAGGTTTTAGGCGGTTGCTGTGCTGCTGATTTTTATTCTTAATGGGTCGTGGGTTAGGGGGGTTAATGGGTTACGTGTTAGATCCATTAGGATAATTCTTTTTATTTTTATTTTTATTTTTCTTAATTCCTTTTTTATTTCTTTTTCTTTCTAAATTCTATTTAATAAATCATATACATATATATATATATATATATATTAAAAATTCTAGAAATTATATTTGTGCCTACCATTAAGCTGTCAACTGTCCACAAGGTCGCCTACATGGAATAAATTAGAAAAAAATTATAATGGCTCCATAAATCCCCTAAATGCACAAACACCTAAAATAAAAATTAAAAAAAATCTATTTCCTCTATTTAGCTCATTGTTACTATAATCCAATTATTAATTAATTAAAAAGGTAAAATACGATTTTTAGAATTAGGGGTTTTACAAACCTTGTGTTAAATAGGTTTCGGGTTGTGGTATGTATATGTATATAGCTAGGTAAAGGATTCTATATTAAGTTAATTGTGAATATGAGTTAGGTATATAAGATACTTAAAGCATGTTGACTAGTATAGCTATTTATCTAAGGTATTGACTTAGAAACTCAACTAAGACCTTGTATAGCTAGTATTAGCTAGTTAATAATCAATTGAGACCCATTAACTTGGCATGGACCTAGTGAGCGAGAAATAGACCTAGAAATGGCATAAAAATTCATATTAGTATATTTTAACTCATTTATCATCCATTACAACTAAATGATTTTGATATTTAATATATAGGACTATGTGACACCAACTTGGGCATCGAGAGACACACCTTGCTCAGAACCTCAGACGAGTACATTTCTCTGTTACTTTTTATTTTATAATAGTGTATATATCACATGTTCTAGAACTGTACACTTGATTTTGGCATAGTAGTTTTTACTGACTGGTACTACATGGATCCTGTCAGGAGATGTTATCCCTTACCGTATTCAGCGGATACTCTTTCACATATATTTTATCGTGTGTATCGGGTATTGATTTAGTGTACTTTATATTCACACACTGCTCGTATTCAGTGTGCTTATATTCATATACGCATACTGCTCATGTTTAGTGTGCCCATATTTGTGTTCATAATGTATCGTGATTGGATCCATTGGTATTGGTTGGGGATGGGGGAATAGGAGTTGATTATGTGATCAAGCCCCAATATATTCATGTATATGTCGATTACATACCAGACATGTAATCGAGTTACCATATTGTATTTATGTTCAATATAAACTGATCAAATAATGAACTTGTATTGCATGGAACATTAGCTAGATTTCAGTTATTTCTATTATGTTGCATATAATTCCACTCTAGTTTATTATTTCTGTCGTTTAGTTATATATATATATATGAATGTCTATATATATATATATATATATATATATATATATAGGCATTCATATATATATATATCATGGTGTGTTTTACTATAATAGTGCGTGGGGAGGTACTTGGGATAATGTGAGCAGTGTGTGTGCGCTTGTGTTGTGCATGTGTGGGAGGTTCTCGGTTAGAGCCAAGCTACAGCAGCAGTAGCAAGTCGTACAGGGCAGTAGGAGCAAGCAAGTGCTTGTGCAGGCAGAACAACAACGGCATCAATCATATGCTTGTGCAAGCAGTAGCAACAAAAAGTAAATGCTTGTGCAGGCAGAACAACAACAGCAATATACGAAGGCAATATTAGTAGCAACAATAGCAAGAAAGTGCAGCAGCAAGTGTAGCCAACAATAATTGGTATATCACAAGTAGCAACAGCAGTATCCAAGGTAAGTAGGCTAGAAGTTGGTATTGGTGATGGAGTTGGGGTTGCATATCAGGGCACAACTGATACTGAGTGTTCTTTAGTGTGTATGGTATTGTGGGTAAGTTAATGTGTTAGTATTTGGGCTAGTTGAAGGAATTAAGTAAGGGTTGGAGAGTGAGGTTTGAGACTATATTAAGAACAAGGTAACAATAATTGTGGGGTATCAGTTGGATTTTATATTAGAGTTTAGTATGTTATACCAATTAGGTAATAGATAGTGAGTTTTAGTTTGAGATATTAAGGTATTCATCATATCAAGGTATAGACTATGATAAGGTATTATGATAACTAAGGTAATAAGGTATGGAGTTTAGTTGATACCAAGGTGTGGGTATTACCTTGGGATAACATTAAGGTAATCAATACTAAGATAGTAGTAGCTAGATGATATCTAGTATTATATATACTTATATGCTATATATTACTACTTAGTAGTTATGATACTCTAGTATCCTGTAATAGCTAGTATATCCTAGATAAGTAGTATATGGACCCAATACTCTAGATATAGACTCATAAAACCTAGAAATAGCTAGTTTAACCTAGTTGGATTAGTGTGAACTAGTATGGACCTAGAAAATCATATTTAGCGCATTTTAGCTCATTTCTTAATCCTTACTCCAAGTAACAAGATATTTCCTATTTAGGTGTATTTGACATTAGCTCAGATACCGAGATATACTATTTGCTCAGGACCATAAGGGAGTACATTCTCTGATAGTTTTCTTATTTGATAGCCTTTATGTTTCATGTATTTAGTATTTAGTATTGAGATATTTGATTTCTAACATGATGGTTATACAGATTGGTATACGTGGATCTTAGGCATGAGATGTTATTATTGTGATGGCTCAGTGATCACTATGTCGTGCTTCGTGATTACCATGATATCTTAGTGATTATATAGACCATGATCATAGTATATGATATTATAGACCGTGCAGTGTAATATACGTGTTATAACGTATCGTGATTTAGATTCGTGTACTAGTCGGAGGTTTGGGAAGTATTAGTGGATATGTGATCATACCTTATAGCCCATGATTTATTATAGCCCATAATAGTTAGCAGATCATGCATATCATGTATGATCACGCTAGCTCACCTTTTATTTATAGCCCGTATTAGGCCCAAGCCGATCATATTATCTTACTAATTTTTCAAGGCATATTTATTATATTATTTTCTTTATTTTAGTTCATTACATTGTTGTTTGTCACCATATTGTTCTCAGTTCTTACAATTATTTACCATGATGCTCTTCCTCGTGATGATTACTAGTGCATTTACTTCTATTATTTATTTTTATTGTTATTACTGTTTTATAGTTTTTATCAATTATTGTAACTGCTATTGGGTTATACTTTACTCCAATCCTGACTGGATATATTTTTTAGATGATTCATTAGAGGACTTGGCTCCTGCACATTACGAGACACAAGATGGCGAGCCATTTGAGATAGCACCCGTAGAGCCTGTTAAGATAGTACAAGCAGTTGATGAGACTTAGCTAGTTCATTTATTATATTGTATATGTTAGTTAAACTCTTTTGGCATTGTATTATATTAGATATTATTGTATTGATATATAGACTTGGACTTGTAATTTCTTTACTTCTATTCCATATTTTGTCCTATCTTCCTCTAGTTTGTTATTGTGATTGAGCATTGTTTACCATTATTATATTATCATATTGTGCTTTATTTGGGAATTAAGATATCTTGACTGGTACATTATATATATTGTGTGAGATATTTAGATAGAATTGTTGACCTAGACATCGTTCTACCACCGATGCTGTGGCATAGGCTGGATGTACCCACGTACTCGTATCCTTACACCGGGTGTGGGTCATGACATATTTTTGTGGCAACCCATGCAGGTCTTTTCAGTAGTAGTACTCAGACTTAGAGTATTACTACAAGCCTACTATAGGATATGGAACTAGGGATATAAGATGAGAGGATACTCAATCACAACTAGGAATATTTCTAGTTTATTAAATTTATTACCTTTATCATTAGAAATAATTACTTTCTTTAAAATAATAATGTCCTTCCTTCTTCAGGATGCCGCCGAAGACTCGATCTCAGTGCTCTAGAGCAATTTCGGCGAGGTCAGTTACTTCGTCACCTCAGAGAGAGACAATAGCTATTGTTCCGTCTTCTTTCGATCAGAGGGTCTCCTCACCTGTTTATGTGGGAATTTTAGCAATATCTTTTGGGGGTTCTCTGCCACCAGTTTCGAGGGTTGTTCCAACAGTCACAGAGGACCTTCCACCTCTACCACCAATGCCATCAGACGTGACACAGATATTTTCCATATTCTGGAAGATAATGGCAGCACAACGGGGCAAATAGATGTTCTACATTAGGTTATCGAAAGTGCTCACTAGTTAGCACTAGCAGTTATAGAGAAGGTAGAACTTGTTCAGCCATATATCGTACCACCTCATCCTGTCCCGTACTAGCCGAGACCGGGTACCATTATAGATTTTAAGAGTATAGGACTCAAGGACTTCAAGGGCATAGAAGGCTTTTTGTACCCCGATAATTGGATCGAGGACGTAGAGAGGACCCTACGGTTGGCACAGATTCTAGAGGGTCTATAGGTAGAGGCAGCGGGCAGCGAAATGTTCGACATTGAACTAAAATGGTTCCGTACATACCCAAGGATCGTGATCCCAAGAATGACTTGGTAAGCTTTTAAAGAGCTTTTCAATGAGAAATTCTTTCCGAATGTGGCTCTGAGTGCTCTAGAGAGCCAATTCCTAGACCTCATCCAGGGGAGCATGACGAAGGACGAGTATGCCGCAGAGTTCTATAAATTGTGTAGATTTATGGGGGCTCAGAATCCTCTAGAAAAGGCCAGGAAGTTTTGAAAGGGTTTGATGAGGGAGGTCAAATCTTTCACTAGATGACACCGCACAACGACAATCGAGGAGATCCTGATGGATGCATAAAGGACTGAGAAGGACTTGGAGCTCAAATCCAAGATGATGAGAGACACATCAGATGGAGATAGCAGTAGTGCGGGTCCAGCAAAATAACCCTATTTTTAGCCGTAGAGAACCTTCAAGCAACAGAGACATCAGTTTGATGCACCATTCCGAGCACCACCGCAATAGGCATACCAAGCCCCAAGATCGGCACAGCAGGTCCCACTGTGTACACACTATGGAAAGATTGGACAATCAGCGAAGGTTTATAAGAAGAGGCTTAGAGTGTGCCTCTACTGTAGAGATCCAGGATATCAGTTGAGGGAGTGTCTAGTGGCTCTAGTTCGAGCAGGCCAGGGAGCAGCACCGGTACATAGACTACCAGCGAGGCCACCTGCGGGACAGCAGATGGGACCTCCTTTATAGACTCAGCAACATTATTTTGTCCAACACCACAAGTTGAGGGGGAGGAACCAGTCGGAGTTATGATATCAAGTTTATTTCTTCTTTATTATATTCTAGTTTATGCTTTATTTAATTCTAGTTTTTCCTATTCTTTTGTATCTATATTTTTTACTCTTAAGCATTGATTAGAGTCTTAACCTTTGGCTAGGACTTGCAAGATCATGATTGGGGGAGGCATTATCCTGGTCAGTGATGTTTGCAAGGATTAGAGAGTTATACTGGGAGGCAAGGAGTTGAGAGCGTACTTACTCGTAATGTCATTTTCGAGTTACGATATTGTACTTAGGATGGATTGGTTGAGTAGACATCATGCTAGTATAGATTTTTGTGGAGGTAGAGTTTTGTTTCGACCACTAGGAGAGCCACAGTTTAAGATTGCCAAAGGAGCAACAGAGTATAGCGAGGATGCCATTTATGGATCCATGGTTGTAGAGAAGGAGTGGTCATATCTGTTGATAGCAGAGTTTATAGATATATTTTTAGAGGAGTTACCGGATTTGCTGCCAGACCGAGACGTTGAGTTCTTTATAGATTTGGTGCTAGGCTTAGAGACGATATTTCAATACGTCTATAGAGTCGACAACAGTGAACTGGTAGAGTTGAAGAAATAGTTGGATGAGTTACAAGATAAGGGCTTCATTGGATCCAGTTCATCACTATGGGGTACTCCTGTATTGTTTATACCAAAGAAGGATGGGTCGGTACGCATGTGTATCGACTATATGGCTTTGAATAACCTCACTATCAAGAATGAATACTTGTTGCCGATGATTGATGATTTCTTTAATTAGTTTAGTAGAGAGAAGATATTTTTGAAGATAGACTTCAGGTAAGGCTACCACCAGGTAAAAGTGAAGAAGGAGGATATTTCAAAGACAGCTTTTCTGACTCAGTATGGCCAATTTGAGTTCATGGTGATATCGTTTGGGTTGACCAATGCCCCAACAATATTCATGAATCTGATGAACAATGTATTCTACTAGTATCTTTTTTTGGTGGTATTTATTAATGATATTCTGGTCTATTCAAAGATCTCGAAGGAGCATGAGGAGAACCTGAGGATAGTCTGGAGACTCTCAGGAAGGAGAAGCTTTATGCAAGCTTTCGAAGTGTGATTTCTTCCTTGAAAAGGTTGAATTTCTTGGGCATGTGATTAGAGGAGGCGGGATCTCAGTGGACCAAAATAAGATTTTAGCAGTGGAGTCATGGGCTACTCTAATTTCATTTGCAAAGATCAGGTATTTTCTGGGGCAAGCAGGTTATTACTGAGGTTTGTACAGGATATATCCAGGATTATGGAGGCGATGACTAGGCTAACCAGGAAGGATGTAGAGTTTTTTGGACAGAGGAGAGTCAGGCTACTTTTGAGGAGCTGAAGAAGTGGTTGACAATAGCTCCTACATTGATGTTGCCATCAGGATTAGGTGGATTTAATATTTTTAGTGATATTCAGGGAAGGGTTTGGGTTGTGTCTTACAGCAGAATGGGAAGGTGATTGCCTATGTTCCAGGCAATTACGTCCTCATAAGAAGAATTACCCTACCGATAATTTGGAGTTACCAGTGATCATTTTTGCTCTAAAGCTGTGTAAACACTATTTTTATGGAAGAGCGTATGGAGATCTTTACAAACAACGAGAGCTTGAAGTACGTGTATACCCAAAAAGAGCTAAACATGAGAGCGACGATGGTTGGAGTTGATGAAGGACTTCGATATATCATTATAGTACCATCCTAGGAAGGCCAACGTAGTCGCTGATGCCTTGAGCAAGTATCCAATGGCTATGTACTTGACAACGAACAAATATTTATTGGTCGATCTTGAGAGCTTGGGTATTGAGGTGCTGGTCCTGGTATCAAGATACAGATATAGGGATTGCATATATACTCAGAACTGATGGACAAGATCAGAGCTATGCAGTATGATAATGAGTCTCTAAGGAACATCAGAGGACAGGTTCGGATGAGATTATCAGATAACTTTACTATTTCTGTTATGACCTATGCCCAAAATAAAGGTACAAGTAATGAACAACGCCCAGCCTACACCACAGCATCGACGGTAGAACGCTGTCTGGATCCACATAACTATCTACACATCTGTCCCAAAATATATAAGGTGTCGGTCATGCTATCTCAAATCCAAATGGAGGACAATATGATAATATGTTAATGGTAAACAATACTCATTCACAATAACAAACTAGAGGAAGAATGGTACGATATGGATTAGAAGAAGAAGAAATACAAGAGTCTCAATACAAGTCCAATCTCGACAATAAGTCTTAAAATAATAATACATGCCATAAGGTCTACTAAAATCAAATATAACTCATAATAAAAAGTCTATGTCTCTCCAGCTGGTGGTACTATCTCAAGTAACTCTACGGGTACTGGCTCAACTATCTCACAATCCTGCAGCCCGTAGTGTGTAGGACACCAGTCGTCTAATAAATTATCTAAAAAATATATCCAATCAGGATTGGAGCAAAGTATAACCCAATAGCAGTTCCAATAATTGACAAAATTTATGAAACAACATTAGTAATAAAAATACATGATGGAAGTAACAGAACTAACAAATATCACGAGCAGGAGTTTCATAGTAAATAATGGCAAAAACTGAGAACAATATAGTAATGAACAATAAAGTAAGGTACTGGAATAAAGAAAATAATAATAATGAATGTTCCTTGAAATATTAGTAAGATAATGTGATCGCCTTGGGCCTAACACGTACTATATATAAGAGGTGAGCTAGCGAGATCACACGTGAGTTGCATAACATGCTAACTATCACGGGCTATACTAAATCACGAGCTAGAAGGTATGATCATATATCTACAAATATTTTCTCATCCTCGACTAGTACACGAATTCGAATCACGACACATTATAACATGTATATCATGATGCAATGGTCTATAATATCATGCACTATGATTACGGTCTATATAATCACGAAGATATCACGGTAATCACAGAGTAATCACGAAACATGACACAGTGATCACTGAGTTATCTGAACAATAATATCTCATGACAAGGATCCACGTACACTAATCTGTGTGACAATCGTGTTAGGAATCAAATATCTCAATACTAAATAAAAAAAACATAGAAGCTGCCAAATAAGAAAACTATCAGAGAATGTACTCGCCTTTATCTAGAGCGAATAATGTCACTCGATGTCCGAGCTGGTGTCACACACACCTATATATGAATAGCATGGGTACTAGGTGTAACAGAGTAATAATGAACTAAGATGCAGTAAGCATGCTCTCTAGGCTTATACTAGGTCATTACGAAGGCATACTAGGTCTTGGATTAGGTTCTAAGCTAATACAAGCCAATACTAACTATTTTAGTTAGCTAATAATAATATTAACTAATAACTATCTCAACTATATATATGCATTAACTTACATAAGGAATACCTTCAATACTAACTACACTAACACTAACTAATAACTCTAATGCCTAGTTATCCATGCTTCCCATATTATTGTTGTTCTAGGGTTGTATACTGATAGCTAGTCATCAAGGATCTTCACTGATACCAACTACTAGACTAAAATATATACACTAATTGTCATGAACTAACTGATACAATACTAAAATAACTTATATTATTGACTGATTACTCATAACTGATACTAACTTCTTCTCTGAACTACTAACATTACTAATACTAATAAATCTTACTGATCAGCATAGGACTGAACAAGATACTAATTAGCTAATAGTTATCCTAACATTAACCTGATACCTCAATATTACTACTACTTGTAATCTACTAATACCAACTACTACTTTTACAAATGATATAAATAACTAAACTAATAACTAAATAATAACTAACTTCAACCTATCAACACTAACTAATACACCATGATACCTGTGTGAAACCTCACAATTCCTGCAGATAACACTCTGACACTCGTACTAGATACCAGGTCTGACCATCACTCGAGCTACGCCCTTTCCCTTAATCTTAATACCAACTTCCCTAAAACTTTATCTTACCATCTGATGCACTTATGGCACTAAAACACACCCACGCACACACCTGGACACCTCGTACATTGAGATATATACTATCAAAGACACACTGGGATGTAATATCACACCTATGCACACATGTAGACATGCCACTCTTCTCCCTACACTGGACCAGAGCACTCCTCATCAGTGTTCTCACTGATACACCTGGGTACTTTCCTCTAAATGTTAAACTACCTGATACTCCCCCCTCTGATCTTAGTTGAGAACAACATTTATCAACATCAACACATATATACCTTAAATACTTATCTGCACATTGATGCAATCATTTATTTCTATAAGTTCCAGGTACTGCTGCTATTTCTTACACTTCACTTCCCCGTGCACTCCCAGATAGCTACAGCTACTATTATTGTACACTATAGTACCTAGCTGCTGCAACTGACACTTTTAACTACTGTTGTACACTACTAATACTGCTAAGCTTCTTGTTACTTCTGCTGCTATATCTCTATTACTATAATACATTCCCCCTTTGCTCTTCTCACTCCTCATCAAGAATCCTCTAAATTCTTACACATTAGTGCATTGCCCAATTGATACCTACACCCACACAATGACACATCTGTTCACTCACCAGTGCCATCTCTAAACCTATGTTACAGCTATCACACACACACTATCATATATATGTATACACTACACACATGTTAAACAATAAATAATGAATGAATAATTATATATAGACATATATAATCCTATAGAATATCTATATGATACATGAGAAGCATTTAAGCAAACACCTAAGGTGCACAAATAGAGCATTCATGATACTCATCCTATTGAAATATAAAAACCCTAATTACTCCATGGATACCATTCTCACATGACAATACATAATACTAATACTAATGCCACTAATTACAAGGAGAAATGAAGAGTAATTATATAAATACACAAAATAAAGCCCCGTATCACACCGTATCACAAGATACTATGATACGCCCTACTCGTATCCAATTGTAGACACATATCTAGTATCACAATCCTGATCTAAGTCTGATATAACTAAATTAGCGTCATGACACACACTTGATGTGTCGATCTCGTTATTCCCTAAAATGAACACAAATCATCATGTAGAAGTCACAATACATATTAATAGAGCCTAGAACTTTGTTCTGTAGGTAGCCCTATGCCAAGGGGTGGTTCATAATAGTAAAATGCATGATTTAGGTGCTACGAGGGATTCAGAATTTACCAATTGGGAGATGGATTCCCAATAAAAATCAAGTGAACACGACCAGGACATGATCTCTTCACCAATGCAGCTCCTTCTTGTGCTCCTTGTTCTTCAAGCTCCAAAACATCTTTAGAAATGAAAATAAGAGGGAATGGAAGTAAATTGAGAGAGAAATTGATGGAGAGAAAATGAAAAATTTGGGATCTAGAATTTGAGATCTAAAATGAATACAAATGAGACAGAGAGAGAAAAGATAGACCCCTCTATAGTGGCCGTCCCTATTACGCTTCTCCAAGTCACATAAATTTGTCCAAGTTGCCCTTCTCTATCCAGTTATGATTAGGATTAAGGAAATGCTATTTTGGAAAGCTTCTAACTAATTCTAATTAGTCTAATTTTTCTAAATTAATTATTTGGAAAGGGTTATTGGACTTGGACCATGTTAGGCTCAATAATTGTCATGACAAGTCTAATTGGATTTTCTAGTGTAAATAATTTGCACAACCACCAATATTAATTATTAGAACAATATAAATAAATATTAATCTCAAAAATAATTATGTAAATTGACTGAAATTCTCTCATCTAGAAATATGAGGGTGACAAGTCTATCCTCCTTAGAAAAAAATTGTCCTCAAAATTTAAGGAAGGAGCTAACTACAACAAGCAATCATAGCAAGCAAAAAGAATCATACCTCACAGCTCAAAAAGATAAGGGTATCGCTCGCGCATCTTGGCTTCCCTCGCCCAGAATCATACCTCTGGAATGGGTAAAGGCTGAAGAAAACCACTTGGTCTTTGTCTCTCTGCCTTTATATAGTGGCATACTAGACATCTGGATACGAAGCATGCCACCTCCTGCTTCATACTATACCTTCAAACATGCTCTCTCATGTCTCTATACATCTTGTTGGCACTTGGATGCATTGAGTACTGAGATCGATGCGCCTCTTGAAGAACCTCTTCGCATAAAGTTCCATTCAACACACACAATCGGGTATCGTTTTGCAATGATCCATTCTTTGCAATAATGAAGTCCTCTGCCAATCCCATCCGAACCTGCGCTCTGATGCTCCTAAGAGACTCATCCTCGAATTGTGCAGTTCTATTCCGGTCAATCTACTCCAGGAACTAGCACCTCTATACCCAAGCTATCAAGATCGGCCAATAAATGTCTGTCCCTCGTCAAGTACATAGCCATTTGATACCTACTTAAGGCATCAGCGACTATATTGGCCTTTTCTGGATGGTACTGTAATAAAATGTCAAAGTCCTTCATTAACTCCAACTATCTTCGCTGTCTTATGTTGAGCTCTTTCTGTGTAAACACATACTTCAATCTCTTATGGTCTATAAAGAACTCCACACTCTCTCCGTACAAGTAGTATTTCCACAGCTTTAGAGAAAGATGATTGCTGCCAACTCCAAGTCATAGACAGGATAATTATTCTCATGTGGACGTAATTGCTTGGAAGCATAGGCAATCACCTTACCATTATGCTGCAAACATCCTAAACCCTTATCTGAAGCATCACCATATATGAAAAATCCTCCTGTTCCTGATGGCGACGTCAAAACTTGAGCCATAGTCAACCTCTTTTTTAGCTCCTCAAATGCGGCCTGACTCTTCACTGTCCAAACAAACTCCATATCCTTCCTGGTCAGCCTAGTCATTGGCTCTGCAATCCTGAAAAAATCCTGAACAAATCTTCGATAATAGCCTGCCAACCCAAGAATGCTCCTGATCAATGTCATTTAACTCGGGGTAGAACATAACTCAACTGCTGATATCTTCTTCTAGTCTACTAAGATTTTGTCTCCCGTAATCACATGCCCGAAGAATTCAACCTTATAAAGGAAGAACTCATACTTCGAAAGCTTGCCATACAACTTCTCCTTTCTGATGGTCTCCAGAACTATCCTGAAGTGCTTCTCATGCTCCTCTGGGGTCTTCAAATAAATCAATATATCATCAATAAATACCACCATAAACTGATCAAGGTACTAATGAAATACCTTATTTATCAGATTCATGAATAATGTCGGGGCATTGGTCAACCCAAACAACATTATCAAGAACTCAAACTGTCCATACCGAGTCTTGGAAGCGGTCTTCAGAATATCTTCCTTCTTCACTTTCACCTGAAGGTACCCCGACCTCAAGTCTATCTTTGAGAATACCTTCTCTGCGTTCAACGGATCAAATAGATCATTAATTTGCGATAACGGATATTTGTTCTTGATAATGAGGTTGTTGAGAGTCCTGTAGTTGATACAAATACGTACCGACCCATCATTCTTTGGTACAAATAATACTGGATCACCTCATGGTGGTAAACTGGACCTGATGAAGCCTTTGTCCTGTAACTCATCTACCTGCTTCTTCAACTCTGTTAGTTCGCTGTTGTTAACTCTATAGATGTATTATGACATTGGTTCTGCGCCTGGCACCAAATTTATAGAGAACTCAACATCTCGGTCTGGTGGAAAGCCGGACAATTCCTTTGGAAAGTCATCCATATACTCCGCAATCAAAGGATGTGGTGACTCCTTCTCTTCCACCAAAGCTCCATAAAAGACTCCCTCACTCTGCCCTATTGCTCTTATGGCAAACTCAAACTTTGGCTCTACTGGCGTCTAAAATAAAACTCTGCCTCTACGATAATCGTTACTAGCATGGTGCCTACTCAACCAATCCATCCCAAGTACTATGTTGTAGCTCAAAAGTGGCATTACGAGTAGACACGTGCTCAACTCTTGGCCTCCCAGAGAAACTCCTTGATTCTTGCAAACATAGCTGACCAGGATAATGTCAACCCCGATCGTGATCTTACAAGTCCTCACCAACGGTTCAGTATCAAGATGATGCTTTAGAGCAAAAGATACAGATACAAATCTATGTGAAGCACCATAATTAAATAAAGCATGAACTAAAAAAGAATCACGTAAGACTGAACCTGAGATAACATCTCCGACTGGCTCCTCCTCCTCAATTATCCTGGCGAAAGCTCATCCCTGGCACTGAGCACCTCTCTGTTGCTGCTGGTGCTGAACGAACCGCTACTGTTGTGGCGGTAACGGAGGTCCCCTCTAATATCCTTTTGTTGGTCTCACGGGTGCTCTTTGTGCTTGGCCTCCGTCCTGACCTGCTTGAACGGGAGCTAGAACATAATCTCGCAACTGGTGGCTTGCCTCCCCATAATAGAGGAACACCCCAAGCCTCTTCCTACAGACCTTCTGTGTATGTCCCATCTTCCCACAGTGAGTACACTATGTGGCATGCTGTGCTCGCCTCGGTGCCTGATGTGCCTGCTGCACCGGTGCCCAAAATAGTTCCTGAAACTGCTGTTTCTGCTGCTGCTGAAAGTGGCACTGTTGTTGCTGATAAAACAGAGGTCGCTTTACTGGGCCCGCATTACTACTAGCCCCTGAATGATCTCTCATCCGCTAGGAGCTGAGCTCCAAATCATCCTCTTCCTACTGTGCCTCTGTTAGAATCTCCTTAAATGTAGCATAGCGACGGCCACTAGTATGAGATTTAATCTCCCTGTTTAGACCTTTTCTAAAATTCTGGGCCTTTCCCTGGGGATTCTACCCCTCCACGAAGTGACACAATCTGCAGTACTCTGCTGCATACTCATCCACTATCATACGTCCCTAGACGAGGTACTAAAACTGGCTCTCTAGAGATGTCAGAGCAACATCTGGAAAGAATTTTTCCTTGAAGAGCTCCTTAAATGCTTCCCAAGTAAGTCCTGGCACAGAGATCATCGGGTCTGTCCTGAACCAAGTCGATGCGATATTAAACATCATGCTTCCTGCGGCCTCTACCTGCAACCTCTTTGGAATCTACGAAAGCTGCAGGTTCCTCTCAATGTCTTCTATCCAATCATCATCATAAATAATCCCCTTAGTGCCTTTAAAGACCTTCGTCCCTATCCTCTTATAGTCAATGATGGTCCTAGCCTTGAGGGGCCTGCGGAGGTGGAGCTAACTGTGGCTAGACCATGGCAACTCTCTCGAATGTGGTGAGTGCTAGTTGGTGGGCATTCTCAATACCTTGCCACATAACCTCCTGCTGGCACTAATGGCTTCCTGCTGGCGGGTGTGCATTGTCATTTGCTGGAAGAGCACAAACACTTGTATCTGATCAACTACAGGTGGTAGAGGTGGAAGCTCCTCTAAGACTGTCGGCACTGTCCCTTGTACTAGAGGTGGAGCACTCCCGAAAGCTGCTACAGAAATGCCCACCTGGATCAGTGAAATGGACCTTCGAACTAAAGCTGCTGGAACAGTGTCTGCGGGTGCTGCCCTCAGGGGCGACGAAGTGACTGACCTTGGTGACACTGCGCCTGAGCGCTGGAAATACGTCTTCGGCGGCATCCTTAAGATAGATTGTGACCAAGGCATCAATAATGAGTAAGATACGGTATCATCAAGGAAGTACAAAATTATTCCAAGTAAAGTAAGCATTCATATAGATAAAGATAACAAACTAATAATTGGAAGTATTTTTTAGTTGTGATTGAGTTTACTCTCATCCTATATCATATATAATAAAATAGGCTGATAGCAGTATCTCAGACTTAGAGTACAACTACAATATCGTACTTGTTGTGACTCTGTACCTGCATGGGCCATCACTCAAAATGTGTCACGATCCACACCCGAAATAAGGGTACAAGTGGTGAACAACGCCCATCCTACGCCGCAACATCGGTGGTAGAATGTTGTTTGAATCCACATAACTATCTACAAATCTGTCACAAAATATATAAAGTACCTGTCATGCTATCTCAACTCGAAATGGAGTACAATATGATAATATATTAATGGTAAACAATACTCAATCATAACAACAAATTAGAGGAAGAATGACACGATATGGATTAAAAGAAGAAGAAATACAAGAGTCTCAATACATGTCCAATCTCAATCATAAGTCTCAAAATAATAATACAAGCCATAAGGTCTACTAAAATCAAATACAACTCATAATAAAGAGTCTAAGTCTCTCCAGCTGGTGGTACTATCTCAAGTAACACTACGGGTACTGGCTCAACTATCTCGCTATCCTATGGCCCGTAGTGCGTAGGACACCACTCCTCTAATAAATTTTCTAAAAAATAAATCCAGTCAAGATTGGAGCAAAGTACAATCCAATAACAGTTCTAATAATTGACAAAAACTATAAAACAATAATAGTAATAAAAATATATGATAAAAGTAACTAAACTAACAGATATCAAGAGCAAGAGTATCATAGTAAATAATGGCAAGAACAGAGAATAATATGGTGATGAACAATAAAGTAATATACTGGAATAAAGTAAAAAATAATAATGAATGTGCCTAAAAATATTAGTAAGATAATATGATCGGCTTTGGCCTAACACGGGCTATATATAAGAGGTGAGCTAGCGAGATCATACGTGAGTTGCATGATTTGCTAACTATCACGGGCTACACTAAATCACGGGCTATAAGGTATGATCATATATCCACTAATATTTTCCCATCCCCGGACTAGTACACGGATCAAAATCATGACACGTTACACAAGTATATCATGATGCACGATCTATAATATCATGCACTATGATAACGGTCTATATAATCATGAAGATATTATTATAATCATTGAGTAATCCTGAAACACAACACGGGGATTAATGAGTTATCACTACAAAAATATCTCATTAAAAGGATCCACGTATACCAATCCGTGTGACCATTATGTCAGGAATCAAATATCTCAATACTAAAAATATGAAACGTAGAGGCTGTCAAATAAAAAAACTATCAGAGAATATACTCATCTCTGTCCAGACAAAATGATGTTACTCAGCGTCCAAGCTGGTGTCATACACACCTATATATGAATTGCATGGTTACTAGGTGTAACAGAGTAATAATGAACTAAGATGCATTAATCATGCTCTCTAGGCCGATACCAGGTCATTACCTGTCTTCTAAGTTCATAATAAAGCCACACTACTATTTACTAAGTCATACTAGGTCTTGGATTAGGTTCTATGCTAATACAAGACAATACTATCTATTCTAGTTAGCTATTAATAATATTAACTAATAACTACCTTAACTATATATATATATTAACTTACATAAAGAATAGATTCATTACTAACTACACTAACACTAACTAATAACTCTAATGCCTAGATATCCATGCTTCCCATACTATTGCTGTTCTAGAGTTGTACACTGATAGCAAGTCATCAAGGATCTTCATTGTTACCAACTACTAGACTAATATATATATACTAATTCTCATGAACTAACTTATACAATACTAAAATAACTAATACTACTGACTGATTACTCATAACTGATACTAACTTCTTCTCTGAACTACTACTAACATTACTAACACTAATCAAAGTAACTGAGTTAACATAGGACTGAGCACGATACTAATTAGCTAACAGTTATCCTAACATTAACTTGATACCTCAACATTACTGCTACTCGCAATCTATTAATACCAACTATTACTATTACTATTATAACTGATATAAATAACTAAACTAATAAATAAATAAGAACTAACTTTAACCTGTCATCACTAACTGATACACCATTATACATGTGTGAAACCTTATAATTCCTGCAGATAAAACTCTGACTCTGACACTAGATACCAGGTCTGACCATCACTTGAGCTACCCTCTTTCCCTTAATCATAACACAAACTTCCTTTCAACTTTATCTCACCATCTGATGCACTTCTAGCACTAAAACACATACATACACACACACCTGGATACCTTGTACATTGAGATATATACTGTCAAAACACACTGGGATATAATGTCACACCTGTGCATACATGTGCACATGCCACTCTTCTCCCTGCACTGGACCAGAGTACACCTCATCAGTGTTTCTCACTAATACACCTTTGTACTTTCCTCAAGATGTTAAACTACCTGATACTTCCCCCTCTGATCTCAGTTGAGAACAATATTCATCAACAACACCACATATATACCTTAAATACTTATTTGCACACTGATGCAATTATTTCTTATGCTTCACTCCCCCCTGCACTCCTAGATAGCTACTGATATTATTATTGCACACTACAGCACCTAGCTGTTGTAGCTGACACTGCTATCTGCTGTCGCTATTGCTGCTGCACATTGTCGATACTGCTATGCTTCTTGCCGCCGCTGCTGCTGCTATATCTTAATTGCTACAATACAGTCCCCCCTTGCTCTCCTCACTCCTCATCAAGAATCCTCTACATTCTTACACATCATTGCATTGCCCGATTGATATCTACACCCACAAACAAACATATCTATACATTCACCACTGCCCTCTCTAAACCTATGTTACACCTATCACATACATACTCTTACATATATGTACACACTATACTCATGTAAAATAATAAATAATGAATGAATAATTATATATAGACATATATAATCCTATATAATTTCTATATGATACATGAGAAGCATTTAAGCAAACACCTAAGGCACACAAATAGAGTATTCATGATATTTATCCAATTGAAATATAAAAACCCCAATTACTCCATAGATACCATTCCCACATGACCAATACATAATTCTAATACTAATGCCACTAATTATAATGAGAAATGAAGAATAATTGTATAAATACACAAAATAGAGTCCCGTAACACACCGTATCACAAGATACTATGATACATCCTTCTAGTATCAAATTGTGGACACGTATCTTGTATCACAACTCTAATCTAAGTCTAATATAACTAAATTAGTGTCATAACACACATTTGATGTTTCAATCTCGTAATTCTCCCAAAATGGACACAAATTATCATATAGATGTCATAATACATATTAATAGAGCCTAGAACTTTATCCTATAGGTATTCCTATGCCAGCAGGTAAAGGCATAGTCACGGATCGAGATAGTCGCTTCATATCCTACTTTTTGAGGAGTTTGCAAGCTAGTTTGGGCACCAAGCTCAAGTTTAGTACCGTATATCACCCCAGACAGACGGGCAGTAGGAGAGGACTATTCAAACTCTTTAGGATATGCTTTATACTTGTGTTTTGAATTTTAGATGCTCTTGGGAGGATCATCTTCACCTGGTAGAGTTTGGTTACAACAACAGCTACCAGGCCAGTATCAAGATGTCACCATTCGAGGCTTTATATGGACGAAGATGTTGCACTCCTCTATATTGGGATAGTGTTGGTGAGAGAGTCTTGTTAGGACCGGAGATGATTATGTATGCAGCTTCAAAGGTGAAGCTCATCAGAGATAGACTTTGGGTGGTGTATGACAGACAACGACATTGGTTCGATAGCCACCGGAGACCTTTGGAGTTTGAGGTATAGATTTTGTTTGTATTGCTTGTGATTGCTTTATTTTAGGTTGAGTGTCAAGGCTGTATTTTATTTCAGGTTAGCGATCTGGTGTTCTTACGAATTTTTTTGACACGGGGCAAGATTCACTTTGGTGGAGGCAAAAATCTTAGTCCACGGTACATCGGACCTTTCGGTGTTTTGTGAGGGCCGGTATATTGGCAAAAGATTAGACTTGCCGCCTCTAATTGAAGGAAAGCCATCCTTTATATAGACAGGAGAAACCCTAGCCTCCACAAAGGAAACCATCTCCCCACTCCAAAAATTCGAAACCCTAACCCTAGGTTCCATTTTCTCCTCCTCCAAGCAAGGAAATCAGGAAACTTGGGTCAAGGAGACTCGGGAAGGAAGAACTTTCATAGAAGAACCTTCCCTGCAGGTAAAACTCTAGTTTTATTCCTTTAAATTTCTGTTTTAGATGGTAATGGCCATTAGGAACCCCAAATCTGTGTGTAATTCGAATTTAGGGTTTTTGGATTAGGTTTTGGTGAACAACAATTGTTTTTCCAATTTTCCAGGAACCCTAACCCTAGGATTTGTAGGTAGACTGATTTTATCTCATACGAATAGATTTGATTATGATTTTAGGGTTTAGGTTTGGGTTTTTTTTTGGAGTTCTTGATGTGGGATCCGTTTTTGCACATTACGTGCTTGATTAAATGCTTCACAGGATAAATACCTATCTAATTTACCCTAAAATATCTAATTTGATGAATGCTGTATGATGTCTATGTATAATTATACATATGTATATGAATTTGATGTGTTTGTACATATGTGTCTAGGGTTGCAGTTGTGTGTGTGATTTTGTAGAGAGGGTTCACTGTACGATCGGGGGTGTGCAGTGAGAGGACTGTGCATAGTCGGGTTTTGGCCAGAACTGTGCAGTTTTGTGAACTGTGAGCAGAAATTTATTTTTGTACAGTCGGGTATGTGTTTGAGTATCCTAATTACCCTGTGTTTAAGTATGTGTGCATGAGTGTATTGGATTGGGGTGGGTTATTGTGCCTGTGTGAGAAGGAGGAGAGAGAGGGCAACTGAGAACTGTGTTTCCTTGTTCAGATGTGAACTGTGTACCTGTGGCTGTGCATTGGTTGTTTATAGATGGAGTATCAGTCAGTGTAGGATTTCAGCATGTGTGTGTGTGTGTGTTCAGTGAGTAGGTTGTGTGGGGTTGGGTGTAAATTATGAGTATTGTATATAACTGGGTATGTGTGTAGTGTTTCAGTTAGTTTCCTGTGTGTAGGTTATGTGTCTCAGTGTGGTTCAGTGCAGGATATGCACAGTTGGGTCTCTGTGTGCAGTGGACAGAGGGTGTACCTATGGGTGTAGCAGTATGTGAGGGTGAACTCAGGTGACTGTGAACAGGGAGAACCCAATGTGTGTTCCTGTGTATCTAATATTGTGTGTGTGTATAGATAGTGTTGTATTGTGTGTTACCTGTGTCCATGTGCTGTGTCCCAGAATTGAGTGAGTTCATTGAGGAATTCTGGGTTAGGTATTTGTGTGGGTATCAACATATATGTGAGTATTCCAGTTTCAGTGCTTTGTGAGAGTGAACTAAACCCCTAGAGTAGCAGTGTGTGTTTGGGACTGTGTATTAGTTGCCTGTGTGTTTAAGTATTGTGTGAACCTAGCTAGAGTTTAGTGTGTGTATTTCAATGTGTACTAGTGTGTTCACCTGGGACTCAGTCAGTTTTAGCTACCAGTGTGTGTGCAGGATTATAGCCTGTGTGTCAGTCTATGATACCTACAAATTCTGTGTATTAATGATACTGTGTATTAGTGTATCCAGACACTGTGGCTTGACTGTGCAGTATTTGTGTATCAGTGAATTTCTGAGAATGTGTGTGAACTGCATCTAGTGAACCTATAGGTGTGAATACCTGAGTGTTTTCCCAGTGTCAATGTGTATCAGATAGGGGGAGAAGACCTGTGTGTGCAGTGTAGTAGATTCTGTGCATTGTATCAGTTGAATTCAGCATGTCTAGGTACTAGATGTGTACTAGGATGAGTTCTGTGCGTTCAGTGTGTATGTGTGCACTGAGTTTTATGTGCCAGTAATGTGTCTGTGCTAGTGTTCAGTGAGCAGTGAGCAAACAGTTCAGGACCTGTGTGTGTGTAGGTAATTAAGAGGCAGAAGTTTATGTATCAGTAGATGTGTATCAGCAGTAAGGAGGGGGTTTGGGCCAGGTATGTTGTGTGCAGAAATTATACATGTGTGTGTTCATGTGTCAGTTAGCATCAGTATAGAGGATGCAATGAAGGCCTGTGTGTAGTTGTTATGTGTCAGTCAGTTAGAGAAGTAGAGTTAGTATGTTTTGAGAGTTAGTAAGCTAGGATTGATAGTTAATATATATTAAGTATCAGTTAGCCAATTAGAATGTCAGTTAGTATTAGTAGCTTGTTAGTTATTTGAGTATATATGTTAATATGATAAAATAAGTTACTAGTTAATGTAGATGTTAGTTATATAATAGCTAGTAGCACGTAGAACTTAGGTAAATACCTAGAATAGCTAGTGTTAGCTAGCTAGTGGCAATTTAGACCAATTGACTTTAGCTGGACCTAGTTTTGACCAGTAAACCTTAGACATGACCTAGAAACCTCGTTTTTAAATTGTTAAGCATGTTATTCTTTTAATTCATTAATTAACATTGAATTTCCATAAATAGGTCATTGTGATTCCATTTTGGACCTCGATCCTCACACCTTGCTCAGGACCACAGGCGAGTACATTCTCTGACAGTTTTCATGGTTGATTACTTCTATAAATTGTAGTGTATTTCATACTTGATTCCGACACCATGGATACACGGGTTAGCACCCTAGATCCCCATCACGAGGAGTCGTGGTTGGAATCCATCGTGCTAGCTGGGGGATGGGGAACTATTAGTAGATTATGTGATCATATCCAAACATTTATATGCACCATAGCTCACCCCACTTCTCACGTCGGGTGCGGCCTGACCACTTATATGCTCCATAGCTGTTATATATGATTAGCCTGACCATTATATGCACCATAGCTAACCATGCGGTTAGCCTGACCTAAAAGAATCATAGCTAATCATATATAACCAGCCTGATCCAGTCCCAAGCCGATCACATGATAAACTAATATTTCAAACACTTAGCTAGATGTTTTATCTCTCTATTCAGATTTACCTGTTCTAGCATTCACTATTTATTGCTCATTGCTAGATGCTTTATTGTCTATTTCATTTCTCCAGTACTTCACATGTTCAGCTTTTATTTCCATCTTGTATCTCTTACACTGTTTATAGATTTTGTCAATTTAATGAAACTGCTGTTAGTGTTTGTGCTTCGCTCCAATCCTGACTGGATAACAACATTTTCAGAGGACCTGGAGGACTTTTGCCCTACTCATTACGGTCCAGGAATAGAGGAGGATTTTACCCCAGAAATCCCAGAGGAGGTGCCTATCCTAGAGGAGAACTTGCCTGCCCATGTTTAGATTATTTTTCTGCATTTTTATTTTAGACTGAGACTGAGACTGAGATGTATTTATTTTTATTTGTGACTTTGTGAGGTCATCTAGACCCAGGTTTTGAATTGAACTTCTTGTGGTTGGTTTAATAGAACTCTTTTCAATTCTCATCGTGCCATTATTCTTATAGCTGTGATTGAGTATATTATAGACTTGTGATTTATTTATCATTGTCCTCCGTACGGAGTTGAGACTTTTGACAGGATATACTATAATTGTGACCTAGACAGCGTTCTACCGCCGATGCTGCGGCGTAGGCTGGACGTACCCACGACTCATGCCCAAATTCCGGGTGCGGGTCGTGACAGTGGATGATGTGTTCTATGTGTCACGGCTGAGACGGTATGTGGCAGACCATAGTCACGTATTGGATTACTCAGAGATTGAGGTGGGTCCGAATCTCAGCTACCCAGAGCAGCCAGTGGAGATTCTGGATAGTAGGGAGAAGGTGCTGCAGAACTAGGCGATTCCTTTGGTATACATGTGTCAAGGCCTGGGGAGTCATACCAATAACTGGACAACTTTAGGTGGGTCTACTAGATACTAGGTCAGACACCAGTCCTAACATCAACGCATTCGTTGACTGCACCCGAGTCTCTCTCGGATGCACACAATTATATAATCTAAAACAATAAACAGGCAACTAAAATAATAACTGAATTTAAACAGTACAACAATGGCAAGGTATACTTGCCTGGCAAGAAAGCTGCGAAGTAGCAATAACCTGCTCCTGAAGTCGTACAGAAAATCCGATATGTCCTATATACATATAATATAATACAACCTCAGTCATTACACTAGCACATACACAACCATAATATACTGGACGTAGAGGGTATGCTAGGGGTGATATTGGTCAACTAACAGGGTCAAATACGCGTCTAATTATGTGGGTGTCACGTCTTCAAGTGTTGTACACAATCAGACAATCATCTAAGCAGGTGTCTTATCCAGTACATTTAATGTACAACAGGCAGTCAACTAACAGGTATTTAGGGTCACTTGGTCAAACGGAATATGGAATATCCATAATTACCTAGGGCCATACAGAATAAATACATAATCATAGTTAGCATAATTATTTAAATAATTATACAATATATATAAACCTAATCTGAACATATACACATACGTGTACGTACACATATACGAGTAGGGTTCTCCGACACGGTCTGGTGTCAACTAACTAAGCCAATATGCTAAAACCCTATACACAAGCACATATACGAAATAAGAAGGGAGGGGCAGGTTCGAACCTCGGGTTGCGTGCACAGGCACGATAATGACGACGATGACGATGGTGAAGATAACGACAATGTCAATGATGACGATAAGGGTTACAAAGATGATATCTACGATAATGGCGATGATTATGATGGTGATTTCATAATGGTGAGGAAAAGGATGATGATGTGGGTGATGGTGATGACGAGGAAGATGATATGGGCGATAGTGATGATGAGGTTGATGATGTGGACGCTTAGTGTTAAGGATTGAGAATGAATGGTGATGATGATGATTTGAGATGATGGTGATAATATTGATCGTGGGCTACCGCAGTCCGGCCAGGGGAGGGAGGTCTGGCCAGGAGAGGTCGAATAGGGAGGAGGACAGTGACACAGGAAGGAGGAGCTCATGTTACTGGTGGTGGTCGTGCTGGGAGCTGCGGTTGTTGGAGGGCCAATGGTGGTGGTGGTTATGATGATGATGGTGATGATGCTTCAGTTCAGACTGGAGGTGAGGTGTTCGGCCAGGCTAGGCGGAGCTCTGGCGAGACTGCGGGCCAAGTAGGGGAAGGTGATGGCAGCAGTGGTGGTGGTGGTGTTGGCCTGGGTGCTGCTCCGGTGGGTCTTCAGGTGGAGGAGGGCTCAGGCGGCGAGTTGGTCGTCGCGTGAAGGGGTCAGGCGAGGACACGGTGGTCCAGGCAGAAGGCTCCGGCTGAAGGAAAGAGATGAACGGGGAAGGTCGACGGTAAACAGTAAGGTAGGGGAGAAGTCGGCTGGGAGAAGCTCGGTTGAGGGGATTAATTTTAGGTTTTGGTCAAATGAAAAATAATATGGGTTAGGTATATTTATACATGTGAGCTAGGGTTTTGTTGACCTAGGAGTGGGCTTGGTCAACACCTCTTTGGAGTTGGGCCTTGGGCCTCACATGGGGATGATTTGGTGGGATTATAATTTGTATTATTTAAAATACAAGAATAGGTTTAATTGAGGGGGCGATGTGCGCATTGCACATTCCAAAAATTATGGAAAAATTCCTATGAAGGGGGAAGTTGGATTTCTTTATGTATTGTCCAATGGTGTAGATACCTCACTGCACTTTTGCATAAAAGTGCCCAACAATAAAAAAATTAAACAAAGATGGAAATTAGATTAAATTAATTAAAATTAGTGCATGCGATATTCTCAAATTAATTAGAAGTACATGGGATTAAAATTAGGTGGGACACAAGTGTCATGGACGTAGAGGCTCAGAGTAGAATTTTATCATAATTTAGGTTGTACGAAAAGGATCAAGATTGTGCCTCCAATTTCGATTGGAACGCACAAGGATACAAAGTCGTATTTATTTAGAATTATTTATAAACGTTCGCGACGAATATTGTGCGACTAAAATATAGCATAAGAGAGCATGATTATAAGTTATGCAAAGGTCAGAATGGTATGCAGGCACGTCTAGGACAAGGTTATGAAATTTGTAGGAAGGCAATGGCTAGTGAGGTGCTACAATTATCGAAGCAACGGTAAGGTACACTATGTGATATAAACATTGTACAATAAAATAAAATGTCGTGTCCTCTTTAAAATTGGATACAACTAGCCCTAGTTTCTCTATCTAAGCTAAATAGACCTAATTTTGGGTGAGGGGGCTTACAATCTGCCCAACTTAAAACAATTTCGTCTCCAAAATTAAAATAAGGCATAGTCTGTTATTCCTTTTCGTACATAAGGCAAGTAACTCGTAATCTCTTTGCGATAATTAAAATCCTAATCAATCTTTCATAATTACTTAAAATTTAAGATAGTCATTGTTCAATTCAAAATTCAACCTTTCGTAATATCTTCTCA
This sequence comes from Iris macrosiphon, assembly GCA_036927795.1. Lineage (NCBI taxonomy): Eukaryota > Viridiplantae > Streptophyta > Magnoliopsida > Asparagales > Iridaceae > Iris > Iris macrosiphon. The sequence continues at coordinate 109,127,345 of JAYESA010000005.1, forward strand.
TTTTTTCAAATCATCAACATCCAAATTTAAATTGAATCCATATAACATCTTCAAGAATTAAATAACGCATATAAATCTCATACCACTATTTTCAACTATCATAATCTTCTTTAGAAAATAATTCTAATCAAATATTATTCCTACTTTAAATTTATGAATTTTTGTACTCTTCGAATTTAAATTCAATTTACATCCTCAATATTTCAAATAGGTAATCCAACAATCAAAATTTTACTTTTAATTCAATCATAAATTTGGAATTCAATCCGTCCATATTCATGTTTAGAGATCTATTTATTTTCCTCAAGATTTAAATTGATGATTCAACCTTCAATATTCAAAATTTAAATCATGTGCTCACATATACATATTTGGTTTGCCATATCACAATTTTTTTAAAAATTCCTTAATCCTCATCATCTTAATCATTCTTCTAAAATTCACAAAATTAGATGACTTGAACCTCTCAATCTTATTTTACTCGATCACAATCGAAAAAAAATTCCTCTCAAGTTGACAATGCAACTTCTACCCAACTTAGAACATACCCATCTATCACATAAGGCTCTTACATTTAAGAAACTTATTCCTCAAATTTACTTAATCATGTTACTCAATCCTCAAAGAATTTAACACCAAATATATCATATATGATGTGCTCTTAATCAATTATAAAAGATAGTCATCTAGTAATATAATTTACCTATGGGAATATCTAGTACTATCAGTGTATCAAGCTCATACTAAGCATGAGGTTTCGTCTTTCTGAAATAAGGGAAGACGGAAAACAATAATAAAGAGTTCAAGGGGGAGTTAATAGAATAGAAGTGTGGGGATCAAGGCATTTAAAGAATTCAAATAGGAATTGTCAAGGCAGTTGTGGATTAAAATCCTATTTTAGAAATTCCTATTCACATGCTCATATCAGTATAGTTATGTAACTGATACGATATGCTCAAACATATCTAGAGGATAAGTACATTCGTCTACTAACACTATATATCTCAATCCACGTAAAGTAGTTATGCGAAGGGTGAACCAAGCGCACTATGGTTGATCAGACCGTAATACACTAATTCTGAAATGTATTAGTGTAGTAGTCCAATAATACATATGTCATAAACAAGCTCGATAAAGAATAAGCTTGCCAAACTAGGCTATAATAGCGGCAACAGTCAAGGTAGTACATAAAATATAAATACGCTAGATCATGATGAAAGAAGGTACATAGTAATTCAAGTTCAATAAAAGATAAGACTCTACAGTCTCTACAGTTATCATACTAACTCCTTGTCTAAGTTGCTAGTCGACAAAATAGGGGTATGGGCCTCTAATTCTACAGTCTGAATAAATATTATCTTCGCATGCAAGTCTACAGTTTATGTCATTCAATTATACTACATTAATGGGTCCCGAGGACTATGTGATACTATGTTGTGAGGCATACTACCCAACTTAAAATAATAAACTAATACTGCAACAGCCATAAAGGAGATTCTACGAAATAACTTGGTCCTTGTAAAAGAAGTTGGAACTATGGTTAGGGTATACGAAGGGAAATGTCTTGGTACTGATTAGGGTATCCTATTGCATTATATAGGTAATGGTCATCTTAATTCTTAATCATAGTGCTTATGGGTCAAGTGTCAATGGTAAGAATGGAAAAGTGACTGACCTTCAAGGGGAAAGAGGATATAACTCGTATCAGGGTGGATATACAGTCACATGATCTAAAACTAAGGTTTAACCATAAAATTATAATCTACAAGAATATTCAACTATCAAGTTCTAACTGCCAAGCACATAAAAATTCAAGTTTACAACTATAACCCTAGCAAGCGCTATATCTTAACATAGAATAAAATCACTTGACCTACAATCATAAGAGTTATGCGGCACGAGTTAAAGGGGGAAGAAAGGAAGAACACAATTTGATCGTCGCACAATTGGCGAGCGCTAAGTTTACAGAGGAACAAGACATGCAATTAAAATAGAGGGACTCTAGATAATGTCATGGGTTCTTAAGGGGAAGGTAATATGCTAATCTTTGTGTTCAAGGTATGATCGAGGAAATACTATATTCATTCCTCTCGGCTTCCTAGGGTACTGTCTGCTAATATCAAGATAAGAATCTAAATGTATAGTTCTATAATACTCTCTCACTATGAAAGTTAGGGTTGGTCCTAATATTCTACCTAGGATTTTTATAGGTTCCTCAATGCTAGGGTAAAATAGTTTGGTCAACTTTCTAACTAAATCTAGTAGTGTCCATACTACTCTCAAGTCATTCATACTTATATCAAGGGATAATGGTAAACCAATCTATAGATAAGGGGTGCTAGGGTTTATTGAATATTCTAAACTTAGTGATGTGTCAGTGTTCGAGTTATACTCTTAATAGAAATGTTACCCTAATTATCAACCTATCAACAGGGATTCCCATATTCTAGGAGAAGGCTATACTCAAGGAGCTATTAGGGATGCACATGAATCAAGCAGGATGCAGCTATTCAAATAGAACAGATTAGGAGGAAGATAAGTCATAGTCACTTGTGGATGAAATCCTATACTCTAATCCTATTTGTAGGCTTGCACGGTACAGTAACATAATCGAGAAAATATGCTCTTGACCTGCAGCGGACACTACTATAAACATGTCATGCCCTAGTCCTAAAAATACGTAGGACTAGGTCACGTAGGTATGCCAGCCGCATGTATATGGTAACTCTAATATATGGAACCCATAACTCATGCATACGCTATATAATAAATAATAATTCACAAGTAGTAATACTATCTCAAGTCATAGGGTATAACCTAAATCTCATCCATAGAATCAAATATAAATAAATGACCAGTATCTGTGAAACTAGATCTAAATGTAAAGTATCTCAAGATGACAGTCAGATGGAAACAAATCCACTACCAACTAGAATAAAGAATAACACGACAAATATAATATAAGTACTACAACTATCAACCACTGAGACTCGAAGAGAAGACCTGCTCGGAATGTAGGTAACCAGTCCGGATCTGCGCTCCTGCGAATACTCATGAACATCTACACTTGGAAAGGGACCAGGTCCTCAGAGGGACATAACAAGATACATAGAAGCATGCCAAAAAGTAAATACTGAATAAATAAAGGGGTACGCTAACCACCTAAGTGAAATGCAATTTAAGGATAACTTAGTATGTATGGGAAAGTGTAGGCTAGACATATGCTAACGTAATTCACCAATCGTCATTACTGGCTAGTATATGCCACATATGCCCCCTATAACATGGGCGCTGGAATATGATAACGTCCAACGTTCTATAGAGTGTGGTATCTATAAAAATCACCAAGTAACGTCCAATACTCTAAAGAACGTGGTATCTGTAATAATATATGCGTCTGTATCACTCTGTCGAGTGCGGTATCTGTATAAAGGAGGTGGGTGTCCCATACGCCTACTAGTCGTCCTCCCCGACCAATGTAGATATACAAGTTATGAACACGACATGGACATCTCGTACTATAATGCAAGTCTCTATAGAAATAAACACTCAGCAAAATATCGTTACACGTATTGCTCACACCGATGGCTAGTCGAGTATGAGGCACGCGTCCCTACATGAACTCACTCTGTGACGTATAATGATACGTGTCAAGGCCTGGGGAGTCATACCAATAACTCCATAACTTTAGGTGGGTCTACTAGATACTAGGTCAGACACCAGTCCTAACGTCAACGCATTCGTTGACTGCACCCGTGTCTCTCTCGGACGCGCACAATTATATAATCTAAAATAATAAACAGGCAACTAAATAATAACTAAATTTAAATAGTATAACAAAGGCAAGGTATACTTGCCTGGCAAGAAAGCTGTGAAGTACCAATAACCTGCTCCTAAAGTCGTGTAGAAAATCCGATATGTCCTACATACATATAATATAATACAACCTCAGTCATTATACTAGCACATATACAACCATAATACACTGGACGCAGAGGGTATGCTAGGGGTGATACTGGTCAACTCACAGGGTCAAATGCACGTCTAATTATGCGGGTGTCACGTCTTCAAGGGCTGTACACAATCAGACAGTCATCTAAGCAGGTGTCTAAGCCAGTACGTTTAATGAACAACATGCAGTCCACTAACAGGCCTTTAGGGTCACTTGGTCAAATGGAATATGGAATGTCCATAATTACCTAGGGCCAAACAGAATAAATACATAATCATAATTAGCATAATAATTTAAATAATTATACAATGTATATATAAACCTAATCTGAACATATACGCATACGTGTACGTACACGTATATGAGTAGGGTTCTCCGATACGGTCTGGTGTCAACTAACTAAACCAATATGCTAATACCCTACACACAAGCACATATACGAAATAATAAGGGAGGGGGCAGGTTTGAACCTCGGGGTGCGTGCACAGGCACGACGATGATGACGATGACGATGGTGAAGATGACGATAATGTCAACGATGACGATAAGGGTTAAGATGCAATGATATCTATGATGATGGTGATGATCATGATGGTGATTACATGATGGTGATGATGAGGATGATGATGTGGGTGATGATGATGAGGAATGATGTGGGAGATGGTGATGACGAGGGTAATGATGTGGACGCTTAGGGTTAAGGGTTGAGAATGAATGGTGATGATGATGATTTGAGATGATGATGATGATGATGTTGATCGTGGGCTACCAGAGTCCGGCCAGGGAAGGAGAGGTCCGGCCAGGGAAGGTTGAAAAGGGAGGAGGACAGCAACAAAGGAAAGAGGAGCCCGTATGACTGGTGGTAGTCGTGCTGGGAGCAGTGGTTGGCCGGAGTACCAATGGTAGTGGTGGTTATGATGATGATGGTGATGATGCTTCCGTTCAGGCGGAGGGGAACGGAGAGGGAGCAGCCGGCGATGATAGTAGTAGAAGATGAAAAGTGGTGGAGGCTGACAGCGGGGGCCGGGGTTAATGTCGGTTGGTCGGTCGTACAGGCAGTATTGCGGGTGGAGGAGAGTCGATGGGGTGCTCAAAGTGGAGGTGACGGTGGTGGAGTTTCATCGAGACGGCGGGGGGCAGCAGAAAGGTGACGAGTGGAGGGGACTTGACTGGAGGTGAGGTGGTCGGCCAGGCTAGGCGGAGCTCCGGCGAGACTGCGGGCCAAGCGGGGGAAGGTGATGGCAGCAGTGGTGGTGGTGGTGTTGGCCTGGGTGCTGCTCCGGTGGGTCTTCAGGCGGAGGAGGGCTCAGGCGGCGGGTTGGTCGTCGCATGGAGGGGTCAGGCGAGGGCATGACGGTCCAGGTGGAAGTCTCCAGCGGAAGGAAAGAGATGAACGGGGAAGGTTGGCGTTGAACAGTAAGGTAGAGGAGAAGTCGGCTGGGAGAAGCTCGGTTGAGGGGATTAATTTTAGGTTTTGGTCAAATAAAAAATAATGAGGGTTATGTATATTTATACATGTGAGCTAGGGTTTTGTTGACCTAGGAGTGGGCTTGGTCATCACCTCCTTAGAGTTGGGCCTTGGGCCTCACATGGGAATGATTTGGTGGGCTTATAATTTGTATTATTTAAAATACAAGGATAGGATTAATTGAGGGGGCGATGTGCACGTTGCACATTCCGAACATTATGAAAAAATTCCTATGAAGGGGAGAGTTGTATTTTTTCATGTATTGTCCAATGGTGTAGACACCTCACTGCACTTTCGTATAAAAGTGCCCAACAATAGAAAAATTGCACAAAGATGAAAATTAGATTAAGTTAATTAAAATTAGTGCGCACGATGTTCTCAAATTAATTAGAAATACATAGAATTAAAATTATGTGGGACACAAGTGTCATAGACATAGAGGGATCAGAATAGAATTTTATCATAATTTAGGTTGTACGAAAAGGGTCAAGATTGTGCCTCCAATTTTGATTGGAACGCACAAGGATACAAAGTCGTATTTATTTAGAATTATTTATAAATGTTCGCGACGAATATTGTGCGACTAAAATGTAGCACAAGAGAGTATGATCATAAGTTCCACAAAGATTAGAATGGTATGCGGGCACGTCTAGGACAAGGTTATAAAATTTGTAGAAAGGCAATGGCTAGTGAGGTGCTCCAACTATCGAAGCAACGGTAAGGTACACTATGTGATATAAACATTGTACAATTAAATAAAATGTCGTGTCCTGTTTGAAATTGGATACAACTAGCTCTAGTTTCTCTATCTATGCCTAGTAGACCTAATTTTGGGTGAGAGGGTTTACATTATCTTAGCCCAAAACCATTATCCTACTTAATTAACCAATTGTCTCAACTGACACTCTATATCTTGGTATAACTCACATACCTTGATATCCCTAATACCAACACCCATCCCATTACATATACTACTAAACTAATACCTAAATTCTGACACTCACATAAATATTATATTGTATTATATTGCTCACAACCTACAGGTCTCTTCAACCCAATCTAATATCAATTTATTCTTTCTAATCTGTATCCTGATACCTCATGCACTAAACCTTTGTGACTGGACCTCCTTGCTTCTAATACTCTCAATCAACTGAACATTCCCCAACATTACTGAGCTAACCAAGTCTTATATCTGATACCACTCCTAACACATCTAACACATATATATAACCTCCCAAAATAACACAACTGCCACTCGAGGCCTCATGCCTTTATGAGTATCACTATATTTTATACCAAGAATTTATTGAAGATAAGGTGCTCTAATGTCTATATGTTATTACTTTCCATCCTCCTTCATACATAATCAACACATAACTCTCCACAGCAAGATGCCTTGGCCAAGTTGTTGTTGCTCTAAACCCAAGCACAGTAATGCGGATACCTTACCTATGATAGCTAAACCCAGATATCTCTAATACCCCCACTGAACAGCCCTACCTAATCTTGAATCAATACTACTGCCTCCAGTGTAATTGGTGCATACACCACTGCCAAAACCCAACTGATCCTGGAGATGGTTCACTCTACTCAAACCCGTGATCTCTGGGGGTCCAATTACCATATATCCCCATCTTATACTTCAGTCATTCTCTTGTACCTGATTTAACACTGCATGGACTATAATAATGCCAGGTTTGAATAGTCCTTAACCCAAGCTCCTCATAATCAATACTAACCTTACCAAGCCACACACAGACACCTTCAATAATAACAACAACCTAACACACACACACTCTTCCTAATACATCTTCCACTGCAACTATGCTACTGATACTATTTGGTCTCAGTCCTACCTATCAGTCACTTGTTGCACACCATAAAGTAGTGCTCGAGCACCAAGTCTACAACCCCTTTCTTCCCCATAATCGTCCTGCCCCCAACTGATATATAAGGACTGATACACTTGTGTTTCAGTCCCGTACACACACTATCTCACAAACACACAGGTACCCCAAATCACTCTAACAATGATACACCTAGGTATAGTCAACTTCATACATCAACAACTGAATAAACAATAACTAACCAACTATAATTAAACAAACACAACTGAACAACAACAACAACTATAACCGACCAACTGAACAACAATAACTACAATAACAACTATAGCTCAAAAGCTCCTCCTACTTGTGCTTCTTGCTTCTCCAAGCTCCAAAGGTCCAAGAGTGATAAATTTAAGAAGGAAATGGAGGTAAATTAAGTAAGAATTCAATGGAGGGAATAATGGGAAATTGGAGATCTAATTCTAGATCTAAAATGAATAGAAATAAGAGGAGAGAGAAAGGAGAGCCCCCTCTAATAGTGGACGGCCCCCTTCCCCCTTTCCCAAGTCACTTGCAAAGGTCCAAGTTATCCCTACATGGTAAATTATGAGGAGTAATTAAGGGTGGGTATTTTTGGAAGTCTCTAACTAATTGCAATTTAACTAATTCTCCTTAATTAGTTAGTAGAAATGACTAATGGGCTTGGGTCCAAGTTGGGTTCACTAATTATCATGACAAGACTAATTATTCCTGTAACAAAATAATTAATACAAGTCACTCTTAACCTATAACTTACTAATAAATAAATAATTAATACAATCATTAAATAAATTCTATAATACATCAATTAAATATTTATTCCTAAAAATTATTTATCCATGCCAAATTACCAAACTACCCATAATTGGAAAAGTGAGGGTGACAATCCTACCCACCTTAGAAAATATGCGTTCTCAAAATTAAGAAAGAAACTAACTACCAAAAGTAATCAATAAAAGTAAGAAAGAATTATACCTCACGGCTCAAACAGATAAGGATATCGCTCGCGCATCTAATCCTCTCGTTCCCAGGTACTCCCTCCTGGTAAGTGATGCCTCTACGCGACGCGTACCAAAGGAATTGTCTGGTTCTGTAGCACCTTCTCCCTGCGATCCAGAATCTCCACGGGCTGCTCTGGGTAGCTAAGAGTCGGACCAACCTCGATCTTCGAGTGATCTAGTACATGGCTGGGATCTGCCACCTACCATCTCAGCGGTGACACGTGGAATACTTTATGCACTCCCTCTAATACCGGCGGTAAGTCTAGTCTCTAGGCCACTGCACCGACCCTGTCAAGAACATCGAAAGGTCCGATGTACCATGGACTATGCTTCCCGCTTATACCAAAGCGAATCGTGCCTCGTGTCGAAGAAATCCTAAAGAACACCAGATCACCATCCTAGAACGAAACATAATCTTAGTACTCTAACTAAAACAAGCAATCATAAGCAATACAAATAAAATCTATACCTCAAACTCCAATGGTCTTCGGTAGCTATCGGCCCAATAACGCTGTCTGTCCTGCGCCACCCGAAGTCTATCCCTGATTAGCTTCACCTTCTTAGCTACATCTATGACCATCTCTGGTCCCAATAAGGCTCTCTCACCAACATCATCCCATAATAATGGAGCACATCATCTTCGTCCATATAATGCCTCAAATGGTGACATCTCTATACTGGCCTGGTAGCTGTTGTTGTAAGCAAACTCTACCAAGTGAAGGTGATCCTCCCAAAAACCTCCAAAATCCAAAACACAAGTGTGTAGCATATCCTCAAGGGTCTGGATAGTCCTCTCTGACTGTCCGTTTGTCTAAGGGTAATATGCGGTACTGAACTTGAGCTGAGTGCCCAAGCTAGCCTGCAAACTCCTCCAGAAGTGGGACGTTGAGCGACTATCCCGATCTGAGACTATGCTCAAAAGAACTACATACAATATGACCATTTGACGCACATACATCTCCACGAGCTTTTCCGTAGACGTACCCACTTTTAATGGCAGAAAGTGGGCTGATTTGGTCAACCTTTCTACGATGCCCCAAATTACGTCTTTCGCTCCTGGAGAATGCAAAAGCCCCAAAACAAAGTCTATCGTCACATGCTCTTACTTCTACTCTGGAATGGGTAAAGGCTGAAATAATCCATCTAGCCTCTGTCTCTCTTCTTTTACCTGCTGGCATACCAAGCAACTGGATTCACAGCTAGCCACCTCTCATTTTATACTATACCACCAAACATGCTCTCTCATGTCCCTATACATCTTATTGGCACCAGGATGCATAGAGTACTAAGAGTGATGTGCCTCCTAAAGAATCTCCTTGCATAATGCTCCACTCGGCACATACAATCTGGTACCGTGTCACAATGATTCATCCTCTCTAATACTGAAGTCCTTGGCCAATCCCATCCGGACCTGCAATTTGATGCTCCTCAGAGACTCATCCTTGAACTGTGCACCTTTGATCCGGTCTATCAACTATGACTATACCTGAAGTCTCTATATTTGTTTCGTAACTCCAGGAACTAACTCCTCAATACCCAAGCTATCAAAATCGGCCAACAAGTGCCTATCCCTCGTCAAGTACATAGCCATTAGATACCTTCTCAAGGCATCAACGACTACGTTAGCCTTTCCTGGATGGTACTGTAAGAAAATCTTGAAGTCCTTCATCTACTCCAACTACTGCCTTTGCCTCATGTTGAGCTTTTTTTGTGTGAACACATACTTCAAGCTCTTCTGGTCTGTAAAGATATCTATCTGCTCTCCATACAAGTAGTATTTCTACATCTTAAGAGCAAAAATAACTGTTGCCAACTCCAAGTCATGGGTCGGGTAAATCTTCTCATGTCGGCATAATTGCCTAGAAGCATAGGCAATCACTTTTCCGTTCTGCTGTAACACACAACTTAAACCCTTATTCGATGCATCATTATATATAGAAAATCCTCTTGTCCCTGATGGCAATGTCAACACTGGAGTTGTAGTCAACCTCTTCTTTAGCTCCTCAAAAGGAGCCTGGCAATCCTCAATCCAGACGACCTCCACGTCCTTCCTGGTTAGTCTTGTCATCGGTTTCGCAATCCTAAAAAAATACTGAATAAATCTCCGATAATATCCTACCAATCTAAAAAAACTCTTGATCTCTGCCACTGAACTCGGGGTAGACCATGACTTAACTGCTGAAGTCTTTTTTGGGTCTACTGAGATTCTGTCTCCTGTAATCATGTGCCCAAGAAATTTAACCTTATCAAAGAAGAACTCACACTTTGAAAGCTTGCCATAAAGCTTCTCATTCCTGAAGGTCTCCAGAACTATCCCAAGTATTTCTCATGCTACTCCTGGGTCTTTGATTAAATTAGTATATCATTAATAAATACCACAACAAACTGATCCAGGTACTGATAAAACATCTTATTCATCCGGTTCGTGAATACCGTCGGGGCATTGGTCAACCCAAATGGCATCACCAAGAACTCAAACTGCCCATACCGAGTCCTGAAAGCTATCTTCGAAATATCTTTCTTCTTCACTTTCACCTGGTGATACCCCGACCTCAAGTCTATCTTCAAAAATACTTGCGCCTCGCTCAATTAATCAAATAAATCGTCAATCCACGACAACGGATATTTATTCTTGATATTGAGGTTTTTGAGTGCCTTGTAGTTGATACACATTCGTACCGATCCAACATTCTTCAGTATAAATAATACCGGAGCATCCTACGATGATGAACTGGAGCGAATGAAGCCCTGTAACTCATCCACCTGCTTCTTCAACTCTGCCAGTTCACTATTATTTACCCTATAGACCTATTGTGATATCGGCTCTACAACTAAAACTAAGTCTATAAAGAACTCCACATCTCTGTCTGGTGGTAACCCCGATAACTCCTCCAGAAAGACGTTCGTATACTCTGCAATCAATGGATGATGCGGCTACTGCTCTTCCACTAAAGCTCCACAGAAGTCTTCCTTGCTCTGCTCTGCTGCTTCTCTGACGAACTTAAACACAGGCTCTCCTAGCGCCTGAAATAAAACTTGGCCTCCATGATAACCAATACTAGCATGGTGCAGACTTGACCAATCCATCCATAGTACTATATCGTAGCTCAAAACTAGCATTACGAGTAGACACATGCTCAACTCTCGATCTCCCAAAGAAACTCTCCGATCCTTACAAAATATCACTAAACAGGATAATGCCACCCCTATCATGATCTTGCAAGTCCTCGCTAACGGTTCAGTCTCAAGGAGATATTTCAGAGCAAAAGATACAGATACAAAACTATATGAAGCACCAAAATCAAATAAAGCATGAGTTAAAAAAGAAACAAGTTAGACTAAACCTAATATAACATTGCCGACTAGCTCCTCCTCCTCGATTGTCAAGGCAAAAGCTCGCCCTTGTCGCTGGCACCTCTTTACTGCTGCCGGTACTGAGAGAACTACTGCTGTTGTGGTGGTAGGGGAGGTCCTCTCTGCTGTCCCGCTGGTGGTCTCGCGGGTGCTCTCTGTGCCTGGGCCCCGCCCTGAGCTGGACGAGCTGGAGCTCTAGGGTAAGCCCATAACTGATAGTCTCCTTATCTGTAGAATAATACTGGCCCAATCTTATCCTACACGTATCCCATCCATGTCCCTGCATCTTAGAGAATGGGCAAGTAATAGCTGGCCTCAGGATCTGTTGCGTCTGCTGTACTGGCGTTCTAGCTTATCCCTGGTATTACTACCTCGGCTGCTAGAAGTTCCTCTGATGTTGCTGCTTAATATGAGGCCACTTCATTGGACCCATATTTGTACTAGATCCTCCTATGTCCCTCTTCCTCATGGGGCCAAGCTTTAGATCATCCTCTGACCGATGTGTCTTTCTTAGAATCTACTTAAAAGTAGCGGTAGGGTCTGCATTCGTATATGATTTAATCTCATTGTTCAGGCCCTTCTTGAACTTCTTAGCCCTTCCTCTGGAGTTCTTTCCCTCCACAAAGTGACCTAATCTGCAATACTCTGTTGTATACACATCCACTGTCATACCTTCCTAAACGAGGTACTGAAAATGGCTCTCTAGAGATGTCAGAGCCATATCTGGAAAGACCTTTTCCTTGAAGAGCTCCTTAAAAGATTTCCAAGTAAGTCCTAGTGTTGAGATCCTAGGGTCCATCCTGAACCAAGTTAGTATGTTGTCAAACATCATGTTTCATGCGGCCAGTACCTGCAACCTCTTTGGAATCTGCGTCAGTCGCATGTTTCGCTCAATGTCTTCTATCCAATCATCAGCATAGATAATCCCTTTAGTGCCTTTAAAGTCCTTCTGCCCTATCCTCTTGAAATATATGATAGTCCCCGGCCTCGGCTGCTGCAGGCTAAACTGAGGTGGTGTCATCTGTGGCTGGACTAAGGCGACACTCTCGACTGCGATAAGCACATTCTGGTGGGCATTCTTAATACCCTGTTTGTAACCTCTGACTAGCGCTGTTGTGCCTCCATCATCTGCTGAAAGAGCACAAACATCTGTGTCTTCTCGACTGTGAGTGGTAGGGGTGGAGGATACCCTGAAACTATCGGTATTGTCCTCTGTACCGGAGGTGGAGCACCACCTAAAACTGTTGCAAAAATGCCCACCTGGATCGGTGAAGCGAACCTCTAGAATATAGCTGCTGGAACAACCTCTGATGGTGCTACCCTCATAGGCGACGAATTGACCAACCTCGTTGATATCGTGCCTGAGCGCCGGGAACACGTTTTTGACAGTATCCTGAAGATAGATTGAAATAAAGGAATCAATATTGAGTAAGATACGATATCATCAAAGAAGGACATAATTATTTAAAGTAAAGCAATCATTCAATAGATAAGGATAGCAAAACAGATATTTGAAATTGTGACCTAGTTATGATTGAGTATACTCTCAGCCTAGATCTTATATCCTCTAAAGCAGGATCATAGAAGTACTTTAGATGAGCACAATTATGATATCACTTTAATTGTGACTCTAGACCTGAATGGCTACCACTAAAAATGTATCACGACCCACACCTGGAATAAGGGCACGATTAGTGAGCAACGTCCAGCCTACATCGCGGTACTGGTGGTAGAACGCTGTCTGGGTCAACTATACTATCTAAATATCTCATACAATATAAATATGGTATATGTCAATATCATCTCAACTCCAAATGGAGAAACAATATGGTATATGATAATGGTAAACTATACTCAATCACAATGCAAACTAAGGAAGATAAAGCACGAGATGGAATAACGAAGGAAAGAGTCACAACACATCCAGAAGTCTAAAATAATATATATACATGCCAATAACCTTAATAAAGTCTAAAAAAAGTCTAAACAGTGAGTCTAAGCCTCCTCAGCCTCTGGTACTAGGTCCTCATGCTCTAAAGGAGTATCCTATGTCGTTCTATGGCCTGTAGTAGGTGAGACACTTGTCTACAAACCAATCATCCAAAAAATATATCCAATCAGGATTGTAGCAAAGTACATACATCTAAAAGTAGTTTCAAATACATAATCGAGCTTATATAACAGATAATAGAAAATAATACATGATAACTAAACATTATAATATAATAAACTAGAGTGAACAGGTAATTTACTGGAATGAAGAACAAACCATATGAATAGCTGCAAGTGATGAAAGTGGATATACTGGATAATGTGCCATAGAGTACAAGTTTATTATGTGATCGGTTTGGGTTGAACATGAATACAATATGTTAACTCGAATACCCGTGTGACATATAATCGACATGTACATAAATATACTAGGCATGATCACATAACCAACTCCTACTCTCCCATCACCACCCAATACCAATGGATCCAATCACGATACGTTACGAACACGAATATTGGCATACTGAATACGAGTATTGTGTGAATACGAAGTACACTAAAATCAATACCCAATACACACGATAAGATACATGTGAAGGAATATCCGCTGAACATGGTAAGGGAAACATCTCTTGACAAGATCCATATAGTACCAGTCCATGTAACCATTATATCGGAATTAAGTATACAGTTCTAGAACATGCGATATATACACTATTATGAAATAAAAACTAACAGAAAGACGTACTCGTCTCTGGTCCTGAGCAAGGTGTGTCTCTCGATGTCCAAGCTAGTGTCAAACAATCCTATTTAGAAAATATTAAGATAAATGGTGTAACTGATGATAAATGAGTTAAAAAGAGTCTGATATGATTTTCTAGGCTATTTCTAGGTTCATAACTAGCTTCTAGGGAGATTACTAGTCTATACTAGTAGTTACTATAAAATACTAGGTCATCCTAAGTTGTTAGGTCCATACTAGTTAATATAAAGAAACTATGATATCTTAGCAACTGCAATAACATATATATATATATATATATATATATATATATATATATATATATATATATATATATATATATATGTTATTGCAGTTCCTGCTGCTCTTGCTGTTGCTACTGCACCTGCTGCCCTTGCTACTTGCTGCTGTTTCTGATACCAGTAACCCGAACCCCTTCTCACTGATACACTAACACTCGACACTCATAGACTACACACACACGATACATATATATATTGATAAACTAGTTAGACCAGCAGCAAGTAGCAAGGGCAGCAATTGTAGCAGCAACAGCAAGAGAAGCAACAACAGTAGTAGTAAGGGTAGCAGCAATAGCAAGAGCAATAGTAGCTCCAACTAGCTGCAGCAGCAACTTCATGATGTGCACTTGAGAAAGGGGAGGTTAGCCTTGACTTAAAGCTCAAGTCAGTGAGTTGTATAGGTAGCTAGTTAGTTATATACATATATATATTGATAAACTAGTTAGTTATATGTGTGTATGTGTATATATATATATATATATATATATATATATATATATATATATATAAATTGGTTGTTAGTAAGTTATAATTATATAGATGAGAAATATATGTAGATGAGCACTAGTTAGCATTGTTTAATATATTTCTATATTACCTTGTATGATACCAAGGTAATGAGAGTTGAGGTATCTTAAGTACGGGTATTATGTATAGAGATATATTAGTAGGTAGTTAGTATAGTATTGTAAAAGTTTAATGTATGATAATATATAGTTAGGTGTATGGGTAGTTAGTTACATGTTAGAATTTGGATTACCTTATGATACCAAGATAATGTCAAGGTATTGGTTTATACTCAAGGTATTGAGTTTGTATATCAAGATGGGTGTATAGGTGGTGTGATACCACATTGGTTCAAAGCCAAGGTATCCACTTAGCATTAGTTAGCTCGGAGTACTATATATTTTGTCTTGTATATATATTATAGTATTTTTATATCTAATAACTTACATATCTTATGATATAATATTTTGTTGGTATCCTAGTATCCTAGCATAGCTAGTATAGCCTAGTTACATAGTGCATAGATCCAATATCCTAGAGATTGACTCATACAACCTAGAAATAGCTATTTTGACCAAGTTTGACAAGTTTGACCTCGAGTAGACCTTGTTTGACTATTTTGACTTAGATATGGCTTTATGACCTAGAATTGAACTAGTTTAACTTATTTTTATTTCAAAACCTTGTATTGATGCAATATACCATATATAGGTCAGTATGACACCAGCTTGGGCATCGAGAGACACATCTTATTCAGGACCTCAGGCGAGTATATTTCTTTGTTAGTTTTTATTTCTTAATAGTGTATATATCTCATGTTTTAGAACTGTATACTTGAATCTGACACAGTAGTTTCACGAACTGGTACTACATGGATCCTGTCAGGAGATGTTATCCCCTACCGTGTTCAGCGGGTACTCCATTACATGTATTCCATCGTGTGTATCGGGTATTGATTTATTGTATTTCATATTCACACACTGCTAATGTTTAGTGTGCTTATATTCCTGTATATAAACTGCTTGTGTTCAGTGTGCCCATATTCGTATTCGTAACGTGTCATGATTGGATCCATTATTAATATATAGGGATAGAGGAGTAGGAGTTGATTATGTGATCAAGCCCCAGTGTATTCGTGTATATGTCAATTATATACCACACTAGTAATCTAGTTACCTTATTGTATTTGTGTTTAACCTAAATCGATCACATAATGAACTTGTATTCCATGGCACATTAGTTAGATTTCAGTTATTCCCATTATTTTGCAGATATTTTATTGCATATTCCTTACTTTCCAGTATATTGCCTTTCACTCTCGTTCATTTCATTCTGTTATTTAATTATCTTGTATTCTTTTCTATTATCTATTTTATATGCTCGATTATGTATTTAAAACTTCTTTCAGAGGTATGTACTTTGCTCCAATCTTGACTGGATATATTTTTTCAGATGATTGGCTCATAGATCAGTGTCACATATTCTACGGACCGTAGGAGGCCATACCTTTAGAGGATACTCTTATAGGCCAGGATGACTTAGTACCAGAGCCTGTGGAGGTTTAGTTATTTTGGTGGACTTGTATTAGACTTTTATTGAGACTTTGGCATGTATATATTATTTCAGTCTTGTGGATTGTATTATGATTCTCTTTCTTTCGTTATTCCATTCTTGCTCTATCTTCCCTAGTTTGCATTATGATTGAGTGTAGTTACATTTGTGAGATACCATATTGTTGCTCTGTTTGTAGTTGAGATGATTGACAGGTACCTTTTATATATTGTGTGAGATGTTTAGATTGTAGAATTGACCCAGACAACGTTCTACTGCCGATGTTGTGGCATAGGCTGGATATACCTACGTACTAGTGCCCGAATATCCGGGTGCAGGTCGTGACAAACCTCTATTCTAGAAATGTGGTAGTGACAAACATTGTTGATAGTCCATATTACGCGGACACTCTCATACCCGCTCATAAACCCTATAAATGGACACACAAGGCACATACACACAGACACAGACAGATATAGAGAAAGGGGCTAGAATTTTCAAGTCTTTGAAATTCAAGATCTGGGTGAGAGAAATAGAAGCTTCTCATGCCATTGTGCCAAAGCTTTCTTATTGTTCAACTCTCCAAGTTGTTCGCAGTAATCTTTAGGTTTTTGAAATTTTGGAGCAGTGTGAGCGAAACAGAAGCTTCTCGTGCCATTATGCCAGAGCTTTCTTGTTGTTCAATTCTCCAAGTTGTTCGTAGCATTCACTACACTTCTCCGTCGTCATGTGCATTTCTTCATCGTCTAGTGGTCCAAGGAGTAAAGTGATCGTTTGCAGATCAGATCTCTATAGCTATACTTTCCGATAATCAAATTGTTCTTAGATTCCTGTTTAGGATCTTCTTTCGTATATATTAATATTTTATACCACAAACTTTTTGTATAAAAACTTTTCCTCATCGACTCTGCTAGGAATTTCCTTCTCCTCTGACGTGAAGGCAATAGCTCAACTCGACAATGCTTCTGTTGGCTCTACGTAGAAGGCCTTGGTCATGAAGTTTGACCAACATGCATATTAAGAAATGCTCCATTCTGGGGGTAGTGATCACCCCATTACCCAAACTCAAGTGAAGGAAAACTCATAAAGTGTTGGTTCCCAAACCTCGTCATGCATATCCCGAAGTTGCTACCAACAAGAGAAAGAGCTTCCTGATCGACGAGAGTTTTCCTGTCAATTCTGTTGAGATCAATGACTTATTGGACAATTCCTTGTGTGAAAAAATTAATATAATTCGCGCAACTCGTACAATTTTGACCAAAGGGTGATCCACACCCAAGCTTCTCAAACCACGCATATTTGTCATTATATGCGAGGCAAGCAAGGCTTGGACACCAGTGTCCAAACCAACCATTGCACAAATAAAGTATTGGTCAGGGAGAATCATTCTTCTAACATCTTGATTACGCATACTCGTGCGCCACGTCAAGATATTCTTACAAAATTAAATACGTGCAGGCAAACTGTGCCAACTTTGTCTGCACCACAGAATATGCGCCAAACAGGAGCAATCTCTGCACAACATGCAGACTGTGTGCGTATGTACAAGAGGACTATTAGAGACAACTTCCTCTCCTCCCTGAAGAGCAAAAACTCGAGATATAAAGAATCACTTACTAATCAAGCCAACACATTACTCTATACACAAGGGACCAAAAATGTGCACAAAAAAATTCAATATATCTCATGTAAAGAGGCAGAGTCTACCTTCTTCCTCCTCTTCTCTTCCCTCTTTTAATTTATGTGAGCTTATTGTACAAAAACATAAGGAGAGGGGCCCATTTGATATTACAATGATGTTTCCTAATAAATATTGTTGTAATTGTCATAAAGTTGTAATCGAATATTATTGTGCATCAGCAAAACGGTCTATGTTTGACCGATTGACTTACACTATATCTCCTAAGCCTCAACATACAAAGCAAGTTGATAACCAGGAGCACGATGGAGAACCATTTTTTGCTTCACCATATAGGGCTTTTCATCTTCCCCGTGTTAGGAGACAATCAAGAATGAATTCGTCAAGAACACCCAGCCAGAGGATATTTGACCAACTTGTCGACTCCTTTAAAGGAGTATACTAAAATACTGATTCTCGAAGATGGGATCTCGTTCTCCACGAGAATTCCCATTTCTCATAATCTAAGGCTGGAGTTAGCAATCCCCTCGACTCTCAAGCTGACAGTTTAGACTTCAACTACATGGTTCTTTCTACCAATCCCTCTGTTGTACACATGAATATTAGTATTTATGCCATCAGTTATGAACAAGATGCTTCTCCATCAGAAGCCACTGAATAATGCCTCATCTTACTAGAGGCCGCTCTCAAGAATATACACACTATGTTGCAAAATATACAGCAAATTATGATGACCCAACGTTCTTCTACACCAAAACCCGTCCAAGTTGATTTATTCATACCTGCGCAGCCTACTCCTGGACCAAGGCATCTGTAGGATAACACAAATCTAGATGCTGTCATAAACCAAGAGTTAGTAGTACCAACTCTTAATCCTATCAATATTGGGGGTAGATCTTCTCTAGTGATGGTTCCTGTTCAACCAGGATCCTATCAGTCAGCCGTACCACTCTGACCCAAAGATTTTTTTGAAGTTATCCGAGAGTTGCGTGCACAGGTTGTTATTTTAAAGAACAAAGACCAACTCCGCGAGCTAGGGGTGAAACAGCCTTATCCTCCTCATTGAGATAATGTTTTGTTCCCTCCTAAATACAAACCCCAATCGATAGTCTTGTTTGAAGGCAAAATATCACCGAGCCAATATATTAATTACTTCAATATGATGATGGCTCAAATGCAAAATGCGGATGCTCTTATCATGCCCCGGTACCAAAATAAGTAGGATTAGGAACACGTAAGCATGCCAGCCGTATGTATATGGCAACTCCAATATATGGATACCATAATACACACGTATGCTGTAATATGAATAATAACTCACATGGGGTATATAATTATCATAAGTCACAAGCATAACTAAATCTCATCCACAGAATCAAATAGGAATAAATAACCAATCTACTATATAACTGAATCTCAATATAAAGTATCAAAGAATAATAGTCGGGTGGAAACAAATCCACTACCAAGCTAGAATATAAGGGAAACCACATAAGAACAACTAATGAACCATAAGACTCGAAGAGGGGACCTCATCGAAATTGATAAGTAGCAAGTCCTGATCCGTGCTCCTACGAATAGTCAAGATCGTCTATACCTGGAAAGCGGCCAGGTCCTCAAAGGGACATAACAAGATACATAGAAGCATGCCAATTGAATACAGTAAAACATGCATAATCGACATAAAATATATAAGTACTCTGTACAAGACAATCTATATGAATGCATAATGAGGACAACTTTTTGACGTATGGACAAGGGTAGGCTACTCGATCTAAGCCTCACAACTCACACACCCGTCTAGAACATCAGAAATTGACATACCGCGGGGGTAGCGACCAACGTGTGACTCCAGAAATCGACAAACCGCGGGGTTAGGTACCAATGCGACACACTACCGTAGTGGAAGCTAGATACTACAGTTTACCAAAGTGGTTATAACACATACGCCTACTGATTGTCCTCTCATGATACTAGGTGTCAAGAGTGTGTCAACATATCTAATATATAGTAATGACTGAAAGAAACTACACATGCAATGAATATACAAAAATATAATAAGCATGTAAAATACTGTAAGCAATTTGGCAAGATATCTTGTCTGGTAAGAAAGATGCAAAGTGTAATGTCCAGGAGTCAAGCACACAAGATCAGAAGCTACGACCCCAGAATGAACGTCTCTGGATGCTGAAATAAACATCATCAACATTCCCAGAATAAGCGAGATAGCTAGAAAAAACTACCCTTTCGTCCAATTTGGACACAAGGGCAAAATGGTAATTTCGGATCAAAGCGGACTCCACATGTGGGCCACCTTGTACCGAAAAGCGTGCCAGGGGTAAAGGTCTCTAAATGGGATAAATTATCGGTCAAACAGATTCTAAATGTCAATACGAACTCAACGGTACGTCTAATTTTGGATTCCGGTGAGCCGAACACAAATTCGCCCAATAAGTCAACCGTGGGGCCCGCAAATAGGCAGCTTGGTCAACTATCTCAGAATTGCGTGAAACATGGGTCACAGGACTAGCATAATACCACGAGTCCAATGGCATAAGTTTCGTCGTATTCTAACGAGCGTACACTAAATGGTGCAGTATTTTGCAAAAGTTGCGATACGGGGACCTTATGCAGATATGAGTTGATTTCGACGCGCACACGTGTCCGAATCAGTTTCCGCGAAAGCCCATACGTCTTGATATACCATATGCGTCTTTCGGTGCAATTGGTACATGATGGGATGGTCCCGTTTGGCGGGGCGCACTCCGTATCACAATTTTCCAAATTTAAAAGGTCAAGTTTATCGTCAATTTGGAGATTGAATAATTGTACACATTGAACAAAATAACAAAAACTAAAAGAACAAAAAAAAATTCGGTTATATGGTGAAGAAAAACCTTTTAATTAGTTTTCAAAAATAATGAACAGGTTGGCAGCAAATTGGGTGTGAACATAGGGGTTTGGTGTTAAATTTTTGGACTGTTTTGGTCAGTTTTTCGGTCATTTTTCGGTCGATTTTTCGACCGATCAGGGGCACGAAAATTCATGCCGCTTGAAATAAAATCCTAGAGGGTCATATTGTGAACGTACACGAACAAACCACACGTAAAAATGACGAGAGATGAGAGAGTTACATCACCATGAAGATAGAAGAAAATTGTGATGTTGTGCACGCTTGCGCGTACTCGGATGATGGCGACGGCGGTTCCGGCGGCTGCGGCGGCGGTCTGGTCGCAGGGACGGCGACGGCGACGCTCAGATGGGGAGATTAGAGTTTAGGGTTAGGTTTTGAGGTTTGAGAAGTATATATGTGTATATATATACTGCGGGGTCGAATACACGCGGGGGGGGGGGTTGTTTACAGCCGTTGCTGCTGATGCTTAGTCTAATGGGTATGGGTAGGTTAGAACCGGGTAGGGTTTGTTAGGATATGGTTTTGTGTTTTAAGCGGGTTAGAGTAGGAATTAGCTAATGGGTTTTAATCCATTTTCATTTTTCTTTCTTTTTTTTCTTTCTCTAATTCTTTTCTAATTTCTATTTCTATTTCTTTTAAATTTATATATATACATACATATATATATATATAATTCGAGGAAATTATTTTTGTGCATACTATTAATCTATCAACTGTCCATAGAGTCTCCTACATGTAATTAATTAAGAAAAAATTACGGTTGCTCTATATATCCCAAATGCATCAAACACCTAGCATAAAAATCCAATAAATTCTATTTCTTCTAATTAGCTACTAAATAATAAAAATTAATTAAAAAGATTAAGACAGTTTTTAAAATTATGGGTTTTACATTCTACCCAACTTATAAAAATTTTGTCCTCAAAATTGACACGAACCTATTATCATAAAAATTACTATAGCTATTACACTACATTGCTATCTAGCGGTACTTCCTAAAAGTCATGGTCTGTTATTCTAACACTTTCTTATTTATTGTCCATACTCTATTCTATTTCTAACTCATTTACACTATCCAACTTACAAGAATTCTACTAGTAGTCAAAGTCTCTTGTGGTTATTGTCTAGTTTGTAGGACGAATTTATTTATTGGGTCGAGAATCTTGGAACACCTATCTGGAATCTCATAACTATGATTTTTCTTTGTAACCGTCAAGTATCGTAGTCTAATACTGCCATGCCACCTGACCAATATGTCTGTAAATACTTTGACTACTCTACTATAACGGTCTAGCTGCAGTTGTCGCTACTTTGCCAGTGATTTGTCATTGTGTCAGTTCGTAACAAGTGCCTTCAACCCTTTCCTAGGCATAGTCTAAGTTTTAGGGTAACAATTAAGGTCTTAACTAAAAACTATTAGGAGTATAAAATAATTCAAACAATTTAACAAATTTCTATTAGGCTAAATGATGCTACTTAAGGGTAAAATTAATAAAGAATACAGATATTTGCTATAATGCATACACATAAGGGTTATTATTAAGAAATCATCCTTTAGTTATCAATTATTTACTAAACCATTTATGTTTTAA
The DNA here is from genome assembly GCA_036927795.1 of Iris macrosiphon. NCBI lineage: Eukaryota > Viridiplantae > Streptophyta > Magnoliopsida > Asparagales > Iridaceae > Iris > Iris macrosiphon. Next base: position 109,150,230 of record JAYESA010000005.1, read on the forward strand.
CTATCAAAATGATGGTGAGGTTGCAGTAATTCAAACAATTTATAATGGCACGAAAGGATACGACTATGATAGGAAGAGTTAAGCACGAAATAAGAAATGGATATAGAAAAAAAGATGAGCCAACCAGGGGCGAGATGGTGATAGGAGGATAATACTACTACTGCTACGCGCATCATCTATTAGCATCGCGTGTATGCCATCTGGGTAGAATATCAATACATCCTCATAACTGCTAAACTACCTTATATAAAATTATACGTCTACTATGCACCTAAGATCTCGTGTCACATAGGGGGTCATGAGTATGAAATGACACATATAACTTAGGTCGTACCTGTATCTACGACTTCCTGTGCCCGCGCTCTGTAAACCCCCTCAATTAATTCTATAGATAGTCAGGTATGGGTTGGAAAATTTTGGTTTAGCAGCAGATGTTTGAGGTTTAGAGTAGGGTTGCATATGTCTGTTATTTATTAATTAAACCCTTGGCGCGTCCTACCATTATTGAATTATTCGGAGCCCAATATTAGCCTATAAATTCTATCAGACTATTGTACTTCTGACTTGACTCACCAATTTAGGCACTGGACTTTTCCGTCACTTAAAATCAAATCCGTTGTGCCTTAAATTAATTCTACAACTTTTTGTATCCATTTAATCCCATAATTAAATTCCGTGTCGGACACCTGTGTCATTATCTTTAATTTTGAGATACCAACTTAACCCGTTGAGCCGGACCAACTTAAGGGTCTAAGACTGACTCCAAGACCATACCATTTTTGACCTTTGTGTCATTTTCAAATTTAGACCCCAAGTGCCCCCATTTAATTTAAAAGTGTAGGCCAGTTTTATTTTAATTAAATCGGGGATACCAATTTTGACTAATCCTATTTTAATCCCCAATTAATCCCAATGCCTATTTAATTAAGCCCATGCCAAACACACAACACCCCCTCACCCTACAAAATACCAAACACTAATTCCTCTATAATTTTTTCCATCATTTCATGTGTTTGTGCAATTACCCAAACTAAAGGGGCTTAATTGCAAATATTGCAACATGTGGCACACCCTCATTGGCCAAGGCCAAATGAAGAGGCTACCCCTTCTTTTACAGTAGTCAACCCATCTTCTCTCCTTATTTTTTTATGTAGAAACCTATTCCCTCCATGTAAAATCCCAACCCTCCATTTGAATTGGGAGCATCACAACCATCCATCCTCCACACAACCCCCTATATCCTTTCACCCCTCTCCCCAATATAGGCCCTAATCCCTAGGCACATTGGAAACCACCCTCTCCTCTCTCTCCTCCCTCCTCCACCTAGAAAATCGAGCCACCCCTACATACATATTTATTTTCCTCCTTCTTCTTCTTCCTTTCTTCTTCCTGGAGAGAAGCTCCGGCCGAGCAGGCAGCACCCCCCGCTGTCCTCCGACGGCTGATCTCCCCTTCGGCCACGCCGGCGAGATCCGGCGGCCCGCAGCGCAGCCACTGCTCCACCCTGCTGCCCAACCCGCGTCGAGCCCGCACCCCCGCAGCTCAGCCGCTGCAACCAGCTCCGCCCGCTGTCCCCGCGTCGAGCCTCCCGCGACTCTACTGCTCTCCGGCACTGCCCAACCCACGCCGAGATATCCAGTGCTCTCCAGCGTCTACTGCACCCTCCAACCTGCGGTTCTCCAACGAACCACAGTTCGACGCCGAGCCCCCTGACTCCACTGCTCTGGCAGAGCTCTGCCCACATCCGACCTCTTCCTCCACCACTGCCGATCCCCCCACCGGTCATCACCCCATCTGACCTCTACCACCTCCATAGCCGATCTCTACCACAATTGCATCACCACCACCACCACCACCATTGCATCACCTCCACCACCACCATTGCACCCCCGCAGCCACCTCCACCCGCTGTTCTCCGACAAACCCCGGTCGACGCCGCCTTGCTTAGGTATATCACTCCCCTCTCCTTATTTGTAGTTATGTGAGTTATATTATGAGGGTTTTATTTATATGGCATGTTGATAATGATGTAGGGTTGATAAAGGGCATGGGAAAATGATTTGTTGTATGTTTTATGAGGTTTATTGTGTTTTAGGGTTAATGTAGGTTACGGTTTGATTTTAAATAATTGTCCTGGATATATTACATGATGGGAAATGCTAAATAAATTAATGAGGATTAAATTAAGGAGAAATAAGATTCTGATTTATTTGAACGTTGATGAACACCGAGGAGCACGTGATTGATTGAGGACTAGTGTGTAGTGTAAAATCCCTAATCGGTAATTTGGGGACTGGAAATTAAAGGTGGTTAATTTAGAGTAGTACTTTGTGATTGGTAACAACAATATGAAATGAAGGATTAATAATCGTTAACTGTGTTTTGAGGATGGTTTGATGATGTGGTACTGATGACTAGATGATTTGACGTATCGTACCGATAGTCAACTGTGGTCAACCCCCTAGCGTCTTGTCCCTGTGAGTCATAACTGAGACTGAGCTTATGTATAGATGTGTGTTACATCCTTGTTTGTCGTGTGATAGTTTATTGATTGATTTTGTATCTTATCTCTAGGTACTACGGGACCTGAGGACTTGGACGTGGTATCGGATCTCCGTCACCAGCAGCCGGACGCAAGCAAGTGTACCTTGCCACCCTATATTTCATATTACAGATATTTATTGTTTCTTTATGTACATTGTGCGCGTATTTTTGTTTACGATCGATACTTCGTGCCCGGATCACAACCGGGTGCAGACGTTTATCGTAACGCCTTAGAATGAATGGTAGATGTTCGTAACACCTCGATGTACGCACTTGAGTATATCGACACCCCAGGACACACTTATACACTGTGATCATGCCAGATTCCTGTATCCTGATACTGACATCATGACCAAAGACTGGAATGACCTTAGGGTCGCGTCTGTTAAGTTATTTCTCTGTGTCGAGACTGTTAGATAGAGGTTCAGGTTTAGCGCACCATCGTTGATCGCTTGGGAAGGGGAAGACAGTTACTAGATGTTTGTGCTCCTCTGCACGCGCTTATATATATAGTATTTATATAGTGATCCTGTATCTAGTGTAGTGGTAGCACCCGTGTGACTCTTTGCTTGGAGCTGCGGTACGTCCCGTGTGTTTCTGTGTCCGGAGCTACAGTTTTATTTTGGACAGTCCACGCGTTGAACATTGTCTTTAAACTTAGGGATTTTACAGCTCTCCTTAACATATTATTCGTGGGATGCTTGACAGGCATAACCTATGATTGGTATCAAAATTTACCTGATAACTGTATATCCTCGTTTGATGACATGAAATATCTTTTCCTCTCAGGATTTTAGGAGGGTGGCATGGATATGATGATGTCTTCACTCATCGATATCAAACAAAAGGAGAAGGAATCCACTCGTGAATTCGTTGAGCATTTCAGGTAGGCAACTCTGAAGTTACCCCCCCCGTATTCCAGACTCCCCGGTATTATAAACTCCGCATCCATTGATTCCTACAAAAATAACATACTGCCTATAGAAGGGCTCTGCACAGGTCCAACTCAATTTCAAAATAGAACGGCGTTCATATTAGGGCTGAAAGTGTTGAAGGCAATACAAAAATGGTACAAAATTTAGGGTTACAAATGTCCAATTCGAAAGGGAAGTGTCCCTCCAATAGTGGAAATAATTATAACAACAAAGGAAAGGAGGCATTGGCGATTAATCTGTCAATGTATCCCACCTCTCCTCCAGCACAAAATCCTACAAAGTCTTCCAAGCCTAAGAAATAATATTTTTTTGACGAGAGCGATATCCCCAGGAATTTTGAATGCTTGATAAAAAGCAACAAGCTGCAGTTGCCTGAAGTCAGGCGACCAAATGAGGCTGGTAAAACAGACGACCCAAAGTACTGCTTGAACCACTGATACATAAATTACCATACCAAGGCTTGTTATGTCTTGAAAAAAAAGATACAACAGTTGATAAATGCTAAAGCTATCACCCTTCACAATAAAGAAAAGACAGTCACTGTCAATATGGTATCTCTTAATTTGGTGACTTTTCAGCACAAGAAGTCCCGAACGACGTCGTCCCAATACCTCAAGCTACGATGGAAGTAGTGAATCTTTCGCCGCCTAGAAGTCAAATAGAGAAATTGGTGCCTCTTACCACAGATCATGGCGATATTATGTGGATTCATCCTGATCTGCTGTCAGATAGGGACCAGGGATCATCATCTTCCAATTTAGAATCTAAGAAGGGTAAGAAGTATAAATCATGCAATATGATTTATTCGGATCCTCATTCATAAAGAGATCATGACCAACATTAAAAAGATGTATCTCTCGATGCAAGATTTCAAAATCTGAATATTGCCCCACCAAGCTCTACTCGCAAGCTTCGCTTGATGCACCGACAATAGTACATGATTGGCAGCGTTCCGCTATATAGGACACAACAAATCTTCAATGCTTATGAAGGTTTTCCTACACAAATTCCTCTACCTTATGCAACCATTAGAGCATTGACCTCAACTCTGGTGCTTGAGTAGGATCGCCCCCAATTTCATCAATACAGCCAACAAGTTGTACGCTTGATGCAAAAAATGGGATATAATTTTCAGAAAGCTGAAGGTTTAAACATTGGCAAGGGATGATGTATTCCTCTACAACTTTGAGGACATTCCAATAAATCCTGTAGTGGACTGGGCTACGACAAGACCAGCCCACAGACTCACTCCAAGAAAGGGCATGATAAAGAAAACTAAAGTCCTGTAACATGGTACTTCTTTCTTCGATATCCGAAGAAGAAGCTATGACTGGTACCAGGTCTAGCAAAGATTATCATAAAACTTATGAATCTTTTCCAAAAGATATTCCTGACACTCTACCTACTTTGCCAACTCCTGCAGCTCCAATCACAACCAAACCTCGTCCTTCGAAGCCTACTATGGCAGAGAAAGGAAAGCAAACGAAAGTACGCTTTGATAAATCTCTGATGAAGAATGTACCCCAAAGAATTGAAAAACCCTACAATTTTGACATATTGGCACAACCGGCCAATACCCCAGCCCTACTCTTTATATTTGAGTTGCTTCATAAATCGAAGGAGACTCATGAAGCTTTTAGCGAAGCTTTGATACATGCGGTCTCATGTTTAGCTCAACTCAAGAGTCATGATAAAGAGCCATTAGCATGTCCTCAATACCATAGCATGATTCAAGAAGATTCCTAATATCACCATCTCGTAAGATGCCATGCTACTTAAAGATAATCATCATGACAAGCCTTTGTATTATACCAGTAATATTGGATCTATTAAGGTAAACCGGATTCACATTGACCCTGGTTCTTCACTCAACATTATTCCTAAAAGTCTACTAAGAGGATTGACGATACCTAAGCACAACCTGTCTGCTACCAGTACTCCCATTATATGCTTCAATGCTGGTAGAAGTAAACCACTGGAAAAGATACGCATAAAAATTTAGATATGCAATATACTTATTAAAGGTACAGGCTATATGATTGATTCTGAGGTATCCTACAACATTTTATAGGGATGACAATGGATACACGAACATAAAATTTTACCCCCACCCTACATCAATACTTTAAGTATGTGAATAGTTGAGAAGAGGTCAAAATAGAGGTAGTTGACCCTTTCAAAGGTGTTGAAGCCTATTTTGCTGACTCTGTACTCTATACACCGGAGTATATAATAGAGAAAGCTAATCAAGCCAGTGATGAAGGTAAAATACTACAAAAGAAGAGCTTTTGATAATCAGAGTCAAAGGACATACTACTAGTCCAAATCCTTCAAAGCCTCTCGGCATCGACCTGTATAAGTCATCTCCTTTTGCTATCGACCTTCGAGACCAACAATGGAGAATGAACCACTTGTTATTGACCTTCGTCGTAACAAGCCATCAATATCAGTAAATTATTCCCTAGTCATCAATCTTGCCAAGCCTCCTATCAAGGCTGAAGATTCTGCCAACTGTGTGGAAGATAATTTTTTATATTTCATGAATAAAGAAGACTCCACTTTGCACTACATTGAAGTTGAACCCTTTGCTAAAAAATTCTTAGAGGCTCTTTACCTCTACGAACCTCTGTCTAAACCCATGGCATCTCCATTCGAATATGGTTCTTCATATGAACCATATGAGGAGGCAAACTTCATAGTCCTAGCGAGACAGGACAAGCAAAGTCATATAATTTTTAGCAAAGCTAGAAACAAAAGAGTTGCACATACTGATGGTTCTGAAGAGGATATGGGGAAGATACAACTGTATCATTACAGGCAACTATCCAAAAACATCATACAAAGGATAGGCTACAACTTAAAATCTGGCTTGGGCCTAAATTATGAAAAAGGCATACGAACTCGTATGTGTCACCTTTCTTCAAAAGGCAAGCCAAAAATATACTACCAATGTATTAGTCATGGTCTATAATATGTTACACTACCAACAAGTCCTAAAAGTTTAGAATCAGAAAAAGAGGTGCATTAACATTCCTCTGACTCATCATTGTAGAATTCTAACGAAAGCATGGGTGACATATTCAAACATGCTTTCTCTATAAATATGGTATCAACTGCCCAAGATAAGAAAGTCGTTGAACTATTGGAACCATTCAATAATGATCCATGGGCACAACAAATGAATACTCAATAGGAGCTTCAGTTTGAGCAATATAAACCACCTACAAAGGATAAAATAGTCCAAATTTATATAGGAGAATAATCTTCTCCAAGACCAATCTTTATTAGCAAGAGTCTTCCTGAAGAAGATCAACATGCTCTACTCTAGGTAATAATAGAGTATATCAATGTCTTCGCCTAGAGTTATGAGGATTTACTGGGCCTAGATCCTCAAATAGCCATACACAGACTCAATATTCTTCCTAATGCTAAATTGGTGAAACATCAACAACAGCGGTTCCGTCCAGATATGATGGATGCAATTTAAGCAGAAGTCAAGAAACTCATAGCATGTGGCTTCGTTCGAAAAGAGCAACAACCAGACTGGCTAGCCAATGTCGCTCCAGTCATGAAGAAAATTAAAAAAGTCCGGGTTTGCGTAGATTATTGAGATCTAAACTCGGCCAGTCCAAAATATAAATTTTCTTTTCCCATCACAGATGTCATGATCGACAATATATGTGGCTTTGAACGTATGTTCTTCATGGATGGATTCTCAGAAGATAATCAGATCAAGATGTTGCTTGATGACAAAAAATATGCCTCATTTCGTACACTATTGGAAGTTTACTGTTATACAGTCATGCCCTTTATCTTGAAGAATGCGTGTGCAACCTATCAATGAGCCATGAGTACGATTTTTTAGAATTATTTATGAAAAATAGTACAATGCTATGTGGATGACATCGTTGTCAAGTGTCGTTACAAAGATGATCACCTTCAAGAATTGAAGACTGTGTTCGATTTGATGCGCCACCACCAGTTGAAGATGAATCCAACTAAATTATTTCTGGGAGTCTCTAGTGGAAAGTTCCTTGAATTTGTTAAAACTTTAAAAGTTATTCACATTGAACCCGATAAAATCAAAGCTATCCTTGAAATGCATCCTCCGCGTAATCTCAAAGAACTTCGTGGTCTGCAAGGACGTCTGGCATACTTTAGGAGGTTCATCTCAAATATCTCGGGACGGTATCTACCCTTCACTCGGTTAATGATGAAAGATATATCCTTTGTCTGGAATAAAGTATTTCAACCAATATTCGATGACATCAAACGATCTTTAGCAAATCTGCCAGTTTTGGTGTCTCCGATCATAGGAAAACCCTTTTTGTTGTATGTTAGAGCAATGGATCACTCCCTAGGAGCTCTTCTTGCGTAGAAGAGTAAAGAAGGCCATGAACATACAATCTATTATCTTAGTCACATGATAGTAGGTGCTGAACATCGATATAATCCGTTGGAAAAAGAATTCCTTGTTTGATGTTTGTTATTCAGAAGACACAATATTATGTGTCAGGTCAAACCATTCATGTCATATCCAGGGTAAATACCCTCTAGGTATTAATGACCAAGTCGAGCACACTCAATTCTCGGTTGGCTATATAGACAATGTTGCTATCACCTTATGACATGGTATATGTTCCATAAAAAATAGTGAAGGGTCAAGCGCTAGCTGATTTCCTGGCATCTCATCCTGTACCAGAAAATTTCAAACTATATGATAATCTCCAAGATGAAGTCTTAGAATCTAATATGGTAATGGAAGATGACACCTGGCAACTATTCTTTGACTGCGCAACAAGAATAGAACACAAAGGAAACATAGTAGCAGGAGTTGGCATAGTCCTAGTATCTCCTGACAAACTACTCATTCGTCGAGCATATTCTCTCAGCGAACCATGTTCCAACAACATGGCAGAGTATAATGCTTTACTCATCAATCTTCAATTAGCTAAAGCATTGAATATAGAATATCTTCAAGCCTATGAAGATTCCAAATAGATAGTTAATCAGATTTGGGGAGAGTATGAGGTTCGGCATAAAGACCTCATCCCTTATCATCAAGCGGCGATCGAACTGTCTTTTACTTTCAAAAGATTCTTCATCGAGCATGTACATCATTTATAGAATATGGAAGCTAATGCTTTAGCCAGCTTAGCAGCATCATTGGTTGTTCCCCTAAAGAGACGACATTAATTATGATAATAGGACGAGAGTTGTTCCATATAAAAAATAGCATACACATTGAATAGAGTTATCTCATAACTTCAACTTCTATGGATAAAGATTGGAGAAACCCTTCTGTATACTACGCTGCTTATAGGCTTCTTCTAGAAGATCCGAAAGAACCTAATTCCATCAAAAGATGCTCACTCTGATTCTACTATGATGCCTCGTCTAAGATATTATATCGTCGTTCTTATGATAGATTGTTGCTACGTTGTTTTTCTAAACTTAAAGCGAGGCAATCACTCCTTGAGGTTCATGATGGCATATGTGGAGCACATCAGCCGGGTCCTAAATTATAAGATTGCCTCAGGAGAATAGATTATTAATGGCCCATTATGGTGGCAGATGTCATAGACTACGCCCGTAAATACAGATCATATCAAATTTATGCTGATTTTATCCATCAATCAGCAGAGTTCTTACACCATACAGCTGCCTTCTAGCCTTCTAAAGCATGGGAAATGGATATTATTGGTCCAATCAGCCCTTCTTCTTCTTCTAGAGGACATCGATTTATACTTGCAATAACCAATTACTTCTTTCAAATGGGCAAAAGTAGTCTCAATTATCGAAGTTAAAACATCCAACGTAATTAACTTCGTCAAACATCATGTTATCTATCGTTTTGGTGTTCGATGGAGGATAATACATAAAAATGGGCCATAATTCCCTATTCAAGCATTATATCGGTTCTGTGACAAGAATCAGATCTAAAATATAGCATCTACGGCATACAATCTAGCAGCCAATGGCTTAGCAGAAGCCTTCAACAAGACCATAATAAAACTCCTTAAAAAGTTTGTCTCATCCAACAAATACGATTGGAATGAGAAACTCAGCGAGTGTTTATGGGCTTATCATATAACAGTTCAAACTTTAACTGGTTGTACACTATTCTCTCTGATCTATGGATGTGAAGTGATCCTTCCAGTCGATATCCAGATACCTTCTCTCAGAATAGCTATTGCTAATGAGCTAACAGTAGAGAATAATAATCAATTACGCTTGCAAGAATTAGAAGCGTTGGATAAAAAGTGTCTGCATGTTCAAAAGCACATTAAACTATATCAAGCACGCATTTCAAGATCTTTTAATCAAAAGGTCAAAAAAGAATATTTTAGCTCGATGAATTGGTCCTTTCAGTAAGGAGACCTATGATCACAACCCATAAGAGCAAAGGCAAATTCCAGGATAAATGGGAATGTTCTTATGTGGTAGAGACAGTATTCTCCAACGGAGCCTACAGGCTGGCTAAGCCTAATGGAGATTTGATAATGATGCCTATCAATGGAAAATTTCTCATGAAGTATTATGTCTAAGCACGATATATTCTTCTCTATCTCTAACGGATTAAAGCAAGACATATTTTGTTTAATCCCTAACAACTCATAGCCTACACGGTCTCTCAAACTATTACATATATTCATTTTTGAATAATACATAGGTAATGGGTCCTCAAAGTTCTCCAGCAGGATAATACTCAGATCCAATAGAACACTCTCATTGAGATCACCTAAACAATTCTTCCCAACCAAAATATTCTATTCTTGAAGCCCAGTTGTTTTAAGAATATCATATTCTCGATCCCCAGTTCGGTCGGGATAATCTTACATATTTACTCACTAGTTAATAAGTGTAATGTGATTCACGACCATATTACCTATGAATCATATTTTATTTATTATCCCCTAAAGAGAAGATAAATAGTTTGCCCTTGAAAAATTGTTTGCGCTTGAACTACTTTTTCTTTTCTTTCCCGGTGGAGTTAACTACTGAACTATCACGTCCATATCACCTCTGATAGTATGGTATCCTTTCATTTATACTCAGCACGGGTATGTCTCGAGTGATAAATCTACCAAATTCTTCTACAGAATTATTCTACTATATCCATAATACCTCTGATTGGATATATATTCAATGGACCTCGATTTAAAAGTATTACTAAGGTAAAATAAAATTTCATTATGAGGAAAGGACAATGTAAGTCCAGGGATTCCCATGTGCGTATATTTTTCTGATTGACAAAAAATGTTGCATCATAAGCATGACTAGACAAGTTGCAAGAATACGCGCGACAAGCCATACAATGCATTTATGTGCATCTCAGTAGGATGGCAAGGGAAAGTCAACATATTCAGTCTTTTCTGGCATACTTCGACCAAAGCCTTCAGTCAACAATACACATATAGCACAATAAAGTCAAAAACTAAATTTTATTGATGCTTAATCATGATTACATACGATGGAGATCTATCACATGTAGATTTTTATTCTAAAACTATCATTATTATACATATGGAAATCTATTACATCTGGATTTTCATATGATAAGAATCTATCACAGAGCTATCCCCATCTTTTCTTAGCATCTTCTCCCATTGTAGATGAGCTAAGACGCATAAGAAATAGGTTTCTTAGTGCAAACCACAGTACATGAAAAAGAAATTCATGTTGTGGGCGAGGATGCTATATATGACTGGAACTATTTAAATTAGCATGACCCCATTTATGTTAGACTTGATCGAGGATATGGCGAGTCGAACAAAAGCTATTCCAATATCTCCATCGAGCGCCAACGCTAGAAGCATCGGTTGGGATTCTAATTCTAACCCTGTAATCAGCACAAGGGCCATATTAAGAGAGTAATTCTAGCGAGCTGTATTTGAAGACAACAAACAGTCTTCGAGGTAATTCATTTATTCAATACGAATGACAAAGCCTATGATATCCTTTTATGCTCTATAACACATAGATCTCAGCAGTAATGATCTCCAAACGAGCCTCCCATCCTATTATTGAGAAGCGCCTCCTCTTGCGTCTTCTTGGCAGACAGCTAAGACAATGGAGTAGATGATGGAGCTAAACTACTATGGTCATCTTTGTAGACTCACATATAACAATGACCATACTCAAGTCTCACAACAAGAAAGAGCTAAGTCTGGAAATGTTGGTAAAGTTTTACTCCAAGTTATAGGAGAAGATATGCCAAGTATGGCATAACCCTCAAAAATTATTTCTAAAAAGCTGTCTGCATCTCTGAAAAAGTCTTTCTCACGTCTCCTCAAAGACATTATTAAAACCAGAAAAAAGTAAAAGATACATACATATCAGCTACGTCCGCAAATCCTTTAGGATTCTGTCTAGAGTGCGTGCACAAAATAACTCAACAAACTTTTATGCTTCTAATCAAAGTAATTTTGAATTCACCTGAACGAATTTAAAAAAATTAAAGGTGGTCTTGTAGAAGCATCAAAAGTGCACCTCAGATAGATGGCAGAGTTTTTTACAAATAATCCAATAGTAGAAGAATGGAGCACTTCTTACTTGTTCCAGAAGAAAGATGCATATTTTCTTACTTTGGCATACTTTTCTACTAATTTCAGAGAATGGAGCACAATTCAGAGGGTAGAAAGTGGCACACTTTCTTAATGTTACGAAGGATGGTGCACAAATAATCTATTTATTCGCCGTTAAAATTAAAAGTTCTAAAAAGAGCTTAATTTAACAATCAAATGAAAGAAAGTACAAAGGGGTCTTGGACTGACAATATAAGTACAATATATTTGATTATGGGGTATGACGATGGACAATGAGTGCTATGGAATTTCTTTTACTCTGTGGACGATCCGATGCAGGTGAGAAAGCTTACGTTCCCTTTTTGCTTGTCTCGGTATGCTCTCTCTTTGTATTGGCCGGTGGTGATATGCTTTCTCTCTGAAGCAGAAGAAAAAAGCCCGCCATTAGAATGTTCAAGTTCCTCCTATTTATAGCCATCATGCTGATGGGCTATGGGTGCCATATATGCCTCTGTTTAGTGGCCGTATATGGCCCCTTCAACAGAATACGGTTGCAACTATCGCCGTATGCCATGGACTAATTGCCACGTGGTCTTGGTTGAGATTTGCTTTTAAAGAGATCTTGGGGTTGTTACCAACCCGTTATGTGCATGACTTGGTCAGTTAGATATGTAGTCAGCACCAACTATGCGAAGATCTCTATAGTTGTAATGAAAAGATCTTGTGAGCTGGAGACCGCATAGCATCTTGGTCGCATGATGGCGAGGCCGCATGGGACTTTTAGCCGCTTGCGTGCTCTCGTTTGGGCCTTGGTCGAATGGATACTCTGGGCGGATTATGGCGAGGCCGCATGGGTCTTGTAGCTACATACGTATTCTTATTTGGCATTGGTCAGATGGACACTTTGGCCGCATGTTGGCAATGCTGCATAGGACATAGCCGCATACGAGGGACCACGTGGCATGGCACGTTTGTCGAAGCAATTAATGTATTGATATGACTTGTCTTTTCCTAGGTCGTCATCTTCACGAGTCTCGAAGTGTCTCAAAGTGATGAGTGATGTATCAGAGCTATGACAGACCTCAAAATCTATGATAGGGGGTCCTTATGCGGCCTCCTTGCTCTGTGGTCGTTCAGGCCGCATATTGACACCCTCACTTTTTCAAAAGAGGCTAATTTAGTCAAATTGCATATAATTATTTTTAGAGATTAATATTTATTTATATTGTGCTAATAATTAATATTGGTGGTTGTTCTAATTATTAATTAATTAGAGGACTAGCCTATTAGTTAGACTTAACACTTGTGAACCCAATTAGACTTGTCATGACAAATAGTGAGCCCAATATGGACCAAGCCCAATAAACCCATTTATACTAATTAATTAAAAGGATTAGCTTAATTTGCATTAGTGTAGAAACATTCTATAATATCCATCCTTAATTATTTCTCATAATTCACCATGTTGGGGAAATGGGACTTTAGCATGTGACTTGAGGAAGGGGGAAGGGGTCGGCTACACTTAAGGGGGTCTTTTCTCTCTCTCCTCGTCATTTGCATTCATTTTAGATCTCGAATTCTAGATCCCCAATTTTCATATTCCCTCCATCAATTTTTTTCCTAATTCCTTCATATTTTCTCTCATTTTTATTCCTCAAGGAGCTTTGGAGCTTGGAGAAGTAAGGAGCACAAGGGGGAAGAGTTTTGGAGAAGAGATTGTGTCCGGGTCATGTCCATTGAGCATTTTATTGGGAATCAATCTCACAATTGGTAAATTCTTAATTCTCCTTCTTTTTAGCTTCTTAATCATGCATTTAACTCTAAAGAACACCCCAATTACATAGGGCTACCTATAGGAACAAGTTCTAGGCCAATTGAATGTGTATTATAATTTCTACATGATAATTTGGGTGTATTTTAGGAGAATTTTGGGATTGACATATCAAGGGTGTGTCATGAGACCAATTAGATATAATTAGACTTAGATCGATGTTATGAGACTAGATACGTGTCCACAATTGGGTACGAGTAGAGCGTATCTTAGTATTTTGTGATACGGTGTGATACAAAATTTATTTTAGGTTAATTTGTGTAAATGCTCTTCAATTCCTATTGTAGAAAGTTATAGTAGTTATGAAATAGCGTATTTGATATGTAGGAATGATTATTGTGGTGTATTGTGAGTTTTGGCCCACATTTGGGACCTTATCATGGAATTCCTAATTATGCACTATAGGTGTTTGTTGATTTGGCTATTTGCTAGTGTGTGTATATATATATACATATATATATATATGAAGCATTTGTGAGTTATTATTATATAGACATACATATACATTTGTGGGGATATATATTAGAAGTGTGTGTGCACTTGTGTGCATGTGGCAGTATGTTTATGGTGGTGTAGAGTTGTGTGGTAGAAGTCGGGTGAGGAGGCTGTGCGCAGATTTGTATAGGGTACTTGGGTATGAGAGTGTGTGCGAGATGGTGTTGAATAACAGTTATATCAGGTAGTGGTGGAGTGTATCAGCTATGTACCATAATTTTGTTCAGTCTAGTGGAGTAGGGGGACTTTCATGGCTCGGGTTGAAGGAAGTTTGTATACAACATCAGTAACAGTAGTGAAGCTTTAGGGGAAGTATTGTGTACAACTAGTTAGATGGAGAAGGGGTCGGGTATGTATCAATTTCACGGATGCATGGTCTTAGCAGCATATGAAAGGGGAAGTTAAGAAATTAGTTAGTATAAGTTCAGTTATAAGTTAGGTTTATTATCAATCAATCTTACTAGATGAGTTAAGTTAGTATCAGTCAATTAGTTATCAGTTACTAGTTAGAATATATATATTAATATTTGTTAGTAGTTAGGGGTCTGTCAAAAACCAGAAGAAGTGCAGTAGCAGCTGCTAAGAGAGGAGCAGACATTGTATATCAATGGACTCGAGTAAGGGGTATTGGAGTTATGGACTAGAGAAGTAGCTAGGTGAGGTTGCCCGATATCAGTATTAACTGCCTTTTAGAGCAGTGAAAGTAATATTAGCATTAGAGTATCAGATGTTACTGATGCTTAAAGAACAACAGTTGTGACAGCAAGGAGCTGGGGTAAAGTGTTACCTGGAAGAGCAATATATGTGTTACATATTTGAATGAAGTTAGCATATGGGGGGATAGGGTTGCTTTGGTTTGAAGGTAGCAGTGAAGGCTTACACTGAAGGGTATCAGTGAGTAACACTGATTTGAGGTATCAGTCATAACTAATACAACTGATACTTGGTATTAAACCTTGACATGTCAGTTTAGATAGAGTATATGCATTAAGGAGCAACAGCAGGTTGGAGTTGTGTTATGTGTTGGTTATTAGAGTTGAGGGGAGCTATTTGATACATAACAGTATTAATTATTGGTGACTGAGAGTGTTGGCAATATGGTGATGTGCGGGTAAGAGTACGGTGCTCAACACAATTTTGATGTTGAGCATGTTAGCTAAAGTTATAAGTTAAGTAAGTTCTTATATGAGTGTTCATAAGTATAAGGTATTAGTTACGGATAGGTATCCATGATACCAAGTTATACTAGATAGTGTAATTATTAGTTAAGTTATGAGTTAAATTTTCCTAGTTTAGCTAGTGAGACTTAGAAATGGCATAGAAAAACATATTTAATGCATTTTAGCTCTTTATCACTTCTTTACACCCCTTTGACATGACATTCATATATAGGTGTGTGTGACACCAGCTCGGACACCGAGTGACATTATTGTATCGGACCAGAGGCAAGTACATTCTTTGATAGTTTTTTATTTGATAGTCTCTATGTTTCATGTATTAGTATTGAAATATTTGATTCATGACACGATGTTTACACGAATTGGTATACATGGATCATTGTCATAAGATGTTAATTACTTAGTGATTGTCGTGTCTTATTTCATGATTACTTAGTGATTACGTGATATCTTCGTGATTATACATAGTGCATGATATTATATACCGTGCATCGTGATATACTTGTTATAATGTGTCATGATTTAGATTCGTGTACTAGTCGGGAGATGGGAAAGTATTAGTAAATATGTGATCATACCTTATAGATCATAATATAGTGTAGCCCGTGATAGCTAGTAGATCATGTAATTCATGTGTGGTCTCGCTAGCTCCTATTTATTTATATAGCCCGTGTTAGGCCCAAGCCGATAACATATTTTGCTAATAGTTCAAGTCATAAATTATTATTTTACTTCTTTATTCTTAGTTTATTGCATTGATATTCCTTACATATGGTTCTCAGTTATTTCAATATCTTATCGTGATGTTTACTATTGTAGTTACTTCCATCAATTTTTTTTGCTATCGTTATTTAATAGTTTTTGTCAATTAGTGGAACTGCTATTGGGTTGTACTTCGCTCCAATCCTAACTGGATATATTTTTTAGATGATTTATTAGAGGACTGGTGTCCTATGTATGATGGGCCGCAGGATGGTGAGGTAGTTGAGCCAGTACTCACAGAGCCCCTTTAGATAGTACCACCAGCTGGAGAGACTTAGACTTTTTATTATGAGTTGTATTAGATATAAGTAGACTTTATGACATGTACTATTATTTTGAGACCTATGTTGAGGTTGGACTTGTATTGAGACTCTTGTATTTCTTTCACTTCTAATCCATATCGTGCCATTCTTCCTCTAGTTTGATATTGTAATTAAGTATTAATTATCATTTATCACACATTATATTGTTCATCAAATTGGAGTTGAAAAGACATGACATGTACCTTATATATATTATGACATATGTGTAGATAGTTATGTTGACCCAGACAGGTTCTATCGTTGATGCTGCAGCGTAGATTGGGCGTTAATCACTACTCATTCCCTTATTCCGGGTGCGGGTCGTGACACATTTTTAGTGGTGGCCCATACAGGTCTAGAGTCGCAACAAGTGTGATATTGTAGTAGTACTCTAAGTTTGAGATACTGCTATGAGCCTGCTTTAGGATATAGGATATAGGCTGAGAGTATACTCAATCACAACTAGGGAACATTTTCAAATTATTTGTTTTGTTGTCCTTATCAATCTGAATGCTTGCTTTACTTTGAATAATTATGTCCTTCTTTGAGGATATCATATCTTACTCAATATTGATTCCTTTGTTGTGATCTATCTCAAGATGTCATCAAATATGAGTTCCCAGCGCTCAAGTGCAGTATCAGCGAGGTCGGTCACTTCATCGTCTCTGAGGGAAGCACCAGCATAAACTGTTCTAGCTGTTTTAGTCGAGAGGTCCGATTTACCGGTACAGGTGGGCATTTTTGCAACAGCTTTCGGGGTTGGTCCACCTCTGGTACAGAGGACAGTGCCGATAGTCTCAGAGAAGCTTCCACCTCCACAACCAGTAGTTGATCAGACGCAGATTTTTGTGCTCTATCAGCAGATGATAGAGTCATAGCAGCGCCAGTCAGAGGTCATGAGGCAGGACATTGAGAATGCCTACAGCTTGCACTCGCTGTAGGCGAGAGAGTTACATTAGTCCAGCCTCAGGTAGCTCCACCTCAGTTCACCCTGTAGCAGCCAAGGCAGGAGACTATCATAGACTTCAAGAGGATAGGGCTGAAGGACTTTAAAGGCACTGTGGGGATTATTTATGCTGATAATTGGATAGAAGACATTGAGATAAACCAGTGGCTGGTGAAGATCCCAGAGGTTGTAGGTAGAGGCTGCATAAAACATGATGTTTGATATCGCATTGACTTGGTTCAGGACAAACCCCAGGATCTCAGCGCTGGGCCTACTTTTGAAGCTTTTGAGGAGCTCTTCAAGAAAAAGTTCTTCCTAAATGTGGCTCTGACATCTCTAAAGAGCCAGTTTCAGTACCTCGTCCAGGTAGGTATGACAGTGATGACTATACAGCAAATTACTGTAAATCAGGTCACTTCGAGGAGGGGCAGAATCCCCGAGGTAAGGCCTAAAAGTTCAAAAAAGGTCTGAACAGGGAAATTAAATATTATACTAGTGGATACCGTACCGCTACATTTGAGGAGATTTTAACGGAGGCACTGCAGGAAGAGGATGATTTGGAGCTCGGCTCTAAGAGGATGAGAGATCATTCAGGGTCTAGTAGTAGTGCGGGCCCAATAAAGCTGCCTCACTTTTACCAGCAACAGTAGAGGCACTTTCAGCTGCAGCCGAGACAGTAGTTTCAAGCACCATTCTGGGCACCGGTACAATAGGCACATCAGGCCCTAAGGCAAGCACAACATGACCCGCAGTGCACTCACTATAGAAAGATAGGATATACACAGGAGGTCTGCAGAAAGAGGCTTGGGGTATGCCTCTATTGTGGGGAGGTAGGCCACCAATTGCGAGATTGTATTCTAGCTCCCGATCGAACAGGTCAGGATGGAGGCCAAGCACAAAGAGCACCCTTGAGACCTCCGTTACCACTATAGAAGCAGCGGTTCGCTCA
The DNA here is from genome assembly GCA_036927795.1 of Iris macrosiphon. Classification (NCBI taxonomy): domain Eukaryota; kingdom Viridiplantae; phylum Streptophyta; class Magnoliopsida; order Asparagales; family Iridaceae; genus Iris; species Iris macrosiphon. The sequence goes on from JAYESA010000005.1 coordinate 109,168,700, forward strand.
ATACCAGTAGCAGCAGAGAGGTGCCCAGCGTCAGGGTCGAGCTTTCGCCATGTCGGTTAAGGAGATGCCATCTTAGGTTCATTCTATCTTGATTACTTTTCAGGTCATGCTTTATTTGATTCTGGTATTTCATATTATTTTGTATATATATCTTTTCCTTTGAAGCATTATCTAGAGACTGAACCTTTGGCAATGACTTGCAAGATCACGACCGACGGTGGCATTATCTTGGTCTGTAATATTTGTAAGAATCGAAAAAAATTTCTTGGAGGCCGAGAGTTGAGCGCTTGTCTACTCGTAATGCCACTTCCAAGCTATTACATAATACTCGGGATGGATTTGTTGGGAAGGCACTATGCTAGTATCAATGATTATGGAGGTAAAGTTTTATTTCAGATGACAGGAAAGCCAAAGTTTGAGTTCGCCAGAGGAGCAGCGGAGCAGAGCAAGGGAGTCTTCTATAGAGCTTCGATGGAAGAGCAAGAGCCGCCAAATCCTTTGATTTTTATGAATGTCTTTTCGGAAGAATTATCTGGTTTGCCGCCAGACCGAGATATTGAGTTCTTTATAGATTTGGTGCCAAGTGTAGAGCCGATATCATATCACATTTATAGAGTTAACAACAGTGAGCTGGCATAATTAAAGAATCAGGTGGATGAGTTATAGGACAAAGGCTTCATTAGGTCCAGTTCATCACCATGGGGTCCTCTAGTATTATTTGTACCAAAGAAGGATGGGTCGGTACGTATGTGCATCGACTACAGGGCTCTCAACAACCTTACTATCAAGAACAAATATCTATTGCTGCAGATTGATGATCTATTTTATTAGTTGAGCAGAGTGAAGGTATTCTTAAAGATAGACTTGAGGTTAGGGTACCATCAAGTGAAAGTGAAGAAGGAAGACATTTCTAAGATAGCTTTCAGGACTCGGTATGGACAGTTTGAGTTCTTGGTGATGTCGTTTGGGTTGACTAATGCCCCGACAGTATTCAAAAATATGATTAATAAGGTATTTCATCAGTTACTTGAGTAGTTTATGGTGGTATTAATTGATGATATATTGATATATTTGAAGACCCCGGAGGAGTATGAGGAGCACCTGAGGATAGTTCTGGAGACCCTCAGAAAGGAAAATCTTTAAGCTTTTAAAGTGTGAATTCTTCCTTGATAAGGTTGAATTCCTCAGATATGTGACTACAGGAGACAGGATCTCAGTAGACCCGAAGAAGATATTAGCAGTTGAGTTGTGATCTACCCCGAGTTCAGTGGCAAAGATCAGGAGATTTCTTGGGTTGGAAGGCTATTATTGGAGATTTGTTCAAGATTTTTCCTGGATTGCAGAGCCAATGGCTAGGCTGACCAGGAAGGATATGGAGTTCATCTGGACAGGGGAGAGTCTGGTCGTATTTGAGCAGCTGATGAAGAGGTTAACTATGGTCCAGCATTGACGTTGCCATCAGGGACAAAAGAATTTTCCATATTGTGTTCGGGTAAGGGTTTGGGATATGTGTTATAGCAAAATGAGAAGGTGATTGCCTACGCTTCCAGGAAATTATGCCATCATGAGAAGAATTACGCAACACATAACTTGAAGTTGGCATCAGTCATCTTTTCGCTAAAGCTGTGGAAATACTACTTGTATGTAGAGTGTGTGAAGATATTTACAGACAGAAGATCTTGAAGTATATGTTTACACAGAAAGAGCTCAACATGAGGTAGCGGTAATGGTTGGAGTTGATGAAGGACTTCGATAATTTTTTGTAGTACCATTCAGGAAAGGCCAATATAGTCATTGATGCCTTGAGCTTGTACCCAGTGGCTATGTACTTGACCAGTGACAGATATTTTTTGGCGATCTTGATGACTTGGTATAGAGGTGCTAGTTCCTGGAGTCGTAGCACAGATGTGGTGTCACACTAACATTTTTATTTTAGGGTAGTTTGTTAATTGACATAGATATTTTAAATTTTAGGATTGATTGTATTTAAATATTGTGCATGCATGATTAATTATTTATTGTATTAATTATTAATTTTTAGTTATAGTATTATTTTAGACTTGTGTAGTGGACCTAACCATTTAATTGGATGCATGAACCAACATTTTAGATTGGTTTAGATTGAGCCCATGAATTAGGCCCACGAATTAGGAGATTGAATTAATTAGTGAAACCAATAGACTAGAACCTTCCCTCCCTAATTAATTTTATCAAGAAAGGCCCCAAGGGGTAAATAGGACATTGTATACTTTCTTGTGAAGAGGGCTAGAGCTGGCCAAAGAGGAAGGAGAGAGAGTGCCTCTCTCATTTCATTTCCAATTCCATTTAGATCTAGTTTTTCCCTCTTTTTAATTTCCTTCATTCCCTCATCAATTCACCACCAAATTTTTAACAAATTCCTTCCCTATTATTCATTGGAGATATAAACCACCTCGATCAATTTAGGATTTATTTTATTTAAATTAGAGACTATGATTAATTTGGATACAATTAGAATTTATATGCAACTATTATATGACTTAATACACCTTACCGTTGCTTCGAGGTTGAATCTCCACACTAGCAATTCCCTTCAACCCAATGTCACAAACATCTCCTAGACATGCCAGACTACCCATCTGACCATTGTGTAACTTTAGATACTCGTTATTGCGTCTCATCTTAGCTACGCAATAATCGCTAAAAGAATATCTTGCGCATTATATTTATTAATTTAATTAAATTTGAGGCCAATTTCACCCTAAACAGGGCCTAACCAAGCCCACGTGGACCCTTTCACGTGGACCAACCCTACCCCAACGAGTACAGACAGGCCCAAGTCCCGAGGCCAGCCCATAAACCCCCTGCCATATAAATGCACATATTCCCTAACATTAAAACCCTAAAATTCATTTTTCATCACCACCTCCAAAGAAACCCTAGCCGAACCCCTTCTCTTAACCGAGCATCCCCTGCCCCCTCCCTAACCGGACACCCACTGCCACCGCCTCAAGCCCCAATCACCACCCTAACCCTCGGTCACCGAACCACCCTCCCAGATAAACTACACCACCGCCTGGTTACCGTCTCCGTTACCATCATCAACCATCCCTTTCACCAATATCGACTACTACCCAACCCGACCAAACCGACCGGACATCACCAAACTTTGCCGCCCGACTGCCATCGTCCCTGCCAACCCGACTTTGACCTCCCCCAAGACCTGACCACCATCCCAGCGCCGTCCTCGCCGCTGCCAGACCGTTGCTACCGCTGCTGTGACTACTACAGTTGTTGCCGCTGCTGCCTTGCTAGCTGCCGTCGGCCGGAGTTTCACTCATGCCGGAGGATAGCTGCGGACGAGCCATACCCCCTCTCGGCTACGACCAGGTAATAAGTGTCGTTCTATTGTTAACTTTATTGTGTCGTCGTATCGCGTGTCTACACAAGTAAATAAACATTAAAACCATATAGTTGTGTATGCATGTATGTTTATTTAATTAGATGTTAATAAATACATTAGTAATTACCCTAAAATTTATGACCTATCATCAAAGACTAGTAATTCACCTAGAAACATGGACAAACCAAGTATGCTTAAACATGGGACCAAGGACATGTATTCGTAAAGATCAGAAATAGTTGGTAACCAATAACTTCGATAATTTATTGTCGCGAGAGATACGGTAATCGAGGACAGGACACGTGTGCACCATAGCTATTAGCACACGCGACTCTGTAGTCGACCAACCGTTATCTAGTGACAATACCTAAGAGCATCGTCGTAAATTATACATGAGTCTAATGTTAGAATTTTTATATTATATTGTATGTTTAGGATCATTGGATCAACCAGGAGACACTGCAGGAGCAGGCTATTGGCATTGACAGCTTGAGGACTCAGGCAAGATACCTTGCCATATTTATTGTCTAATTTAATTCTTGTATATGTTGTATGACTCTTATTGCTTTATTTTATATGTCTGTGCGCATCTGAGATTGACTTGGGTGCAGTCGACAGATGTGTCGATGAGTAGTGTACTTGACCTAGCCATTAGCAGACTCACCCCATTGGAAGGATACTCTGATATCTTTCGAGACCCGACACTCTTACACGTTTTACAGTGACAAATACATATTGGGATGCGGGTTTGCGTACTCGACTATCTATCTGTGCGTGTGACATGCATCACAGTTAGTACGTAATTCAGGATTATTTTATTTGTAGAGACTTGGCATATAGATACGTGGTATGCATGTCGAGTATTTGACTTTTATATCTACATTGGGCAGGAAGGACAACTAGTAGGCATATGGGATATACATATTGGAATCCGTAGTATCCAGAGAAGCCACAGATCCAATGACTCCCTTTATTCAGATTCCTCGTTCTTCGGAGCAGTATGGACGTTATATTATTTAGATTCCCCGTTCTTCGGAGTGTTATGGACGTTATATTATTCAGATTCCCCGTTCTTCGAAGAGGTATGGACGTTATAAACTATGCAGATTTCCCGTTCTTCGGAGTGGTATGGACGTTATGCCTATGCCTACCCATAAGTACCAATGTTGTCCTTACATTGCATTCACTTAGATGGTTTGCACACCCTTTATTTATTTTATTCAGTATTTATATATATGGCATGCTTCTATGTATCTTGTTACGTTCCTCTGAGGACCTGGTACCTTTCTAGATTTATATGAGGTATATTACCCTATAGTGTACAGCCCAGGACAGGAGACTAGGTACGCTATGGCGGAGGAGCTAGAGGTGCTACCGTCAGAGTTTCCGTGATCAGTTGGTAGGCCTTCTGCCTCGGATTGGGGGCATCATTATCTAGTCACCCGATGCCCTAGTCATTACTCTTTTAATTTATCATTCAGTCCTTTTATTTCGTTATAGTAGTGGGTTTATCCCCACCAGACATTCTTGGTTGTACTATGATATTTTGAGACTGGCGTTTATCTTCCAGCAGTTATTATTAGTACATTCTTGCTGTTATATTGTGGATGAGATTAGTTTATCTGTTGTTCATTGATATGGGATATTTTAGTATTTAGGATAGCGTAGCACTCTTTGTCAAGTTCCATTAAATTGGGATATCCTCGAAGATGTGACAGCTGGCTATTGCCACGTGGCCTGGTTCCATGTATTTTTTGGATTGGGGTGTGACATAGTTTTAGTGGTGGCCCATACAGGCCTTCTTATTCCCTTGTGGTATGGTAACTTGCCCAGCGATCCTGGAATAGGATAGGAATTACTAGGTCTCATCCACTTTGTTTATGTCTTTTGAACTCCTTCGTATTTACTTCTAAATATCTGCATCCTGTTTGGTTTATTCCGTACTCTTTTAATGAAGCCCTATCTCTTGCACCAAGATGAACTTGCGTAGTGGATGAGGACCACCCAGTATCGTGGTGCTAGTCAATACCACCCAGAGAGATGAGATACCCCAGGGACTAACTGGAGGGCAACCATCACCACAGGCCCCGGTAGTTCAACAAGCCCCACTGATACATTTGTACGAGACCTCTCAGGGCGATCCTACACATCAGCACGAAGGACAAACTTCCCAAACGATCCCCACACAGCATTTTGAGGGCCAGACTTTAGGGGCTATGCCAATGCCACCGACCGAGAGGCCGACATCTAAGGAGACACCTCCCGCTCAGCCAGAGGTTCAATTACCACCCCCTCTACCCTATCTACCTTAGATCCAACAATCAGATGGACATCCACAGATGCTTCAGTTTTACCAGACTATGATGCAAGCACAGTGGTATCAGACCGAGATATTGAGACAGTTTGATGGCAGTACTAGAGAGGACACTTATCACAGCACCAGTACCAGCACCTCCACCAGCTCAGACAGGTGGCACTGTACGATAGTTCCGACAGTTGGGACCAGATACTTTTTTGGGCAACGAGACTGTAGAACAGATCTTCGATTGGGTCGCCAATACAGAGATGATACTAGAGGCTTCACAACTGCATCCAGACCTCTAGATGACCATAGTGAGGTCCCAACTGAAAGGCAATGCCCATCACTGGTGGGATTCTATCGAGCGCAGTGTAGGCAAGAACCAGACTTAGGAACAGTTCTTAGAGTGCTTCAATGTAAAGTATTTCTCGGCTACAGTCAGAAATGCCTTCTACTCCCAATTCATATATCTAGAACAAAGGAATATGACTGTAGACGCATACGATACGGAGTTCAGCCGTCTTAGCAGATTTGGTGTTGTCCTGATACCCAATAATCTAGAGAAAGCCGAGAGATTCCATCACGGACTCACTTTCGAGCTACAGAGGTATACCACCATACAGACGAGGATTTCTTATGAGAAGGTTCTAGCAGAGGCAAGGATCCAGGAGTCCATTGGCAGAGGAGCAAGACGTTCCAACACGACCACACCAGCCAGAGCCCAGCCCGGAGCAGGAGGATCGATCCGTCATCCTGGAGCACAGACGAAGCAGAGGATAGCACCATACCAACAAAATAAGCTTCCGTCTTGCAACTACTGTAGTAAGAGAGGACATTACCAGAAAGACTGCCGAAAGAGACTAGGAATATGCATAATTTATGGAGTGAGCCCGCACTATGCCCGAGACTGCCCACAACGCAGAGACATAGCACCGCAGACAGGACAGAGGATAGCAGCACCAGTTTCGAGGATACTACCCCCGCCAGGAGGACAGCATCCACCAGCACCTAAAGGATTTCAAAGGGGACCACCCTTGGCTCCACAACAGGCACAGTTTGATCAAGCCCGATAGCAGACCGGAGGGCAAAGGCATGGACAGGCCTTTTCGTTAACAACTACTAAAAAGAAAACATAAGGAGAAGCTATCACAGGTACCACTTTAGTTGTATCATTACCTGCGATAGTATTATTTGATTCTGGTGCTACGCTATCTTTTATATCTAGTAGATTCATTGTAATGCATAGGGTAGCGACTTCCCCCTTACCAAAGAGTTAGAAGATTCTTACCGGAGGAGGTATCGTGCCGGTTACCAGCACAATTAGAACATGCTCGGTAGTCGTATGTGGTAGAGAGATGAGAGCACGATTCTTGGTATTACCTATGCTGTACTTTGATGTTGTGCTAGGCATGGACTGGTTAAGCCAGTATAATGTCATACTGAATTGCCGAAAGTGTAGCATCCCTTTTAGACCGCCAGATCAATCGAAGTTCGAGTATATACGAGGGACCGTCGAACAATGAGTATGACAGACAGTGGGAACTTACATGGCTATGGAGATGGAAACCCCGCCGATAGTTGCAGATACGAGGATATTTTTTCGGAAGAATTGCCAGGCTTACCGCCAGATAGAGACGTGGAGTTCACCATCGAGTTAGTACCCGGTGCAGCACCTGTATCTTCTAATGTAAACCGATTGGAGAAGAAGGGGTGAGATAAGCTGAAGCTACAATTAGAGGAGTTACAGAGCAAGGGATTTATCCGTCCTAGCGCATCACCCTGGGGAGCACCAGTATTGTTTGTGCCTAAGAAGGATGGAACAGTACGTATGTGCATTGATTTTAGAGCCCTTAATGCTTTGACCATTAGGAACAAGTACCCCCTGCCGCGGATTGATGATTTATTCGACCAGTTGACAGGAGCAGTAGTGTTCACAAAGATCGACTTGAGATCGGGTTATCATCAAGTGAAGGTGCGAAGAGAATACATTCAAAAGACAATATTCAGGACTCTTATGGTCACTACGAGTTCTTAGTGATGCCTTTTGGACTGACGAATGCACCTGTTGTATTTATGAACTTGATGAACAGAGTCTTCCACTAATACTTAGACCAGTTCATGGTAGTCTTCATCGACGATATTTTGGTGTATTTGAAGAGCCACAAGGAGCACGAGAAGCACTTGAGACTAGTGTTAGAGACACTAAGGAGAGAGAGGCTTTATGCCAAGCTGAGCAAGTGTGAGTTTCTTCTAGATCGTGTCACTTTTCTTGGATACGTCATCTCAGGAGATGGTATTTCAGTAGATCCGGCAAAGATTTCATCAGTAGAGACATGGCCAACCCCAACCAATGTCTCAGAGGTGAGGAGTTTCCTAGGACTTGCAGGCTATTACCGGAAGTTCGTGGAGAACTTCGTGAAGATCGTAGAACCGATGACCCGTTTGACCCGTAAGGAGTAGGAGTTCACGTAGACAGAGGAGTGTCAAACAACGTTCGATGAGCTGAAGAAGAGTCTGACTACAGCACATATCTTAACCATACCTTCTGGACCCGGAGGATTCGTAATCTATAGCGATGTATCCGGAAAAGGATTAGGATGCATCTTGATGCAGCATGGAAAGGTTGTGGCCTATGCCTCTAGGCAGTTAAGGACCCATGAGAAGAACTATCCCACTCACGACTTGGAGCTTGCCGCAGTGATCTTTGCATTAAAACTTTGGTGGCACTACCTATACGGAGAAAGAGTGGAGATATTCACTGATCACAAAAGCCTAAAGTACGTCTACACTCAGAAGGACCTGAACTAGAGACAGAGACGTTGGCTTGAAGTGATGACAGACTTCAAGATTAAGCTACAGTACCATTCGGGAAAGGCCAACGTAGTAGCTGACGCGTTGAGCAGAAGACCTATGGCATTTTTCTTGACTACCCAACAACATCTGTTGAGAGATCTAGAGCAGATGGGTATAGAGGTTGTTATGCCCGGAGTAGACGAGAAGTTATCGAGTTTCCAGTTGCAATCGACATTAGTGGAGAGGATCAAGGCTGCCTTGCCGACAGAGGACAGAGGCCAAAATATAGATAGGATTGCGTATACATGAAGATGGAACCTTGAGATGCGGAGATCGTCTCTACGTTCCAAATGGAGAACTTCATCAGGAGTTAATGGCAGAGGCACACAGTTTAACCTACTCTATTTATCTAGGAGGCACTAAGATGTACAGAGACTTGAGGAAGTACTACTGGTGGCATGGAATGAAGAGAGAGATAGCCCACTTTATGGCGAAGTGCCTGGTGTGTCAGCAAGTCAAGGCTGAGCATCAGAGGTCTGCAGGATTACTCCAACCGCTTCCGATACCAGAGTGGAAATAGGAGCACATCACTATAGACTTTGTTACTGGCTTTCTGATTAGTCCTAGTGGTCAGAATGCAGTATGGATAATCGTAGATAGACTCACCAAGTCCGCACACTTCTTACCCTTCAGAGTTGGGCAATCTACAGAGGTCTTAGCAGATTTATACATGAGGGAGATTGTGCGACTGCATGGAGTGCGAGTTAGTATCGTGTCTGACAGGGATATGAGGTTTACATCGTATTATTAGCGGAGTATACAAGAGAGTCTCGGTACCCGTCTAAAGTTTAGCACATCGTATCACCCACAGACAGACGGCCAGTCAGAGCGCACCATTCAGATATTGGAAGATATGTTAAGAGAGTGTATGCTGGATTTCGGAGGATCATGGGAGAACCACTTGTATTTGGTCAAATTTTCCTACAAGAATAGCTATCAAGCGAGCATTCAGATGGCCCCCTATGAAGCATTGTATGGAAGGAAGTATCGTTCTCCAGTATATTGGAGCGATATAGGCGAGAGACAGATTCTTGGGCCAGAGTTAGTTATTCGTACAGTGGAGAAGGTGAAGAAGATCCAAGGGCACCTGCGATCAGCATAGGACAGGCAGAAGCATTGGGAGAATGCGCATCGACGACCCCTAGAGTTCCAGGTTGGAGATCACGTATTTCTAAAGATCTCACCTACTCGAGGGACTATCAGATTTGGATGCAGAGTAAAGCTGAGTCTGAGGTACATCGGACCATTCGATGTGTTAGAACACATCAGAGAGGTTGCTTACAAGTTAGCCTTGCCACAGACTTTAGAAGGAGTCCATGACGCCTTCCACGTATCTCAGCTAAGGAGGTACATGCCAGATCTGAGTCATGTGCTTAACCATTCAGAAATCACAGTTGGCCCGAGTTTATCATACCAAGAGGAGCCTGTTGAGATTCTGGACAAAAGTGAGAAGGTATTGCATGGTTAGACTATCCCTCTACTCCGTGTTGCTTGGAGGCATCATGCACCAGACGAGTCGACCTGGGAACGCGAGGAGGATATTCGACATCGTTATCCCCATCTCTTCGAAGGCTTAGGTATGTAGTATCATTTAAATTCAGTCAGTAGTTCTTACCTTACGTATGATTTAATTTCGAGGATGAAATATTCTAAGAAGGGTAGATTGTAAATCCACTTGACCAATTTATGATTTATTTTATTTAAATTAGAGACTAGGATTAATTTGGATACAATTAGAATTTATGTGCAGCCATTATATGACTTAATACACCTTACCGTTGCTTCGAGGTTAGAGCGCCACACTTGAAGTTCCCTTCAACCCAATGTCACAAACATCTCCTAGACATGCCAGACTACCCATCTGACCATTGTGTAACTTTAGATACTCGTTATTGCGTCTCATCTTAGCAACGCAATAATCGCTAAAAGAACGCCTTATACATTATATTTATTAATATAATTAAATTTGAGGCCAATTTTACCCTAAATAGGACCTAACCAAGCCCACGTGCACCCTTTCATGTGGACCAGCCCCACCCCAACGAGTCCGGACAGGCCAATGTCCCGAGGCCAGCCCATAAACCCCCTCCCATATAAATGCACATATTTCCTAACATTAAAACCCTCAAACTCATTTTTTATCACCACCTCCAAAAAACCCTAGCCGAACCCCTTCTCTTAAACGAGCATCCCCTACCCCCTCCCCGACTGGACACCCACTGCCACCGCCTCAAGCCGCCATTATCGCCCCAACCCTCGATCACCGGACCACCCTCCCAGGCTAACTGCACCACCGCCTGGTTACCGTCTCCGTTACCATCATCAATCATCCCCTTCACCAATATCGACCACTACCTAACCCGACCAAACCTACCGGACACTACCAAACTCCGCCGCCCGACTGCCATCGTCCTTGCCAACCAGACTCTGACCTCCCCCAAGACTTGACTGCCATCCCAGAGCCGTCCCCGACGCTGCGAGACCATTGCTGCCGCTGCTGCGACTACTGCAGTTTCTGCCGCTGTCGCTGCTGCCTTGCTAGCTGCCGTCGGCCGGAGTTCCACCCACACCGGAGGTTAGTCGCGGACGAGCCAGACCCCCTCTCGGCCACGACCAGGTAATAAGTGTCATTCTATTGTTAACTTCATTGTGTCGTCGTATCACGTGTCTACACAAGTAAATAATCATTAAAACCATATAGTTGTGTATGCATGTATGTTTATTTAATTAGATGTTAATAAATATATTAGCAATTACCCTAAAATTTATGACCTATCATCAAAGACTAGTAATTCACCTGGAAACCTGGACAAACCAAGTATGCTTAAACAGTACCTAAGAGCAGCGTCGAAAGAGAAATGATAATCAAGGACAGGACACGTGTGCACCCTAGCTACGAGCACACGTGACTCTGTAGTCGACCAACCGTGATCTAGTGACAGTACCTAAGAGCAGCGTCGTAAATTATACATAAGTCTAATGTTATAATTTCTATATTATATTGTATGTTTCGGATCATTGGATCAGCCAGGAGACACTGCAGGAGCAGGCTATTGGCATTCACAGCTTGAGGACTCAGGCATGATACCTTGCCATATTTACTGTCTAATTTAATTCTTGCATATGTTGTATGACTCTTATTGCTTTATTTCATATGCATGTGCGCATCCGAGATTGACTCGGGTGCAGTCGACGGATGCGTCGATGAGTAGTGTACTTGACCTAGCTATTAGCAGACTCACCCTATTGGGAGGATACTCTGATATCTTCTGAGACCTGACACTCTTACATATTTCAGAGTGACAAATTCATATTGGGATGCGGGTTCGCGTACTCGACTAGCTATCGGTATGTGTGACATACATCATGGTTAGTACGTAATTCAGGATTATTTCATTTGTAGAGACTTGGCATATAGATACGTGGTATGCACGTCAAGTATTCGACTTATGTATCTATATTGGGCGGGAAGGACAACTAGTAGGCGTATGGGATACATACATTGGAATCTGTAGTATCCAGAGGAGCCAGGGATCCAATGACTCCCTTTATTCAGATTTCCCTTTCTTCGGAGCGGTATGGACTATATATTATATATATTCCCCATTCTTCGGAGCGGTATGGACGTTATATTATTCAGATTCCCCATTTTATATTATTCAAATTCCTCATTCTTCGGAGCGGTATGGATGTTATATACTCTATAGATTCCCCGTTCTTCGGAGTGGTATGGACGTTATGCCTACGCCTACCCATACGTACCAATGTTGTCCTTATATTACATTCACTTAGATGGTTAGCACACCCTTTATTTATTTTATTCAGTATTTATATATATGGCATGCTTCTATGTATCTTGTAACGTCCCTCTGAGGACCTGGTATCTTTTCAGATTTGGACGAGGCATATTACCCCACAGTGTATGGCCCAGGACAGGAGACTAGGTACGCTACGGCGGAGGAGCTAGAGGTGGTACCGTTAGAGTTTTCGTGATCAGTTGGTAGGCCTTCTGCCAAGGATTGGGGGCATCATTATCTAGTCAATCGATGCCCTAGTCATTACTCTTTTTATCTGTCATTCAGTACTTTTATTTCGTCATAGTAGTGGGTTTGTCCCTACCAGACATTCTTGGTTGTACTATGATATTTTGAGACTAGCGTTTATCTTCCAGCAGTTATTATTAGTATATTCTAGCTGTTATATTATGGATAAGATTAGTTTATTTGTTGTTCATTCATATGGGATATGTTAGTATTTAGGACAGCGTAGCACTCTTTGTCAGGATCCATTAAATTAGGATATCCTCGGAGATGTGACAGCTGGCTATTGCCACGTGGCCTGGTTTCGTGTATTTTTTTGGGACTGGGGCATAACAGGAGACTTCTACATCAAGGATCTATAAGAAAGAAGCAAGGAGCAACAAGGAGAAGGTCAAGATCTACAAGGAGAGGAGCTACATTTCATTTGGGGACTTTTTATTTGGAATCCATCTTCCAATAGGTATATTTTAGTTTTTTCCCTTATAGTAGACTCTAAATCTGATATTTAACCATGAGAAACTAACTTACATGCATAACCTACCCATAGTAATTGGTTTTAGGTTCATAGGAGACCTACGGTGAAAGTTATGTACAATTTGGTGTCAATTTTGGGAGAATATCGAGATTGGCACATGTGGTATTTGTCAATTGGTCTAATAGATCAAATTGATATATGATTGCTTGTTTGTGACTCCTGTCATATCCACAATTGGGTACGTGTAGGCCGTATCTCGTCAATTTGATGAAACAGATTGATTTGGGGGGTTTTCCTCCGACATGGGGACTAGTGCATATCAAATTATGACACGGGCACGTAGATGATCTAATTACTATACATATTGCTCATATTTAGTGTATTAGACTTGCTCCTATCCTACGGGATGCATTTGGTTGTCTAGTGGAGCCGTATCGCAATCGTATCATAGAGTTAGTGTGATACGGGTGCGGTGCACTCAACGTGTTTGGTGTTTTGCTCTTAATTCTATATGTACATGTGTATATGTATATATATATATATATGATATTTATGTAATATATATATATGTATATTTGTAACCTCTGTATCATGAAATTCTTGTTTAAATGTTGTTATTAGGTTAATTTGGGACTATTAGGATTCTAAATAATCAAATATATTTTCTAGAATTTTCTAAAAATTGCTGAGTATTTTTAGTATTTATTGGGAGTTATTTAGGCTAATAACTAATTTTTTAGGACTTCTAGAATTTATTGTGCAAGCCCAGGAATATAGAATGGACCCACATTTTTTTAGTGTTTATAATATTATTATATATTTACTAAAATTATTTCAGAATTTTGGAATATTTTTAATATTTATTTTTAGTTAAATAGGTAAACTAATTTTTAGAGCTTCTAGTAATTATAGTAGGAAACCAATGAATATAAAACTATCCCAAATATTTTCTAGGGTTTGGGGTTTCAAAATATATTTTTGGTAATTTTTTCAGATTTTTATTATTATTTTAAATATTTATTTTAAGTTATTTAGATTTAAAATAACCTAAATAATATTTTAATAAAGGCAAATCAAAAATAAATAATTTAAACAAAACACCCAACCAGATTCTCACACGTGTCCAGTCTATCCCTTTTCATTCAGCCGCATAGCACACTATATATATATATATATATATATATATATATATATATATATATATATATATATATATATTTATATTTATATTTATATATTATAATAATCTTAGTCATCCGATTAATTTTAGAGTGAGAGAAGGGGTTGGGGGATTATCATCTAGGGTTCTTCGATCTTCCAGAAGCCATTACTCATAACTCCGGACTCCAAACACGCCCCAGTTTTTTGTATTATAATATTATTGAGGTTAGTTTTCTAAATATGTAAATTTTTTAACGAAATTCTGAATATTAAATTCTAAAAAATTCGTAGAGCACAGCATGTCCAAAAATAGATGCGTCTCAGTATTTTTGCGATTCCGGGAGAACAAGGAATCAGAATCATGAACCATTTGAATTTTCAAAAGTCTAATGAGATCATTGACATATATTTTTCCCAGAATTCTATTCAAAATATTTTTGTGCTATTAATTCTGTGGAACTTCTAGGTTAGCATTCAACCACCGTTGCACAATTCAATTTTGTATGTGCAATAATTTTCAAACGAATTTGAATTCGGATGAGCCGTAAATTCTAGCAAGTTTGTGATGCTAAAATCTACAAAAAATTATGCATGAAAGTCAAGTTTGCATCGGTTGACTTTTTGGTCAACAGATCATCTCGATTTGCGTGCCATGAGTCTCAAGTGGATAAAATTCAGTTTCTTGGACAAAATTTAGGAATTAACCTAAAAATCAGAATAATAAAATAATAATAGGATTTTAGATTAATTTTTTTGAATGAAATAAATTAAATAAAATATCGTTTGACATGGTAAATTCGTAATACATAGGCTATTTGAACTTTGACTTGGATTCTGACTCGTACCAGCTAAGGACCACAAGCGAGTACATTCTCTGATAGTTTCTATTATTTAATATTTTCTATGATACATGTTTATAGCATTATTTTTCCAGATTCCTGACAAGATGGATACACAGATTGATATTGTAAGGATTTATTTTCGTGAGATACATATTTTCAAGCCTATTGACTTTTTTCTGGACTAATGAACTACTGGACTAATGTATTTTCTGTCTTGTTGATATCTTCTGGACTATTGAGATTATTCGTGTCTGGACTTGGATCCATGAGTACTTGTCTGGTGGGGAAATACCAAGGAGACGTGTGAATATTCCCTTTTCATCCCATGGCCTTTCTAGAATAATAGCAGCCATATACGACACGTGTGGTTTGCCGGATACTACCCCCAACCCGTTCATATGTCAACTTGGTATTTCAAAATACTAGTTAGATGTAGTCATTCTGGATTTATCTGTACTTTCTGATTGTACACTTGCATGATAGGTTTCCTAGTTCACATATCTGTCTGTCTATACATGCTTCTCTGTTCTTCTTTCTTGCCTTTCATTTTTTCTTTATTTAACTATTCTACTATGATATACCCTATTCTATTATTATATGCTCATAAAGTATTTCATAACTATTAACTGTTCATAGTACTTATCAATTAACTGGAACTGCTATTGGATTATACCCGTTCCATCATGACTAGGTAAACATTTTTAGGTGACTTGCTATCTTGCTCATTGGAATTTGTTGGAGATCGAGATAATTTTGGAGGCCAATATTAGAATTTATTTAGTATATCAACTTCTTTAGATTTGATGTTTAGCGAGTTTGTTCCGAGTTATGATTTAATTATAAATTAAGAATCTTGTAAAACTATGTAAATGTTGTGAATGAGCAATAGATTTGAATTTGTGATTAAATATTATCTATTTGGATTGATGAACCCTTGTTATTATAGACAACGTACTACCGCCGATGCTGCAGCATAGGCTAGACTTGGCCATGTACTCGCATCCAAAAGCGGGTGGGGGTTGTGACAATATGAATATGTATATAGTTGAATGTATATGTGTGTGTCTATATGTATTTATATTTATATGTATATATATATGTATAGAGTAACATACATGGAGGTATGTGTATTAGTGTCTATATGTGTATATATATATATATATATATATATATATATATATATAGTCGTGTATTTATATATACATAGAGAGGTATGTATATAGGTATGTAAGTTTGTGTGAGCTATGTGTGCATTGTGTTTGTATATATGTGTGTGTAATAGTGTATATAGTTATGTATGTCTCTCTCTCTCTCTCTATATATATATATATATATATATATATATATATGTGTGTGTGTGTGTGTGTGTGTGTGTGTGTGTGTGATGGTATATATGTATATATGAATGTGTGAGAGGGTTGAATAGAGCAACATTCAGCAGTTCGGTGCACTGTGTGTGCACAGTGCTCGTGCAGTCCCCCAGTATTCAGTGTACACATTAGGGAAGGGTTGCATCATGGTTCAACTGAGATTGGCACAACTCCATCATTGCATAGCCAGTGTACTGCAGTAGCAGCTGCCAAGGAGAGAAGCAGTGGCAGCCAACTGCAGGAAGTTCAACCACTCGAGCTGTTGTGCAGTGTCAGCAACCGGGCAAGGAGAAGTTCACTATGCAGTGTTAGCAATCGGGCAAGAAGCAGTTCACTGTACAGTATCAGCAACCGGGCAAGGAGCACTTCACTATGCAGTAGTAGTGTAGCTCCCTCCGGGAGCAGTTGCTCAGCAATGCAAGGACTGAGAGCCACTGCTTTTATTGAATAACAGTATCGGATCCAGCATAGGTAACTTTTTTCAGGTTCGTGTGTTAGTAAGGTTTTGGGTATCAATGAGTTATTTATTGTTCAGTTGTGTTTTGGGGTTTATAAGGTATTGGTTTAGCAGAGTATTTTAGTAATAGTTTAATATTGGTATTGGTTAGTGAGTTTAGATGAGCTAGTTTAGTTGATCTAGCGTATCAGTTTAGTTAGTAAATAGCCAATAGTTAGTTTAGTTCAATAGTGATTTAGTTATACATTTGTTTATGTTAATATTTAGCCAAGTGACTATATGTACTAATAAGTATATGTTAATAGATTAGCTATATGTGTGTATGGATCTATGTATGCTAGTAAGTATACGGGTTAATAGTTAGTAGGTATTACATGGATACATAATATATGTTAGTAGTTTAGATACATTATATAGTTAGTACTTGAGGTATTTATATATATTTTTAGCTATTATGTTGAGGTTTAGTATTACCTCGGGATACCAAGGTAATACTAAGATTTTGGGTCGATACCCAAGGTATTGAGTTTGGGTATAGAGATAGGTGTGATACACATTGGTGCAAGGCCAAGGTATTATATTTTCATTGTTTTTTTACAGATATTAAGTATATTGACTTGTATATATATCTAAAATACTATTTTCATGTATGGAAACTTGTGTATCTTAGGATACGAGTTTTTGAGTAATTTTAGTAGCATAGCTTAGCTAGTATAGTTTAGTTTCTTAGTGCATTGACCTACTGTCTTAGTGTTAGACTCTTGCACCCTAAATTTAATCGGTTTGACCTAGAAATGGCTTTATGACTTAGAATTGCATCAACTTAACTTATTTTCATTTTTTAAACCTTGTATTAATGCAACATACCATATATAGGTCTGTGTGACACTAGCTTGGGCATCGAGAGACACACCTTGCTCAGGTCTTCGGATGAATATATTTCTCTGATAGTTTTTAATTCATAATAGTGTATATATGTATGTTCTAGATTTGTATACTTGACTCCGACACAGTGATTTTATGGACTTGTACTATATGGATTCCGTCAGGAGATGTTATCCCCTAACGTATTCAACGGGTACTCGTGTTCATGTATTTTATTGTGTACATGTATTTATCGTGTATATTGGATATTGATTTTTATTTCACGTTCACACACTACTCATGTTCAATGTGCTTATTCGTGTACACCCACTGCTTGTTTTTAGTGGTTATGATATTCATGTACACCCATTACTAGTGTTCAGTGGTTATATTTCGTGTTCGTAGCATGTCGTGATTGGATCCATTGGTATTAGTTGGGGATGGGAGAGTAGGAGTTGATTATGTGATCAAAGCCCCATTGTTACATTGTATACATTCTTGTTACATATCTCACTTGTAATCGTCTTACTTGATCATGTTTACCTAAACCGATCGCATAATGAACTTGTATTCTGAGGCACATTAGCTATATTACAGTTATTTTATTATATTGCAGATATCCATATTGTTGTTCTATATTCTCGTACATTACTTATATACCTATAGTTGATTCATTCATATATTCATTGATCTTGTATTTTATTTCTATTATCGGTTGTATATGCTCGATTATGTTATTAAAACTTCTTTCAGAGGTATATACTTCACTCCAATCCTGACTGGATATATTTTTTTCAGATGATTGGCTTATAGAGAAGTGTCTCACATTCTACGGGCCGCAGGATGGCGTAACTTTAGAGGATACTCCTATAGACCAGGAGGACTTAGTTGTAGAGCCCGAGGAGGTATAGTTATTTGTGTTGGCATATATTAGACTATTATTTTGTGGAAATTCACAGTTTCTAAATTATTTCAGATTGTGGATTGTATCTCATTCTTTCCTTCGCATTTATATTCGTGCTTTACCTTCCTTAGTTTATTTTGTGATTGAGATTAGTCATACTTGTCAGATACCATATTGTTTCTTCGTTTGGATTATAGATGATTGACAGGAACCATATTATTTTGTTGAGATGTTAGATAGTTAGAAATGACCCAGACAGCGCTCTACCGCCGATTCTGCGACGTAGGTTGGGCGTAACCACGTACTCATGCCCGAATATTCGGGTGTGGGTCGTGACACATTTTTTTTGGTGGCCTATGCAGGTCGAGATTCACAAGTAGTACGATTCGTAGTTGTGCTCATCTAGCGTACTGCTACGAGACTGCTTTAGGAAATAAGATTTAGGCTGAGAGTTTACTCAATCACTAGGAAACATTTTTAATATCTATTTTGCGATCCTTATCTATTGAATATTGCTTTACATGGAATATAATTCTATCATTCTTTGATTGTATCGTATCATATTCAATATTGATTCATTATTTCAATCTATCTTCAGGATGTCGTCGAAGACGCGTTCCTAGCGATCAGGTACCGCGATAGCATAATCAGCCACTTTATCACCCTTGAGGGCAGTACCCTCAGACGATGGTCCAGCACCTACATTTAGAAGGTTAGCTTCACCGATCCAGATGGGCGTATCTGCAGTATCTTTTGGAGGTGCTCCATATCCAGTACCTAGGACAGCACAAACAGTTCTAGGGGATCTTCTACCCCTACAACCTGCAGTTCATCAGACATAGATATTCGGGCTCTTCCAGCAGATGATGGAGGCGCAACAACGTCTGTCAGAGGTCCTACGACAGAGCGTAGAAAATGCTCACCAGATCGCACATGCAGTAGTTGAGAGAGCTACTACAGTCCAGCCACAGATGACAACACCTCAGTTTATTCCTCAGCAGCCGAGGTTGGTTACCATCATAGATTTCAAGAGGATGGACCCGAAGGTCTTCAGAGGCACAGAGGGGATTCTTTATGCAGATGATTGGATCGAGGACATCGAGCGAAACCTGCGGCTGGCGCAGATTCCAGAGACGCTACAGATATAGGCAGCAGATTGTATGATGTTCGATATTGCTTTGACACAGTTCCGGACAGACCCCAAGATTGCAGTACCAGGACTCACTTGGGAAGCCTTCAAAGATCTTTTCAAGGAGAAGTTCTTCCCAAACGTGGCTCTTACATCCTTAGAGAGCTAGTTCTAGTACCTTATCAAGGGAGGTTTGTCAGTGGACGAGTATGCGGTAGAGTATTGCTGACTTATTCGCTTCGTGGAGGGGCAGAAACCTAGAGATAGAGCCAGGAAGTTCAGAAAGGTCCTGAACTGGGAGGTAAAATCCAACACCAACGAAGATCCTACTGCCACATTCGAGAAGATTCTTAGACAGGTGCAAAGAGCCAAGGATGACTTATAGCTTGGCTCTAAGAGGCCGAGGGACACAGAAGGATCCAAAACCAACACAGGTCTAGCAAAGAGGCCTCATTTCCTGTAGCAGCACAAGAGGCACTATTAGCATCAGAGGCAGCAGTATCACGGGCCAGCTAGAGCGCCGGCACAGCAGATGTATCAGATCCAGAGGGCAGCAGTTCCTTGCACTTTTTGTAAGAAATAAGGTCACGGATCGGACACATGCAGGATGAGGATAGGCTAATGCTTATTCTACGGTTTGAAAGATCATCAGTTGAGAACTTGTCCTAAAGTCCCAACTCGTCCAGTTCAGCTTGGAGGTCAGGCACAAAGAGCACCCACTAGGCCACCAGCGGGATAGTAGAGAGGACCTTTACAACCACAGCAGCAGCTGTTTGTCCAGCATTAGCAAAGAGGAGCGTTACGACAGGGGCAAGCTTTTGCCTTGACTATTGAAGAGGAGGAGCCGGTTGGCGATGTCATCTCAGGTTAAGTTTATCTCGATTCCTTTCCAGCTCATGTTTTGTTCGATTTTGGTGCTTCTCTTAGCTTTGTATCTGTATCTTTTGCTTTGAGGCATCGTCTTGAGTCTGAACCATTAGTGACGACTTGCAAGATCATGACCGGGGGTTGCATTATCCTGGTCAGTGATGTTTGCAAGAACCATAGACTTTATTTGGGAGGCCGGGAGTTGAGCGTATATTTACTCATAATGCCACTTTCGACTTACGATATAGTACTTGGGATCGATTGGTTGAGTAGACATCACGCTAGTATCGATTGTCGTGGAGGCAGAGTTTTATTTCAGATGCCTGGAGATTCGGAGTTCGAGTTCGTCCGAGGAGCAGAGCAGAGCAGAGTGAAGGCAATTTCTGTGGAGCTTTGGTAGAATAGCAGGAGTCACCATATCCGTTGATTACAGAGTTCGTGGATGTCTTTCCAAATGAGTTATTGGGATTACCGCTGGACAGAGATATAAAATTATCTATAGATTTAGTGCCAGGTGCAGAGCCGATAATTCAGTACGTCTATAGAGTCAACAACAGCGAACTGCAGAGTTGAAGAAGAAGGTGGATGAGTTGCAAGAAAAAGGCTTTATCCGTTCTAGTTTGTCACCATAGGGTATTCCAGTACTTTTTATACCAAAGAAGGATGGATCGGTATGTATGTGTATCGACTACAAGGCACTTAATAACCTCACTATCAAGAACAAATATCTATTACCACGGATTAATGATTTGTTTGACCAGTTGAGTGGAGCGAAGGTATTCTCAAAGATAGACTTGAGGTAAGGGTACCACCAGGTAAAAGTTAAGAGGGAAGACATCCCAAAGACAGCATTCTGGACTCGTTATGGGCAGTTCGAGTTCTTGGTGATGTCATTTGGGTTGACCAATGCCCCGGTAGTGTTCATAAACCTGATGAACAAGGTATTTTATCAGTACTTGGATCAGTTTGTTGTAGTCTTCATCGATGATTTTTTGATATATTCGAAGACCCCAGAGGAGGATGAGCAGCACTTGAGGATAGTTCTGGAGACCCTCAGGAAGGAGAAGCTGCATGACAAGCTATCAAAGTGTGCGTTCTTCCTTGATAAGGTTGAATTCCTCGGGCATGTTATTACAGGAGATAGAATCTCAGTGGACCCGAAGAAGATTTTAGCAATTGAATCGTGGTCTACCCTGAGTTCAGTAGCAGAGATCAGAAGTTTTCTTGGATTGGCGGGCTACTACCGGAGGTTTGTTCAGGACTTTTTTAGACTTACAGAGCCGATGACTAGACTATCCAGGAAGGACGTAGAATTCGTCTGGACTAAGGATTGTCAGTTAATATTTGAGGAGATGAAGAGGAGGTTGATTATAGCTTCAATTTTGACATTGCCATCAGGTGAAGAAGGATTTTCCATTTACAATGATGCATCAAGAAAAGGGTTTGGGTTGTATGTTATAGCAGCACGGGAAGGTGATTGCCTATACTTCCAGGCAATTATGCCCACATAAGAAGAACTACCCTACCCATGACTTGGAGTTAGCAGCAGTTATCTTTGCTCTCAAATTTTAGAAACACTACTTGTATGGAGAAAGAGTAGAAATCTCTACAGACCACAAGACCTTGAAGTATGTGTTTACACAAAAAGAGCTCAACATGAGACAGCGACGATAGTTGTAGTTGATGAAAGACTTCAACATTTCTTTGCAGTACCATCCAGGGAAGGCCAACGTAGTCGCAGATGCTTTGAGCAGGTATCCCATGGCTATGTGTTTGACGAGAGACATACATTTATTGGCCGATCTTGACAGTTTGGGCATTAAGGTACTAGTTTATGGAGTCGCAACACATATGTGGGGACTTCAGGTACAGTCAGAGCTGGTGGACCAGGTCAGAACCGAATAGTATGAGGATGAGTCTCTGAGGAGCATCAGAGCACAGGTTCAGATGGGGATGGAAGAGGACTTCATCGTCGCAGATGATGGATTATTGCGGTACGGTACCAGATTGTTTGTACCGAGTGGAGCATTGCGAGAGGAGATTCTGCAGGAGATGCATTGTTTTTAGTACTCTATACATCCAGGTGCCAATAAGATGTATAGAGACATGAGAGAGCATGTATGGTGGTATGGTATGAAGCGGGAGGTAGCTAGCTTTGTATCTAGATGCTTAGTTTGCCAGCATGTAAAGGTGGAGAGACAGAGGCCAAGTGGATTGCTTCAGACTTTACCTATTCCAGAGTAGAAATTAGAGTATAGGAATATGGATCTTGTATCAGGACTTTCGCAGTCTGTAATTTGTGTCATCGTGGACAGGTTGACCAAATCAGCCCACTTTCTACCATTAAAAGTGGATACATCTATGGAGAAGATCTTGAAGATATATGTGCGCCAGATTATCAGATTGTACAGTATTCCAGTAAGCATAGTCTCGGATCGGGATAGTCGCTTCACGTTCCACTTCTAGAGGAGTTTGCAGGCTAGCTTGGGTACTCAGCTCAAGTTCAGTACCGCTTATTACCCTCAGACAAACGGGCAGTCGAAGAGGACTATTCAGACTCTCGAGGACATGCTATACACCTATGTTTTGGATCTTGGAGGTTCTTGGGATGATCACCTTCACTTGATAGAGTTTTTATACAATAACAGCGACCAAGCCAACATTGACATGTCACCATTCGAGGCATTGTATGGACGGAGATGTCGCACTCCGTTATCCTGTAATAATGTTGGTGAGAAAGATTTATTCGGAGCAGAGATGGTATGGATAAAGCCGAGAAGGTAAAGCTTATCAGGGATAGACTTTGAGTGGCGCCGAACAGGCAATGACATTGGGCCGATAGCCATTGAAGACCTTTGGAGTTTGAGGTATAGATTTTTATATTATATTGCTTGTGTTTGATTGTTTGTTTTGTTAGAGTAGTAAGGTTGTATTTCGTGCTAGGTTGGCAGTCTGGTTTTCTTGAGGATTTCTCTGGCACGTGGCACAATTCATTTCGGTAGAGGAGGAAATCTTAGTCCACGATTCATCGGACCTTTTAGTATTCTTGAGAGGGTCGGTGCAGTTGCATACAAACTAGACTTACCACCTACATTATAGGAATTGTACAACATATTTCATGTGTCACAACTGAGATGGTATGTGGCAGATCACAATTATGTGTTGGATCACTCGGAGATAGATGTGGGCCCTACTCTTAGCTATCCAGAGCAGCCAGCGAAGATTCTGGATCGGAGAAAGAAGGTACCGATGAACCAGACGATCCCTTTGGTGCACGTCACATGGAGGCATCACTCGCTAGAAGAGAGTACCTGGGAGAGAGAGGCCGAGATGTGCGAGCGATATTCATATCTGTTCGAGCCGTGAGGTATAATTCTTTCTTGCATTATATTGTTTGCTTTTAGTAGTTAGTTTCTTCCTTAATTTCGAGGATGAAATTTTTCTAAGGTGGGTAGGACTGTCACCCTCATATTTTTATTTAAGGGAAGTTTGGTAATTGATATGGGTATTTTAAATTTTAGGATTGATTGTATTTAAATATTGTGCATGCATGATTAATTATTTATTGTATTAATTATTGATTATTTGTTGTAGTATTATTGTAGACTTGTATAGTAGACCTAACCATTTAATTGAATGCATGAACCAATATTTTAGATTCGTTTAGGTTGAGCACATGAATAAGGCCCATGGATTAAGAGGTTGGATTAATTAGTGAAACCATTAGACTGGAACCTTTCCTCCCGAATTAATTTCTTTATGAGAGATCCCAAGGGGTAAATAGGATATTTTATACTTGGTTGGGGAGAGGGCTAGGTCTGGCCATAGAGGGAGGAGAGAGAGTGCCTCTCTCATTACATTTCCAATTCCATTTAGATCTAGTTTTCCCCTCTTTTCAATTTTCTTCATTCTCTCAACAATTCACTACCAATTTCTTCACAAATTCCTTCCCTATTCTTCATTGGAGGCTTCTACATCAAGGATCCATAAGAAAGAAGTAAGGAGCAACAAGGAGGAGGCTAAGATCTACAAGAAGAAGAGCTACATTTTATTTAGGGATTTTTATTGGGAATCCATCTCCCAATCGGTATATTTCAGTTTTCCCCCTTCTAGTAGAATCTAAATCTGAGATTTAACTATAAGAAACCAACCCACATGCATAGGATACCAATAGGAATTGGTTTTAGGTTCATAGGAGACCTACGGTGGAAGTTATGTGCAATTTGGTGTCAATTTTGGAAGAATTTTGAGATTAGCACATGTGGTATTTGTCAATTGGTCTAATAGATCAAATTGACATATAATTGCTGGTTTGTGACTAGTGTCGTATCCAGAATTGGGTACGTGTAGGCCGTATCTCGTCAATTTGACGAAACGGATTAATTTTAGGAGTTTTTCTCCGACACGGGGACTTGTGCATATCACATTATGACACGGACACGTAGATGATCTACTTACTATATGTATTGCTCATATTTAGTATATTTGACTTGCTCGTGTCCTCCGGGATGTATTTGGTTGTGTAGTGGAGCTGTATCGCAAGCGTATCATAGATTTAGTGTGATACCGGTGCGGTGCACTCCACGTGTTTGGTGTTTTGATCTTAATTCTATATGTACATGTGTATATGTATATATATTTATGATATTATGTAATATATATAGGTATATGAATATGTATATAGTTCAATGTATATGTATGTGTCTAGATGTATTTATATCTATATGTATATATACATGTATAGAGTAACATACATAGAGGTATGTGTATTAGTATATATATATATATATATATATATATATATATATATATATATATATATATATATATGTGTGTGTGTGTGTGTGTGTGTGTGTGTATTAGTGTTTACATGTATGTATGTGTTTGTTTGGTGATTATATGTGAGAGTGTATATATATATATATAGATAGATAGATAGATAGATAGATAGATAGAGTGGTGTATTTATATATACATAGAGAGGTATGTATATAGGTATGTAAGTTTGTGTGAGCTATGCGTGCATTGTGTTTGTGTATATGTGTGTGTAATAGTGTATATAGTTATGTATGTCTATAGGTATATATATATGTGTGATGGTATATATATATATATATATATATATATATGTGTGTGTGTGTGTGTGTGTGTGTATGTGTGAGAGGGTTGCATAGAGCAACATTCAGCAGTTTAGTGCACTGTGTGTGCATAGTGCTCGTGCAATCCCCTAGTTTTCTGTGTGCACAAAAGGGAAGGGTTGCTGCAGGGTTGAACTAAGCTAGGCACAACTCCATCAGTGCATAGCCAGTGTACTACAGCAGCAGTTGCCAAGAAGAGAAGCAGTGGCAGTCAACCGCAGGAATTTCAACCACTCGAGTTGTTGTGCAGTGTCAACAACCGGGGAAGGAGCTGTTCACTGTGCAATAGTAGTGCAGCTCCCTCAGGGAGTAGTTTCTCAGCAATGCAAGGACTGAGAGCAGCTGCTTTTATTGAAGCGGCAGTATCCGATCCAGCACAGGTAATAGGTTTCAGGTTCCTGTATCAGTAAGGTTTTGGGTATCAATGAGTTAAGTATTGTTTAGTTGGGTTTTGGGGTTTATAAGGTATTGGTTTAGCATGGTATTTTAGTAATGGTTTAATTTGGGTATTGGTTAGTGAGTTTAGATGAGCTAGTTTAGTTGATCTAGCATATCCGCTTTGTTAGTAAATAACTAATAGTTAGTGTAGTTCAATTGTAATTTAGTTATACATTTGTTTATGTTAATATTTAGCTAAGTGACTATATGTACTAGTAAGTATATGTTAATAGATTAGCTATATGTGTGTATGGGTCTATGTATGCTAGTAAGTATACAGGTTACTAGTTAGTAGGTATTACATGGATGCATAATATATGTTAGTAGTTTAGATACATTATATAGTTAGTTCCTGAGGTATTTATATATATGTTTTAGCTATTATGTTGAGGTTTAGTATTACCTCAGGATACCAAGGTAATTCTAAGTTTTTGGGTCGATACCTAAGGTATTGAGTTTGGGTATAGAGATAGGTGTGATACGCGTTCGTAAAAGGCCAAGGTATCATATTTTCATTTTCTTTGTTATAGATATTAAGTATATTGACTTGTATATATATCTAAAATACTATTTTCAAATATGGAAACTTGCGTATCTTAGCATACAACTTTTTTAGTGTCTTTTAGTAACATAGCTTAGCTAGTATACTTTAGTTTCTTAGTGTATTGACCTAGTGTCTTAGTGTTAGACTCTTGCACCCTAGATTTAATCGGTTTGAACTAGAAATGACTTTATGACTTAGAATTGCATCAACTTAACTTATTTTCATTTTTGGAACCTTGTATTAATGCAACATACCATATATAGGTCCGTGTGACACCAGCTTGGGAATCGAGAGACACACCTTGCTTAGGACTTCAGGCGAGTATATTTCTCTGATAGTTTTCAATTCATAGTAGTGTATATATGCATGTTCCAGAATTGTATAATTGACTCCGACACAGTAATTTTATGGACTTGCACTACATGGATCCCGTCAGGAGATGTTATCCCCTACTGTGTTCAGCGGGTACTCGTGTACATGTATTTCATCGTGTATATTGGGTATTGATTTATATTTCATATTCACACACTGCTCGTGTTCAGTTTGCTTATTCTTGTACACCCACTGCTCATATTCAGTGGTTATGATATTCGTGTACCCCCACTCCTTGTGTTCAATGGTTATATTTCATATTCGTAGCATGTCGTGATTGGATCATTGGTATTAGTTGGGAATGGGAGAGTAGGAGTTGATTATATGATCAAAGCCCCATTCTTATATCGTGTACATTCTGGTTACATACCTCACTTGTAATCGTCTTACTTGATTATATTCACCCAAACCGATCACATAATAAACTTGTATTCTGAGGCACATTATCTAAATTGCAGTTATTTTATCATATTGCAGATATCTATATTATTATTCTATATTCTCGTACATTACTTGTATACTTATTGTTCATTCATTCATATGTTTAGTGATCTTGTATTTCATTTCTATTATCTCTTTTATATGCTCAATTATGTTAATGAAACTGCTTTCAGAGGTATGTACTTTGCTCCAATCCTGACTGGATATATTTTCCAAATAATTGCCTTATAGAGCAGTGTCCCACATTCTTCGGGCCGCAGGATGATGAACCTTTAGAGGATACTCCTATAGTCCAGGAGGACTTAGTTTCAGAGTCCGAGGAGGTCTAGTTATTTGTGTTGCTATGTATTAGACTATTATTTTATGTAGATTCACAGTTTGTATATTATTTCAGTTTATGGATTGTATCTTATTCTTTCCTTCGCATTTTAATTCGTAATTAATCTTCTTTAGTTTATTTTGTGATTGAGATTAGTCATACTTGTGAGATACCATATTGTTCTTCCGTTTGGAGTTGAGATGATTGACAGGAACCATATTATTTTGTTGTGATGTTAGATAGTTAGAAATAACCTAGACAGCGTTCTACCACCGATTCTGTGGCATTGGCTTGGCGTAACCTCGCACTCGTGCCCGAATATTCGGGAGTAGGTCATGACATATGGGGATATCAGGTACAGTCAGAGTTGATAGACCAGATTAGAGCAAAATAATTTAAGGGTGACTCTCTAAGGAGCATCAGTGCATAGGTCCGAATGGGATTGGCAGAGGACTTCTCTATTGCAGAGGATGGATCCTTATGGCATGACACCAGATTGTGTGTACCGAGTAGGGCATTGCACGAAGAGGTTCTTCAGAAGGCGCATCGATCTCAGTACTCTATGCATCCAAGTGCCAACAAGATTTATAGAGACATGAGAGAGAATATTTGGTGATATGGTATGAAGCGGGAAGTGGCGAGCTTCGTATCCAGATGGCGGGTATGCCAGCAGGTAAAGGCGGAGAGATAGAGGACAGGTGAATTGCTTCAGCCTTTACCCGTTCAAGGTGAAGTAGGATCACATGACGATAGATTTTGTATCAGGGCTTCCATGTTCTCCAGGAGGTAAAGAAGCAATTTGGGTCATCGTAGACAGGTTGACCAAATCAGCCCACTTCTTGCCATTCAAGGTGGGTACATCTACGGAGAAGCTCTCGGAGATACATATGCAACAGATAGTCAGATTGCTTGGAGTTCTTGTGAGCATCATCTCAGATAAGGATAGTCGCTTCACATCCCACTTCTGGAGGAGTTTATAGGCTAGTATGGGCATCCAGCTCAAGTTTAGTACCACATATCACCCTCAGACATACGGACAGTCGGAGAGGACTATTCAGACTCTCGAGGATATGCTACACACTTGCATTTTGAATTTTGGAGGCTCTTGGGAGGATCATCTTTACCTGGTAGAGTTTGCTTATAACAACAGCTACCAGACTTGTATCGAGATATCACCATTTGAGGCTTTGTTTGGATGGAGATATTGCACTCCATTATCCTGGTATGATATTGGTGAAAGAGCCTTATTGGGACTGGAGATGGTCGTAGATTTAGCTGAGAAGGTAAAGCTTATCAGGGATAAACTTAGGGTGGCGCAGGACAGACAGCGGCATTCGGCTGATAGCCATCGGAGACCATTAGAGTTTGAGGTATAGGTTTTCTTTGTATTGCTTGTAATTGTTTTATTTTTGGTGGAGTGCTAAGGCTTTATTTTATGTTAGGTTGGCGATTTGGTGTTCCTGAGAATTTTTATCATACGGGACACGATTCTCTTTGGTGGAGGCGGGAAGCTTAGTCCACGGTACATTAGACCCTTTGTTATTCTTGAGAGTGTCGGTACAGTGGCCTACAGACTAGACTTGTCGCCTGCACTAGAGGGATTGCACAAAGTATCCATGTGTCACAGCGGAGATGGTACGTGACAGACCCTAACCTTATATTAGATCACTCGTAGATCAGGTAGGGCCGACTCTAAGTTATCCATAGCAGCCGGTGGGGATTCCCTTGGTATGCATCGTGTGGAGACATCACTCTCCATGAGAGTCTACCTGGAAGAGGGAAGCCGAGATGCGCGGGCGATATGCTTATCTTTTTAAGTTGTGAGGTAATTCTTTCTTGCTTGTTGTGATTGCTTGTTGTAGTTAGTTCTTCATTAAATTTCGAGGACGAAATATTTCTAAGGAGGATAGACTTGTCACCCTCACTTTTCCAAATAAGGGTAATTTAGTCAAATTGCATATAATTATTTTTAGAGATTAACATTTATTTATATTGTGCTAATAATTAATATTGGTGGTTGTGCTAATTATTTATTAATATGAAGACTAGCCTATTTGTTAGACTTGTGAACCCAATTATTTATTAATTAGAGTAGTAGCCTATTAGTTTCTACACTTGTGAACCCAATTAGACTTGTCATAACAAATAGTGAGCCCAATATAGACCAAGCCCAATAAACCCATTACACTAATTAATTAGTAGGATTAGCTTAAATTGCATTAGTGTAGAAACTTTCTAAAATATCTATTCTTAATTATTTCTCATAATTCACCATGTAGAGGAAAAATAGGACTTTAGCATGTGACTTGAGGAGGGGGAAGGGGCCGGACACACTTAACGGGGTCTTATCTCTCTCTCTCTCTCTCTCTCTCTCTCTCTCTCTCTCTCCTTGTCATTTGCATTCATTTTAGATCTCAAAATTCTAGATCCCCAATTTCTCACATTCTATCCATCAATTTATTTCTCAATTCCTTTACATTCCCTCTTATTTTCATTCCCCAAGGAGCTTTAGAGCTTAGAGAAGCAAGAAGCACAAGGAGGGGGAGCTTTGGTGAAGAGATCGTGTCCGGATCGTGTCCATTGAGCATTAAATTAGAAATCCATTTCCCAATTGATAAATTCTGAATTCTCCTTCCTTGTAGCTTCTAAATTATGCATTTGACTCTTAGGAATACCCCAATGGCATAGGGCTACCTATAGGAGCAAGTTCTAAGCCAATTGGATGTGTATTATGATTTCTACATGGTGATTTGTGTATATTTTGGGATTGACACATCAAAGGTGTCATAAGACCAATTAGATCTTATTAGAATTAGATCGAGGTTGTGGGACTAGATACGTATCCATAATTGGATACAAGTAGAGTGTATCATAGTATTTTGCGATACGGTATGACAAATAATTTATTTTAGTATAATTTGTTTACATCCTCTTCAATTTCTATTGTAGAAAGTTGCAGTAGTTATGAAATAGCATAGTTGACATGGAATTCCTAATTATGCACTCTAGGTGTTTGTTGATTTGGCTATATACTAGATGTGTGTGCGCACTTGTGTGCATGTGGCAGTGTGTTTGCGGTGGTGTATAGTTGTGTGGTAGAAGTCGGGTAAGGAGGCAGTGCACAGTTGTGCATGGGATACTTGGGTATGAGAAGTGTGTGAGATGGTATTGGATAACAGTTGTATCAGGTAGTGAAGGACTGTATCAGTTATGTACCATAATTGTGTTCAGTCCAGTAGATTGGGGGGGACTTTGATGGCTCGGGTTGAAGGGACTTTGTATACAACAGCAGTAACAATAGTGAAGCTTTGGGGGAGTGTTATGTATAACTAGTTAGATGCAGAAGTGGTCGGGTATGTATCAATATAACGTATACATGGTCTTAGCACCATATGAAAGGGGAATTTGAGAAATCAGTTAGTATAAGTTCAGCTGTAAGTTAAGTTATGTTATCAGTCAATGTTACTAGATGAGTTAAGTTAGTATCAGTCAATTAGTAATCAATTCGTATTTAGTATTTGTATGTGTGTATATATATATATATATATATATATATATATATATATATATATATATATATATATATATAGGGGTCTGTCATAGACCAGAAGCAGAGAAGTAGCAGCTGCCAAGAGAGGAGCAGACATTGCATATCAAGGGACTCAGTAAGGGGTATTCAGTTATGGACTAGAGCAGTAGCCGGGTGAGGTTGCTCGATATCAGTATTAACTTCCTTTTAGAGTTATGACAGTAATATTAGCATTAGAGTATTAGATGTTATTGATGCTTAATGAACAATAGTTGTGACAGCAAGGAGATGGGGTAAAGTATTACCTGGAAGAGAAATGTATGTGTTACATATTTGAATGCAGTTGGCATATAGGGGGGATCGGGTTACTTTGGTGTGAAGGTAGCAGAGAATGCTTACATTGAAGGGTATATCAGTGAGTAACACTAATTTGAGGTATCAGTCATAACGGATACAACTGATACTTGGCATTAAACCTTGACATGTTAGTTTAGATAGAGTATATATAATAAGAAGCAACAATAGGTTGGATTTGTGTGATATGTTGTTGTTTGGATTTAATGGGAGTTATCTGATACATAACAGTATCAATTATGGGTCACTGAGAGTGTATGTAATAGGGTGATGTGAGGGTAAAAGTACTGTGCTCAACATAGTGTTGATATAGAGCATATTTGCTAAAGTTATAAGTTAAGTAAGTTCTTATATGAGTGTTCATAAGTATAAGGTATTACTTACGAATCGGTATCCATGATACAAAGTTATACTAGATAGTGTAATCATTAGTTAAGTTATGACTTAAATTTGCCTAGTTTAGCTAGGGAGACCTAGAAATGGCCTAGAAAAATATATTTAATGCATTTTAGCTCTTTATAACTTCTTTACACCCCTTTGACATGCCATTCATATATAGGTGTGTATGAAACCATCTCGGACACCGATTGACATAATTATACCAGACCAGAGGCGAGTACATTCTTTGATAGTTTTTTTATTTGACAGTCTCTATGTTTCATCTACTAGTATTGAAATATTTGATTCATGACACAATGTTTACACGGATTGGTATACGTCGATCCTTGTCCTGAGATATTATTATCATAATTACTGAGTGATCGTCATTTTGTGTTTCGTGATTACCTAGTGATTATGTGATATCTCCAAGATTATATAGACCATGATCATAATGCATGATATTATATACCATGTATCGTGATATACGTGTTATAACGTGTCATAATTTGGATCCGTATACTAGTCGGGGATGGAAAAGTATTAGTAAATATGTGATCATACCTTATAGCTTGTGATATAGTGTAGCCCATGATAGCTAGCAGATCATGCAATTCACATGTGGTGACGCTAGCTCCCATTTATTTATATAGCCCGTGTTAGGCCCAAGCCGATCACATATTTTGTTAATATTTTAAGGCACAAGTTATTGTTTTACTTCTTTATTCCTAGTTTATTGTATTAATATTCCTTGCATATGGTTCTCAGTTATTTCCATATCTTTTCATGATATTTCCTTTTATGATGTTTACTATTTAGTTACTTCCATCATTTATTTTTTTTTGCTATTATTGTTTCACAGTTTTGGTCAATTATTTGAACTACTATTGGGTTGTACTTTGCTGAAATGCTGACGGATATATTTTTCAGATGATTCATTAGAGGACTGATATCCTACGTATTACCGGCCGAAGGATGGTGAGGCAGTTAAGCGAGTACCCGTAGAGCCCCTTGAGATAGTACCACCAGCTTGAGAGACTTAGACTTTTTATTATGAGTTATATTTGATTTTAGTACACTTTATGGCATGTATTGTCATTTTGAGACCTTTGTTGAGATTAGACTTGAATTGAGACTCTTGTATTTCTTTTACTTCTAATCCATATTGTGTCATTCTTCCTCTAGTTTGATATTGTGATTGAGTATTGATTATTATTTATCACACACTCTTCCAATTAGAGTTGAGATGACATGACAGGTACCTTATATATATTGTGACATATATGTAGATAGTTATGTT
Source organism: Iris macrosiphon (assembly GCA_036927795.1). Lineage (NCBI taxonomy): Eukaryota > Viridiplantae > Streptophyta > Magnoliopsida > Asparagales > Iridaceae > Iris > Iris macrosiphon. The sequence goes on from JAYESA010000005.1 coordinate 109,202,156, forward strand.
GACCCAGACAGCGTTCTATTATCGATGCTACGACATATCCTATTGTTGATCAGTACTCGTTCCCTTATTTCGGGTGCTGGTCGTGACACATATAGTATACTATGCAACTTTTTTTGCGTTTTGGTTGATCAAGCTGTATGTGACTCTTCTATGGCTTGACTGTTTAGGTCGGATGTGGCTTCTCTGTGGCTTGATTTTTCTGTTAAGGGAGTATGACCTTTATGTGGCCTGCATAATTTTTTATGCTTCTACAAGACCCCCTTTATCTTTGTATGCTGATGTCATATATTTTCCTTGTGCAAGATTTGTTCCCCCTCGTACTGCTCATGATGGAGCATAGAAGGATATCATAACACCCGTTGTTCAGGGTAAAGATCAACTTTATGTGGCAATTCGTCAAAAAATGATCTAGGAGACGAGGATGAATATCCTGCATCATGTTCTGAGCTATCCTTGTTCATAAAGCGTGCCAGATGCATTTCTCCCTTTTATGCGGTTTGCTATCGGCTGGGAGACTACAGGGTCAATGACTGGATTTGGATTAATTGAGATTCATGTCGTCGATCTTCCCACTTGATTATATAATGCCTACTCTTGCTCCTTCTCCTCCCTTGCGACCTATCGGTATAAATTCTTTTCCATATACTGAGATTGCACTGTGGAGGGATGATCCAGAAAGCATTGAGTTATGCTGTGGGCTTGACTTGTGTCAATAGCGACGATAACACGGAGGGACGCTTCTAATAAAAAAAGGTTTGTATCAGCGAGACTTCATTGAAACCCTTTAAAATTGGTTTCCATCATATGTACTCATAACATTGAATACTAATAAAAAACCCTTGAATATAATGTATTTCTATCATATGTACTCACAATCTTGAATATTAATAAATAAAGTCTCTTTTAGAATTTTGTATATTGTGGACTTTTAGGTATTATAATAGAGGTGATATGGACACAGTATAATACTATAGCCTTTTAAGGGTATCCTGCGGGGGGATCTTTGGTGAACCTATTACTTTTTATGTACTACGATGCAAGTAATAAGTTCAAACTAGGCCTTGCCAAAGGTGATATAGACGTGGCAAGTTTGCTTCCTTCGAGAAAATCTCATTGGGGGATCTTTTGGTGGACTTATTTTTTGTTGCGCACATTGAGTGCAAATAATAAATTAAAAACAATCCCTATAAGAGGTAATATAGACGTAAAAGATTTTGTGGACCCATTATTTTTTGCTCATGTTAGTGCAAGTAATAGATTTTGGAACAACCCTGACAGAGATGATAAGGACAAGACAGTTTTTCTGGATCTATTACTTTTTGGGCATGTTAGTGCAAGTAATAGATTTTGGAACAAGTCCGACTAGAGGTGATATGGAAGTAGCAGTTTTTATGGACCCATTACTTTTTGCTTACGTTGGTACAATTAATAGATTTTGGAACAAGCCCTGCCAGAGGTAATATGGACGTGATAGATTTGGTGGACCCATTGTTTTTTGCACATGGTAGTGCAAGTAATAAGTTTGAGACAAGCCCTACCAGAGGTGATATGGACGTGGCAGTTTTTGGGGACTTAACACCGCTGGTGTACCTTAGTGAGTATGGGTGATAATTGGGGATGACAACCGATATCAGAGATAATATGGACGTGATGATCGATAGCCAAGACCCGGAAGGTTTGTTCATAGGTAATATGGATGTGGCAAACTCAGTCGGGGATAAATATTAGTACAGTAGTTCAGAGGTAATATGGACATGAACTAATATTCGAGAAACTCACTGAGGAGTGATTTGCTGAGTGTGGTATATCCGAAAAGGAGGATAGATCTGAGGATTACTCCCCTGGGGAGATTTGTGGGACGATAGCTCGGTGGCAATATGAATATGGCTAGCATTTAACAAAATTGGTTTTTGAGTGGTCACTACGAGAGTGTGCCAGTGGACCTGGGGACTGCTCCGCTGGAGAGACTTTTAGGATCCATCATCCGTTGTGTATCCAGGACTTCTAGATACAGATTATGTCTTTTACAAGAATTTTGTAAAGAAGGGAAAAAAGTTGTATATAGGCACTTGCTGGGGATGAAGAACTAAGAGTGTAGAGATGTACATCTGGGTTGTCCCGTTGAGGATAGAGGGAGTACAAGTCTAGTTTAGACATTTTACTTTTTTGGAACTTGTCGTTGATAGGCATCATAAGCAAGTCACCATAGGGTTTCACTAGCCGGTTGGCGCCGTTGGAGAATACAAACTCCACGATAAACGGGCCCTCCCATTTAGGCTAGGATTTGTCGGTCGTCTTATGGGTCATAACCATCGGTCTTCTCATGGTCAGGACGAGGTCTCCCACTTAAAAAGTTCTTTCCTTGACCCGTCTGTTAAAGTCTCCCAAGTGACACGCTTGGTATAGCTCAATGCTTTGATGAGCTAAAAGACGTTTCTCATTGATGCTTCTAACCCTTGTAGCCGTCGGCGGTGATTGTCATCGACAGTTAATTGGTTGGAGAGGGCTACCCAGAGTAAAGGGATATAGATCTTGAGCGGGAGGACTGCTTCACTTTCGTACACCAGAAAGAAAGGCGTGTTTTCAGTAGCTATTCGGACTGTTATACGGTAGGCACAGCGACATTAACCAAGCTTTTTGTTCCCGTCGAGCTTATTGGCGAGCTTATTGGAAGACATGAACTTTTTGGATAGCTTAATGATGGTCTTATTGAAGGCTTATGCCAGACCATTTGCTGCTGGGTTGTAGGTAGTTGATGCTACATTCTGAATCCGATTTTTATCACAAAATAGGTAGAACGCATGACTTACGAACTATGGACCGTTGTCGTGGATGATCCTTCGTGGCAAGCCTAAGCGGTATATGATGTGATGCTTGACGAAAGCTATTTACGTTAGATATTTTTACTTCAGCGAGTGGAACAGCTTCTGCCTATTTGGAGAAGTAATCGGTTATAGCCAGGATAAATAGATGCCCTTTATAAAAAGGTGGACTAATTAGTCCAATAATGTTCATCCCATACGCTTCAAACTGTCAAGATGCGACCGTTGGGTGCAAAAATTCTGAAGGCTGGGGGAAGAATTTTGTTTTAATTTGGCACGTTTGGCATTTCCTTGTATAAGCAGTGATCTCTACTACCATCATCATCCAGTAATAACCCATTCTCCAAAGACGGCCCTGTAGCTTTGGGCCGGGTTGGTGTGTGATGCAAACACCGTTATGAGCTTCACGGAGGGCCTACTTCACGTATGTATTTGATAGGCATCGTAACAGAAGGCCATTGTAGGACCGACGATACAATATTTTGATGGTTGTATCATAATAAAACCGGATGAAACATCTTCTGATTGATGTGTCTTCCTTTGGGTTCTTGGGGAGAATTCCATAAACCGTATAGTAAATGAATGGAAGCCTCCAGTCTGGGATGTCAGTGTGTACTTCTGTCGCGTAAATCAGACATAGCCAGAGGTTATTATTTAGACATACCAGCTCTCGATCGATCATTATGATTAGCTGATGGGTGTTGTCTGGAACTTCCATAGAGGCAGCGAGGCAGGCCAGGGCGTCAGACTCAATGTTCTGCAGCCAAGGGACATGCTCAATGAAGAATCCCTTGAAGGTTGAGATGATGCCAAGCGCAGATTGGAAATAAGGAATCAGGTCATGCTGGACTTCGTACTCACTTCGGACCTGACTGCCTATTAATTTGGTGTCGCCATAGGCCTCCATACACTCCACTCCTATTGTTTGGTGAGTTGTAGCCCAATAACCAAGTCGTTGTACTCTGCCATATTGTTGGAGCACGGGTTTGTGAGAGAGTAGGCCCGGTTGATGACCAGACCGTATCGGGAGATTAGCACTATCCCGACCCCCGCAATGATATTTCCCTTTGGTGAGAGAGTAGGCCCGATTGATGACCAGACCGTCTTGTGAGAGAGTAGACCATGTTCTTGAAGCACCATCGAAGAATATTCGCCAAAAAGCCTAGCATGAAGTTACATTTGAGTTCGTTACTTTGTCTGGAATCTTGTCGTAGAGTTTCGAGGTTTTTAGCATCGGATGTGCTGCCAGGATGTCAACCAGTGCTTGACTGTTGACCGCTTTCTGTAGGATAAATATCATGTCGTATGAAGACAGTAGTATCGCCCATGTAGCTAGGCGAGAACTGGGCGCCCCCGGTTTGGTCATGAGAACTCTGAGAGGATTCACTTACGAGATCACATAGATGGTCTATTCAGTCACGTGATACTGAGTCTTCTGGACAACAAATACTAGAACAAGGCATTCCTTCTCGACGGGGGTGTACCTATGCTTCACGCCAACTATCATCCGACTGAGATAATAGATAGCCTCTCGTTGCCTGTATCACTATTCTGGGATAATAGAACATTGAATTAGTGATCCATCATGCATAAATAAAGTAGAAAAGGCTTTCCCGAGATCGGGGCTACTAGCACTAGAGGGTTTGATAGGTATCTCTTGATATCATTGAATGCGCATTTGCATTCTTCATTCCAGAGAAAGGAGACACGTTCCTTCATGAGCTGGGTGAATGGCCGACAATGCCCAGAGAGGTTTGATATGAATCTCCTGATGTATGCCATCATCCCTTAAAGGCCACGGAGCTCCCGGGGGTTCCTCGACGGGTTCATCTCGAGTATTGCTTTAGTTTTATCGGGGTCTATATAAAAACCCTGAGAAGTGATGATAAATTCCAGGAATTTTGTTACTACCACATTTTCTAGGAAAGGGTATTTTAGTAAATTCATATTTAATTAAATATTATGCATGATAAATAATTATTTGTTGTATTATTTAATTGTTATTAGATGTTAGTTATTATTTTGGACTCGTGTTAGTGGACCTAACTAGTTTAGTTTAGAGTCATGGGCCAACATGAATTAATTGTTAGAATTAGCCCATTTAGAAGGCCTATTGTTAAGGAGATGGATTAAATTAATTAAACCATTAGACTAGAAGCTTCCTTCCTTATTTATTTCTTTATGAGAGGCCCCAAGGGGTATATTGGAAAATTTATAGTAGCTAGAGGAAGGGGAAAGGGGGCCGGCCTATATAAAGGGGGAAAATTATTTCTCTCTCCTCTTTTTATTTCGAAACTTGATCTAGAATTTTTCTCAACCAAATTCCTTCATTTCTACTTTATTTCCCGACCAAATTTCATCCTAATTCCTTCCAAATCACCATTGGAGGCTAGTGGAGCAAGTATCTAGAAGGAGAAAGCAAGGATCTACAAAGAGGAGCAAGGATCTACAAGTTGGAGGCCAATTTTATCATATTTGGAGGTTGTATTGGGAATCCATCTCCCAATAAGTACAATTCAGTTTTTTTCCTTAATTTAGGTTCTAAATCTGATATTTAACCATGAGAAATCAATCCATATGCATAGGCTACCCATAAGACTTGGTTTTATGTTCATAAGAGACCTATTAAGAAAGTTATGGTGCTTTTTGTGTCAATTTTGGGGGAATTCCGAGATTGACATTTGTTGTATGTGTCAATTGGTCCTATAGATCAATTTGACATATGATTGTATGTTTGGTACTAGTGTCGTGTCCTCAATTGGGTACGTGTAGGTCGTATCCCAACAATTTAGTGATACGTGTTGATTTGGGAGTTTTTCCTTCAATACGGGACTTTGTACATGTCATATTTTGACACGAACCCATAAATTTGGATTTGACTCTTCATATTGTTCATAAATAATATATATGACTTGTTTGTGTCCTTCGGGGTACGTTTGGATATGTGGTGGACTCGTGTCGTAAGCGTATCCTAGATCTAGTGGGATACGGGGTGATACGTTCCATGTGTTTGCAATTTAATTATAGATCTATGATCTTGTGTTCTTATTTCATGGAGAATATAATTATAAATATATATATATATATATATATATATATATATATAATGTGGTTATATATTTATGTAATATTGTGTCTTAGATCGATGTATCTAAGTATATACTATAGGTGTATATATTATATGTAACTATTCTTCTACATGTATATATATATTATATTATATATATATATAGATATGTATATGTTAAGTATAATTATATGTGTTATGATTATATTTATATAATGTGTGTTATATATGAGGAATGATTATATGTACATACATATATATTTGTATAGTTATATATATGTATCACTATGTATATGTGTGTATGTTACTATGTGGTATTTTGTATAATTTACTATATATGAGTGTACATATAGTTATTAATAGTTTTATATGCACACATATATATATATATATATATATATATATATATATATATATATATATATATTGTGGGTTATATATATGGTATTTAGATATATATTATATATATAACATATATTTTTATTAGCGACAGCAGCGGACAAGAGCGTCACAACAGCGGGCAGAAATAGCAGCAGCAGCATTAGCGATAACAGTAAGTGTTGCAGCAGCAAGTATCGCAGCAACGATAAATACACAGCAGCAGCAGCAGCAGCCCTATAGTGACAACAGTTAGCAACAATTGCAGTTATCTGTCACTGATACTGCAGAGTATCAGCACCGTATCAGAAGCTATAACGACGGTTTTTGGCGATAACTGCAGAAATCTGTCACTAAAATAGCAGTATTTTAGCATCAACAACAGTTTGGCAAATTTTTTATTATTATGTATTTATATATATATATATATATATATATATTTGGTATTAATATATAAGTAAATATTTTCCTAATTGCTACTTATATTATACTATATGTATAATAATCTTTGTAGCATGTATATATATCTACGGGTAGATAGTATAACTAGTATTTGGGTATTACCTTGAGAAAGCAAGGTAAGTACCAAGGTAATTGGGGATACCCAATATTTTGGTTTTGGGAATCAATATTTATCTAGTGTTGAGTGATACCAAGTTGGTTCGAAACCAAGGTACCTAATTAATGTTTGTCTTTAAAATCTTATTTAATAATATTGTTTTGGCATTTGTATATGATATTTTCCTTTTGGATTTTTGTATCCGGAGATACGATATCCTAATATTTAAGTTGTGGGTTTTGGTGACCTAGACTTTAGTATTTCAACCCAATATCTTTGTGTTAGACTTGTACAACCTAGAAATAGGTAGTTGACTATAGTTGACCATAGTTTGACCATAGTTGACCATAGTGACCTTAGAGCTGACTTAGTTTGACTTATTGACCTAGAAGTTGCCTACTTAATTTATTTCTTCCGGAACCTTGTATTGATGTTGTATTCCATATCTAGGTCTTCGAGGCACCATATCAGACATCTACGAGACTATTTATTGGACTTCAAGCGAGTACATTCTCTGATAGTTTCTCATTTATGATATCCTCTATGTTCATTGTATTTAGTGTATATATCCATGTTTCTTGGAATGATGGTTACATGGATTGGTATATATAGATCTCGTCATGAGATGTTATTACTTGTATATGGTGTATCTTGTGCAAGTCTTATTTCTTTGATTATCTTGTGCATGTACAAACACTGATTTTCAAGGAGATTTGCTACCTTCCTAGAGAATCCCGTGCCATAGCATACCATGGTTGGATCTACTATACCAGTCGGGGGTGGGGAGTATTATAGTATAGATATATGATCATACCTTCCTATGCAAGTATTATTTTCTTATGATTGTTGGTCATATACCACATGTATGACTAACAAGGCCATTATTCTTGTGCAAGTTCCTAAGCCGATCACATGTTAAAGCTAGTACTCACTCACTTAGTCATTAGTATTCTTGATCATTGTCATATTGTTCATTATTATATGTATTCCAGTATATTTCTTATTGTATATCTCTTGTGTCTATTGTTGCATCTTGTATATTCACATTATATTCTTTCTCTGATTCGTGTTTTTTTCTATCTTAGTTCTGTGATTGAGTATATTGTTATTGTTGGTGGCTCTTTATATTGCTAGATAGATTACCCAGACAACGTTCTACAGTCGAATCTGTGGCGTAGGATAGGCGTTGTTTCCGACTTGCATTCTTACATCGGGTGTGGGTCATGACACAGTTTTAGTGGTGGCCCATGCAGGTCTAGCTTCACAAGTTACACGATGTCATGGTACTACGACAATTTAGTTGTATTACTGTGAGCTTGCGATAGGATAAAGGATATAGGATATAGGCTATAGGCTGGGAATACTCAATCACACCTAGGAAATTTATTGTTTCATTCAAATATTCTCCTTTGATATTGATACTTGATCTATTAATATTTCTTTTCCTTAAGTTTCTTACATCATGTGCCATATTGATTCTTTCTTTCGCGTTGTCTCAAGATGCCGCCTAAGACTAGATCACAGCAGGGGAGAGCAGTTTCTGAGAGGTCTACGACATCCTAAGGGCCTGCACTAGTCACTTCTCCGGTGATTGGTGTGTCAGCTGCTTTCGGAGGTCCACCACCTACTCAGAGGACTATGCCAGCTGTATCAAAGGGGCTTCCACCTCCACCTCCTGTGCCAGCAGAGGTGACACAGATGTTTACACTATTTTGTGAGATGATCGAGGAACAAAGGGCTTAGTCAGAGGCACATTAGAGGAAGACCGACGTTTTATGGTAGGGTATTAAGAGTGCTCATCAGCTTGCTCGTGCCATAGTCGAGAAAGGAGTTCCGGTCTAGCAGCAAGTTGTTCCTCAGGTTGCTCAGCTTCGGCCAGGCAATATTCTGGACCTCAAGAAGCTGGAGCCTAGGGTCTTTAAGGGGATGGAGGGCATCGTTTATGCTGATGATTGGTTCGAGGACATTGAGCGTCTTATGAGGGTGTCCCATCTTTCTGTGGATCTAAAGGTTGAGGTGGTAGGACTTTAACTGTTCGACGTTGCTCGTACTTGGTTCAGGAATGAGCCAATTCTGGTTGACGCAGGACAGTCTTTGGAGGTATTCAGGACCTCTTCAAGAAGAAGTTTTTTGCTCGAGCAGACATGCTAGACTTGGGGAGGCAGTTTGAGAGTCTCATTCAGGGGAGCATGTCAGTGAAGGAGTACGCTGTGGAGTTTGGTAGGTTGAGCCGATTTGTAGAGGATTTGGTGAGAGAGCCGGAGGTTTGGGCTATTCATTTTTGTGAGGATCTAAACTGGGAAGTGAAGATCCTTATTCCGTCTTTTTATGAGACATACTCAGAGATACTTGCGGAGGCACGGAAGGTAGAGCGGGAGTTGGGTTTAAAGACCAAGAGTGATAGTGATTCTTTCCTGGGGGCCAACAGCAGTACAATATCTGCAAAACGTCCTTATTTCCAGTCTAGACCTTTCCAACAGCTGTAACAACACTAAACTCCAGCTAGGGCACCTTTTCACCAAGCACCACAGCAGCAGAGACAGTTACAGCAATCTTTTTGCCACTTCTGCAAGAAGCCCGACCATATCTGGGAAGTTTGCAGGAAGAGGTTGGGAGTTTGTTTGTACTGTAGTACTGAAGGGCATCAGATAAGAGAGTGTCCTCGTCGTACAGTTCAGGAAGCAGCTTCAGCTTTGAGGGCACAGACGAGACCACCTGCAGTACAGCCGAGGGGACCGTTTCTGACACAGTAGCAATGTTATGTCCAACATCAGTAGCAAGGAGGTGCACGTCAGGGACGAGCGTTTGTTATGACCGTCGAGGAGGAAGAACCCACCGCAGATGTCATCGTAGGTTCTATTCTTCTTGATTCCATTCCAACTTTAGCTTTGTTTGATAGTGGTACTTCCCATAGTTTTGTATCTGTTTCTTTTACTCTGAAGCTTGGTTTGGTAGCTGAGTCTTTGCTTAGGACTTGCAAGTTCATGACCGGGAAGGCATTATCCTGGTTAATGATATTTGCAAGGATCGGATAGTTACTCTAGGAGGCCGAGAGATGAGTGCGTGTCTACTTGTGATGCCACTTCCGAGCTATGAAATTATACTCGGGATGGATTGGTTGAGTAGGCACCGTGCTAGCATAGATTGTAGAGAAGGTAGACTTTTGGTTGGTCCGCCAGGAGAGCCAGAGTTCGAGTTTGCTAGAGTAGCTACGGAGCAGAGAGAAGGCATTATTTGTGGAGATATAGTGGAAGACAAGGAGTTGCCGCATCTATTGATAGTAGATTTCTTGGATGTGTTTCCTGAGGAATTGCCAGGGTTGCCGCCAGATCGAGATATTGAATTCTCTATAGACTTGGTACCAAGTGCAGAACCAATTTCGCAACATGTCTATAGAGTAAACAACAGCGAGCTGGTCGAGATGAAGAAGCAGGTGGACGAATTACAGGATAAGGGGTTTATCAGATCGAGTTCTTCACTGTGGGGAGCCCCGGTATTGTTTGTACCGAAGAAGAATGGATCGGTGTGCATGTCCATTGATTAGAAGGCATTGAATAATCTCACTATCAAGAATAAGTACCCTTTTCCACGGATTGATGATCTGTTCGATCAGTTGAGTGGTACCAAGGTATTTTCTAAGATAGATTTGAGATTAGTCTACCATCAAGTAAAGGTGAAGCCGGTGGTCATACCTGTAGAAGCATAAAATATGCTGGAGAATTGTCCGTATATTTTACAGTTAAAACCCCAACATATATGAAGTCTCTCCCTGCGTAAAATAGAGCTTCAAGGTTGTTTGGCGTAAAATAGGGCTTCAGAGCTGTCTGCGTAAAATAGAACTTCAAGGTTGTTTGGCATAAAATAGGGCTTTAGAGCTGTCCGCGTAAAGCAGAGCTTCAAGGTTGTTCTGCGTAAAAGATTGCTATACCTTCCTGCGTAAAGTTTAAAATACGTTGTTTTTAATGCAGCGTAAAGTTGTACGAGAAACTCTTTGTATTCCTCGGATGAATTTGTCAGTCAAATCAGTGAACCTGACATTTGACAAAAGTACTGCATGATGATATAGAGAACGGCTGTGATGATGATTTTGCACAGAGACCCAAGTTGTCATTTTGTGACATATTTTTGATACAAGTCATTTTTACGCATTCAAAGGAAGAAAAATTGAGTCTTCTGAATACGCTGCCTATTCTACATTGACAGAAATGAGTTTTTACGCTGAAGACAAGATAAAATCAGATGCCACGTCAAAAGATGTTTCTTGTACAGAGCTCGAGGCATATCTCTGCATTTAATGAACAAAAATTTGTTCTATTTTTTAAAATTTGTCATGACTGGGAAAGCTAAGACTGTGACTAATACGCTCACATCACCATCCTTGCATTCTACGCCAACCAGGTTATTTTCAACTATAGGAGTATGCCGTATGCTATCTCCTCGAAATATGCTAACTCGGCTATATTTGCAAAGGTACATTGATAAGGCTACTTAGCTCAGAATACGCTTAAGACCTCAGTCATGAAGGATAATTGGCTATTTTACGCTGGTTATCTATTATTCATGAATCATCAAGTTTTACGAAGGGGCAGTTACATATGTGGCTTGCATGCCATGATCTTTAAGAAGCAGTTATACGCGTTACCTTATAAAGAGATACGTGTCATACGCAGATTTAGAAGATTATTTGAACGTGGGTAGCAGTTGTCATAACCGCAGTGTAAAGGAGTCAATCTTCTTCACAGTTTGGCCTTTTACGCTAATAGGACAGTCATTTGGCTTTTATGCCAACCAGGCAGTTACTTGATTGATCTCTATAAATAGAGACCCCTGGTCACAGGGTAAAAGGGGGGGAATTGGTTTTCGCTGACAACTTTGGCAACAAGAATTCATTCCTACTTGTAACTTTCCTTTGGCCGGCTTTGGCCTTCAGTTCAGAGAAAGTTTGAAGCTTCTTCTACAGCACTTCTTCATCATCGTGTAGTCCAAGGAAAAAGTGATCGACTGAAGATCAGACTTCCATAGCAATACTTCCCCAGAATCATTTTATTGTACTTAATATTCTCGTATAGGATTATTTATACTTTTATCTTTACTCGTTTGTAAGCAAAAGTTTCGTATAAACTTTATTTATCCAAACAATACCGAAGACTGCTTTTAGAACTCGGTATGGTCAGTACTAGTTTATGGTGATGCCGTTTGGTTAGACTAATGCCCTGGTGGTATTTATGAACTTGATGAACATGGTGTTCCATCAGTAGCTTGACAAGTTCGTGGTGGTGTTCATCGACGATATACTCATATACTCAAAGACACCGGAGGAGCATGAGGAGCATTTAAGGATTGTGTTGGATGTGATGAGGAAGGAGAAGCTGTATGGGAAGTTGTCCAAGTATGAGTTTTTCTTGGAGTTCTTGGGGCATGTTGTGACTGGTGATAGTATTTCAGTTGATCCGAAGAAGATCGCAGCAGCGGAATCTTGGAAGACCCCGAGTTCGGTAGCAGAGATTAGGAGTTTCTTGGGATTGGCAGGCTACTACAAGAAGTTTGTGCAAGATTTTTTGAGGATTGCCTAGCCGATGACCAGACACACCAGAAAGGATGTAGAGTTTGTTTAGAGGGAGGATTGCCAGGTTGGTTATGAGGAATTGTAGAAGTGGTTGACGTCTGCTCCTATTTTGACATTGCCATCAGGGTCTGGAGGTTTCACTATTTATAGTGATGCATTAGAGAAAGGTTTAGGTTGTGTTCTTCAGCAGAATAGGAAAGTGATTGCCTATGCATCCAGGCAATTATGACCTCATGAAAAGAACTATCCTACCCATGATTTAGAGTTGGCAGCAGTCATCTTTGCCCTGAAGTTGTGGAAATATTATTTGTACGGAGAGCTTGTGGAGATCTTCACAGACCACAAAAGCTTGAAGTACGTTTTTACGCAGAAGGAGTTGAACATGAGGCAGCGTCGGTGGTTGAAGCTGGTGAAGTATTTTGATATATCTTTGTAGTATCATCCTGGAAAAGCTAATATAGTTGTCGATGCTTTGAGTAGATATTCGGTAGCTATGTTCTTGACGCAGGATCGATATTTACTGGAGGACTTGGAGGGCTTGGGCATCGAGGTTATAATTCCTGGTTGTGCTATGCAGATGTGGGGATTGCAGATATATTCAGATTTGATGGACAGGATCAAGGCAGCACAGTATGAGGATGTATCTCTGAGGAGTATCAGAGCTCAGGTGAGAGCATAATTGGAGGATGATTTTACCATTGCTGAGGATGGATCTTTGAGGCATGGAGTTAGGTTGTGTGTGCCTAGTGCGGAGCTGCGTGAGGAGGTATTGCAGGATGTGCATAACTCTCAGTATTTTATGCATACAGGTGCCAACAAGATGTATCGGGATATGCGAGAGAGTGTGTGGTGGTATGGCATGAATAGGGAAGTGGCACAGTTTATATCCAAATGCATAGTGTGCCAGCAGGTGAAAGCCGAGAGGCAGAGGCCAGGAGGTTTACTTCAGCCATTACCCATTCCAGAGTGGAAATGGTAGCACATTACTATGGATTTTGGGTCCGAACTTCCACGATCTCCAGGAGGCAAAGACACAATTTGGGTCATCGTTGATAGGTTGACCAAGTCAGCCCACTTTTTTGCCTTTCAAGGTGGGTTTGTCTACGGAGAAGCTGGTAGAGATGTACGTGAGGTAGATCGTTAGGATACATGGAGTTTTCGTCAGCATAGTCTCGGATCGGGATAGTTATTTCACTTCTCATTTCTGGTGGAGCTTGCAGAAGAGTTTGGGCACTCAACTCAAGTTCAAAACTACATATAATCTCAGACAGATGGGCAGTCATAGAGGACTATTCAGACTCTCGAGGATATGTTGCACACTTGTGTACTAGATTTTGGAGGTTCTTGGGAGGACCATCTCTATTTGGTAGAGTTTGCTTATAACAACAGTTACCAAGCTAGTATAGAGATGTCACCTTTTGAAGCACTGTACGGTCGGAGGTGTCGTACTCCCTTGTCATGCGACGATGTTGAAGAAAGGGTTTTTCTTATGCCAGAGATGGTTGTAGATGCAGTAGAGAAGGTTCAGTTGATCAGAGACAGACTTCGTATGGCGCAGGACAGACAGCGACATTGGGCCGATAGCCACCGGAGACCTTTGGAGTTCGAGGTATAGTTTAGATATTGTTTTGTACTTATTATTGGTTATTTGTTACAGACTAAGTTCTTAAGGTTGTGTTTTGTTCTAGGTGGGTGGTTTGGTATTTCTGGGGATTTTACTGACACGAGGCACGATTCGCTTAGGTGCAGGCGGGAAGCTTAGTCCGCGATTCATCGGACCATTCATTATTCTAGAGAGGGTCGATGTAGTTGCTTATAGGCTAGACTTGCCACCTGCATTGGAGGGAGTGCATAACGTGTTTTATCTGTCGCAGTTGAGACGATATGTGGCAGATCCTAGTCATGTATTGGATCACTCGGAGATAGAGGTAGGCCCTACTCTTAGCTATCCAGAGCAGCCAGTTGAGATTTTGGATCAGAGAGAGAAGGTGTTGAGGAACCAGACTATTCCTTTGGTGCGCATCGCATGGAGGCATCACTCTCCGGGGGAGTCTACCTAGGAGAGAGAGAATGAAATGCGAGAGCGTTATCCATATTTGTTTGTGCCTTGAGGTATGTTCTTTCCTAAATATGTTATGTTCTTTCATAGTTAGTTCTGTTCCTTAGTTCTGTTCATTGTTATATTATGTTATTTTCTTGGGGTAGTTTTCGTTTTTGAATTTCGAGGACGAAATTATTTTAAGGAGGGTAGACTTGTCACTACCACATTTTTTAAGAAAGGGTCTTTTAGTAAATTCATATTTAATTAAATATTATGTATGATAAATAATTATTTGTTGTATTATTTGATTGTTGTTAGATGTTAGTTATTATTTTGGACTGTGTTAGTGGACCTAACTAGTTTAGTTTAGACTCATGGACCAACATGAATTAATTGTTAGAATTAGCCTATTTAGAAGGCCCATTGTTAAGGAGATGGATTAAATTAATTAAATCATTAGATTAGAAGCTTCCATATATAATTATTTCTTAATGATAGGCCCCAATGGGTATATTGGATAATTCATAGTAGCTTGAGGGAGGGAAAAGGGGGCCGGTCTATATAGAGGGGGGAAATTATTTCTCTCTCCTCTTTTCATTTGGAAACTAGATCTAGAATTTCTCTCAACCAAATTCCTTCATTCCCACTTCATTTTCCTACCAAATTTCATTCCAATTCCTGCCCAAATCACCATTGGAGGGTAGTGGAGCAAGGATCTAGAAGGAGGAAGCAGGGATCTACAAAGAGGAGCAAGGATCTACAAGTTGGAGGACAATTTCCTCATATTTGGAGGTTGTATTAGGAATCCATCTCCCAATAGGTTATAATTCAGTTTTTCCCATAATTTAGGTTCTAAATCTGAGATTTAACTATAAAAAATAACCCATATGCATATGCTACCCATAGGATTTAGTTTTGTGTTCATAGGAGGCCTATTGAGAAAGTTATGGTACTTTTTGTGTCAATTTTAGGGGAATTCCGAGATTGACATTTGTTATGTGTGTCAATCGGTCCTATAGATTAATTTTACATGTGCTTGTATGTTTGGGACTAGTGTCGTATACTCAATTGGGTACATGTAGGTCGTATCCCAACAATTTGGTGATACGTGTTGATTTGGGAGTTTTTCCTCCGACACGGGACTTTGTACAAGTCATATTTTGATACGAACCCGTAGATTTGGATTTGACTCTTTGTATTGTTCATAATTAATATATATGACTTGTTTGTGTCCTTCGGGGTACGTTTGGATATGTGGTGGACTCGTGTCGCAAGCGTATCCTAGATCTAGTGGAATACGGGGTGATACGTTCCATGTGTGTGCAATTTAATTATAGATCTATGATCTTGTGTTCTTATTTCATAGAGAATATAATTATATATATATATATATATATATATATATATATATATAATGTGGTATATATATTTATGTAATATTGTATCTTAGATCTATGTATCTAAGTATATACTATAGGTGTATATATTGTATGTTACTATTCTTCTACATATATATATATATTGTAGTATATATATATATATATATATATATATATATATATATATATATATATGTAAATGTTAAGTATAATTATATGTATTATGATTATATTTATATAATGTGTGTTATATAAGAGGAATGATTATATGTACATACATATATATATGTATAGTTATATATATGTATCACTATGTATATATGTGTATGTTACTATGTAATATTTTGTATAATTTACTATGTATGAGTGTACGCATAGTTATTAATAGTTTTATATGTATATTGCTTATATATATATATATATATATATATATATATGTATATATATATATATATATATTATGGGTTATATATATGGTATTTAGATATATATTGTATATATAACATATATTTTTATTAGCGACAGCAGCGGGCAAGAGCGTCACAACAGCAACAACAGGTAGAAATAGCAGCAGCAGCCGCCGCTTTAGCGACATCAGCAAGTGTTGCAGCAGTGATAAACGTACAGCAGCAGCAGCAGCCCTATAGTCATAGCAGTTAGCAACAACTGCAGGTATCTGTCACTGATACTGTAGAGTATCAGTACCGTATCAGAAGCTACAGCGACGGTTTTTGGCGACAACTGCAGGAATCTCTCAGTAAAACTTTATTGTATCAGCATCAACAGCAGTCTTCAGCGACAGCGGGCAAGGTTTTTAACGACAGTTTGGCAGATTTTCTATTATAAGGTATTTATATATATATATATATGTATATATATATATATTTGTTATTAATATATAAGTAAATATCTTCCTAATTACTACTTGTATTATACTATATGTATAATAATCTTTGTAGCATATATATATATATATCTACGGGTAGATAGTATAACTCGTATTTGGGTATTACCTTGAGAAACCAAGATAAGTACCAAGGTAATTGGAGATACCCAATGTTTTTGGTTTGGGTATCAATATTGATCTAGTGTTCAGTGATACCAAGTTAGTTCAAAACCAAGGTACCTAATTAATGTTTGTCTTTATGATTTTATTTAATAATATTATTTTGGCATTTGTATTTGATGTTTTCCTTTTGGATTTACGTATCCGGATATACGATATCCTAATATTTAAGTTGTGGGTTTTGGTGACCTAGACTTTTGTATTTTAACCCAATATCTTTGTGTTAGACTTGTGCAACCTAGAAATAGGTAGTTGACCATAGTTGACCATAGTTTGACCATAGTTGACCTTAGTGACCTTAGAGTTGACTTAGTTTGACTTATTGGCCTAGAAGTTGCCTAGTTAACTTATTTCTTTCTTGAACCTTGTATGATGTTGAATTCCATATTTAAGTCTTCGAGGCACCGTATCAAACATCTGTGAGACTTTTCATTGGACTTTAGGCGAGTACATTCTCTGATAGTTCCTCATTTTTGATATCCTCTATGTTCATTGTATCTAGTGTAGATATCCATGTTTCTTGACACAATGGTTACACGGATTGGTATATCCAGATCTCGTCATGAGATGTTATTCCTTATATATGGTGTATCTTATGCAAGTCTTGTTTCATTGATTATCTTGTGCATGTACAGACACTGATTCTCGAGGAGATTGGCTACCTTCCTAGAGAATCTCATGCCATAGCATACCATGGTTGGATCTACTATACCAGTCGGGGGTAGAGAGTATTATAGTATAGATATATGATCATACCTTCATGTGCAAGTATTATTTTTCTGTGAGTGTTGGTCATGCACCGCACGTATGACTAACCAGGCCATTATTTATGTGCAAGTTCCTAAGCCGATCAAATGTTAAAGCTAGTACTCACTCACTTAGTATTTAGTATTCTTAATCATTGTTATATTGTTCATTATTATATTTATTCCAGTATATTTCTTATTTTATATCTCTTGTATCTATTGTTGCATCTTGTATATTCATATCTATTTACTGTTACATAGTTTTTAAAATTGATTAGAACTGCTGTTAAAGATGTACTCTGCTCCTTTCCTGACTAGATTTATTTTTCCCAGATGACACTGAGGACTGGTACCCTACACATTATGGACCTCAGGATGTTGTGGGTTTAGAGTCAGAGACCCTGGCCTAGGAGGGACTTAACCCGACTGAGACACATGACCCGAGATTTGTACCTTCTTAGTATTTCTTATACTGGATTTGTCTTCAGCGTATTTGTTAGTATTCTTTCAGACTCATTGATGTATTATTTTTAGACTCATGAGTTGTATGTGACTTTTCTATTCTTTCTTTGATTTGTGCTATTTTCCATCTTAGTTCTGTGATTGAGAATATTATTATTGGTGGTGGCTCATTATATTGCTAGATAGATTACCTAGACAACGTTCTACTACCGATTCTGCGGCATAGGCTGGGCATTATTTTTGACTTGCATCCGTACATCGGTTGCATGTCATGACAAATTTTCCACTAGAGACACACATAAAGGATTTAGTAGGGTTCATCTTAAGCTGGTGCGTACGCATGAGGTCGAACACAGTCTTAAAGTCTATGAGGTGATCACCTTTGGAGTAACTTTTGACGGTGATGTCATCGACGTAACACTCGAACGTCTTGCATAGATATTACGAAAGATAGTGCTCATAGCTCGCTGGTATGTAATACCTGCTTTCTTCAGACTGAAGGGCATGACTGTGTAGCAGTACACTCCTATCAGCATTCAGAATAATGTATGCTTCTGATATTCAGGGGACATCTTGATCTGATTGTAGTGTGAGAATCCATCCAAGAAGGATATGCGCTTGTAGCTACTAGTGTATCGATAATTATGTCTGTGATAGAAAGAGGGAATTCGTCTTTAAAAGAGGCCGTGTTTAGATCATGAAAGTCAATATAGATCTGGATCTTCCCTTTCTTTTTGACGACGGGCACGATGTTGGCTACCCAGTCTGGATGTTGTTCTTGGCGGACGATGCCACTAGCTATCAATTTATTGATTTTGGCTTCAATGGCGTTTATTATGTCTGGCCAGAACTGACGTTGTTGCTTGATAGGCATAGCGTTCGACAAGATATTGAGCTTATGGACCACGATTTGGGCGTCCATTCTTGGCATGTCGTAGTAGCTCTAGGCAAATACATTAATTTATTCCTTGACGAGCTGTAGCAGGGATTTCTGATCCTCATCAGTCAGACTTTTGCTGATGAAGATAGGTTTGGGGGAGGATTCATCGCACAGTTTGATTTGTATAACTTTATCCTCGGTAGGAGGTTCTCGTTCTACGAACAGCATCTTCCATTGTACGTCTAGGCATTAGGCCCACGGTTCTACTTCAAAAAGTTCTAAAAGATTCTCATCATCTTCCTCAAGGTCAGCTGACACTATATTGGCAGATAATGTTTCCTTGAGCATCTCCTGGATACTGATATCGGAGTCCTAAGCGGAAGATTGCGAATAGTGAGAGTGCACCTCGTCTTCTTCATCTGAACCCTCGGGGTTGTGGGAGGTGTTACATACCCTAAGCCATGCTTGGTCTTATGGTAGTAGTCCTCGAATTTTCCTGCAGGAGTAGGTAGTCGCAGAGGCAGCCTTCAGCCTTTACCATAGTTTAAGCCCTTACTGGCATTCAGATCATACCCCATCTTCTAGATAAGGCTTTAGACCTAGGTGCTTGGCTTGAGAGCTATACCAGTGGAGTGACATTTTGACGGTATCGGGGTCGAGATTTAGTTTGTTGGGGACGAAGGATCGAGGGCCTTCTACTTTGCCAAAGATGATGAGTCAGTCTCTCCTCTTCCTAGCTGGGACTAGGAAGTGAGAGTTTATGTGTCTGCAAGTGCAGACCCAGACTGTGCTCCATTGAGTACAGTGTGCTTATGGGTACAACATCAGAGTAGTTCATAGATAACCCTTTATTCATAAAGTAAGGTATCTTTTCTCCAGGAATTACATTGTCGACGGAAGGGACGTCTGCGTGAGAAGCTACGTACTCCTCTAGGTCGTCCTTTACGTGATCTATGACCAGTGCGAACGATGACTTTGGAGGTTTTCTACACAGCTTTACTACCAAAGGCTCAGACACGGTTAGAGGTAACGGAGCAACCTTCGACGGTCGACTCAGCCTATTAAGGTGAACGACCAGATGTTTGGGTATAGTAGATGGTGCCAAATTTTTCTTTGGTGATTGGCTTGGCCTATGAAGGTGAACAACCAGAGGTTCGGGCGTAGTAGATGATGCCAAATCTTTCTTTAGTGATAGGCTTGGCCTATGAAGACGAACAACAAGGGGGTCGGGTGCCTTCCTGCGCAATTTTACGACGAGGGGAGAGGTTGTGTTAGGAGCGCATGCCTTTAAATGTACTCCCAAAGGTTCATTTGATGTTGTCTCGGCCTCTACCTCATCATCAGCATCATTGCCACCTTCATCATGATGGACTTGCTTGTATAAATGTGCGTCGGAGTAGTAGGCCTCGATCCCCTTGAAAGGATCGATATCTGCGAACTCCGTCTTGACCGTGCCATGATCGTCCACATACTTTAGACATTGGTGTAGGGTTGATGGCACGATCATTTATTCATGTATCCACGGCCGCCCCCGCAGGATATTATAGGATATGTCCACGTCTATGTCGTATTAAGTGACCTCGGTTTTTAAGTCGCCAATTTGAAATTTTAGACGGATCTTACCCAGAGAGTAGCTCCTTGCTGCATTGAAGCTAGTGATGGCAGTATTGGTGGCTGCTAGGCAATAAATTAGAATTCCCAAGGTCTGAAGTAGACTCCGTAGGATAATACTGATTGATGAACTAGGATCAATGTGCATCTAGTCCACCTTGATGGAACCAATATACCCTGTGTATTACAGGGGAGGATCATGTCGGTTATTTTTTAGCAATATATCCTATTGCGAAAATATGATATTGGGCACCGCCTCTGTCACATTTTTGTAGTGGGGGCATCCGGCAGGATGCTCTGCAAACGGCTTGACATGCTCCAGGTAGGCATCGGCATTTTATAATGCCTTACTCAGAGCATTTTGAGTGTTTTTGGAGAGTCGGAGAAGCTCAAATAGTGACAACTTTGTTGGGGTATAGGCGAGTTGTGCCTAGACGCCAAAGTTATAGGGCTTTTCTAGTCCCTGAGCCATTTCTTTACACAACAACTTGTCGAAGCATCTCTCTTTTATTTTGGACTGTTCCGCTAGTGGAGGTTGAGATGGACCCGGATTAGACACGATAGGTAAACTAGTTGGAGGTGCATTAACGTCTGGAACTTCGTAATATTGCTGGTAGGTAAGGCCCGACCTGGTCAACCCTGCCCAAGCCTCCTCAATGATAGGAGAAACTATTTGGCAGGACTTAGTTTTTCATTCTTTAGACTTGACGGCGGAAGGAGCTGCTTGCTGCATCAAGTCTGCGACAAGATCCTGGTGGACCCATATGATCTTGCCCCGAGTTGTAGTAAGAGGTATCAGCCCGGCTGCTTGGTCGCGAGCTGGCGAAAGATTGATTACCTCTATTGTTGCCCTCGAGATCGGGATGACTTCGTCCCGGGCTTCTGTTGCGAGAAAGTTACCCAAATTGAGGGACACAATATTGGGGGCAAATGTCTTGTCATCGAAGTCCAAGGTAAGGGCCTTGGTGTCAAGCAGGCACTAGATGTACCGCTTGAGGATAGAGCAGTCCTTCATCACCTGATGGACGTAGCGATGACAATGGCAGTATTTTAGATTGTTCATCTCAGCTGCCTCTACAGGGAGCTTGACGTTGGGGAGTCGAAGATTGCTACCCTTTATCAACACATCGAAGATGGGCATGACATTGTCATCTTCGAAGGAGTATGTCTCCTGGATTTTTCGAACCTCAACCGGCTTTTTCTCAGGCTTCTTAGTTAAGTTGGCCACTAGGGCCTGCTTCCCTTTTTCCTCGTGGCTGTTAATGTCGTTGTTATTATTGTTGGGATGTTTCCCCCTATCGTCGGAGACAGGGATCTGTATTCCTAAGGGTCGGTTGTCTTTAACCTTCTTTTCAGTGCCGACAACATTGATGATAAATGATGTCCAGTCTTCAAATTGAATATAGCCCATTTAGAGGCTGACTGCCGGGAGTAGGTTCCTACGGCACATGTCCATGAGTGTGGACTAAGGATTTTCCTGGAGGAAACCTCAGTGCTTCTTGGTGGAAACCTTCTATATAATTTTGGGCGAGTTTTCTTTCCCCTTATATGACATCCATCAGGGAAGATATCGTCATATCGCTTCCTCCGTCATTAAATCTTTTAAGGAAAAGACTCTTGAAGTCGTCCAACGACTAGATACAGTTGTCTTGTAGGCAGCAAAACCAGTCGAAAGTGACCCCAGAAAATATCCCCATAAAGGGCTTGGTGAGGAGTATGTCACTACGAGGTAGGTGCCGTATAGTAGTATTAAAATAGCTCATGTATTATCGGGAAGAAGTCTTCCAGTCGAATGGTTCAGGTTGAAGGGCTTGTACTTTGGTGGGTACGGAATATCCCTCCACTCGCGGGGGTACGGTTGTCGTATCCCTAGCTCGCACAGTGAATCTCGACTACCCATAGAATCTAGGTGAGCCCGAAGTTCCCGTATTTTCCTTATTGCATCTTTGGCTTTGTCTTCCGTGGAAGGGGCAAACGAACCGGGCAGAGGGTGATTTCCGCCTTTGGGTAGAGCGATTGCGTCAGAATCCATATTTGTCCCTGGGTCCAAGCATGCTTGTCCCGAGGCCCTTGGTGGCTGGAAGGCTACACTTGCCTTGATGTCTAGCACAGCTTAGGTTAAGACTTGCACTGATTCGCTCATGGTCTGCATCATAGCCTCGAGGGCCTCGAAGCGCTGCCGATCACTAGGGCCTTCATGTTCATCCCTTGCCATGTATGTCATTCTAATATGAGAAGAGATGGACGGGACAGTAGACGTAACACATTCTGCTTTGGATTCTTGCAACAAATAGTCGTCAGGGAAGGTCGGAAGTGTCATGCCCTGTTCGGACTCAGAGGAAGTGATATCCCTAGGGTAGAAGGTGGCATCTTCACTCCGAGGGTGGCTACCCCCATGTGCTTCAACATCCGTTTTTTGAAATTCCTCATCTCCTCAGAACATCGAATTATCGTATAGGTCCAGGAAATTACTACCCCCAGCTCGTGTAACCCCCTGGGGTTCTGAGGAAGAGCTACCCCCGGCAGCTGGTAGCTTCTTCTTCGAGTGGGTGCCCTGAAAACCTCCTTTCGCAGGTCCTGATGTTGGTCCTCCTGGTAATTGCCTTCTCAATATACTGGTTTAGATTGATAGGCTGGAGGTGATGGGCTTCCTTCACCACATGGTGGATGGGTCCTTCTGAGTAGAGTAACATGAAGTGAATGGTATCTCATCCTCCTCGGGTGTTTGCACCTGATCCTTGGATTATTGCCGGATAGGTACCATCGGGTGCAGTCGTTGGAATATCGTGTGCCTTCTTGTAGGTATTGATACTTTATTGCAGAACCAGTTGATGATAATTTTGGCATAGTGATGTCCTGGGGAGGATGCTTCACATGTCATAGCTGCCTCACTCTCCTTGTGCTTGTGATTAATCACAATGTGCAAGTCAGGCGAGAGCTGACTCACCTTTGTACCAATTTTGTGAGCACGGGTAGACCGAACATACGGGTGCGTGGGTGTTGTTTTTGCTCCATGAACTAGGGTTCGTATAAGAACGTTCCCCAGATCATTAGTGAAAGACTTTGGAGATGGACCCTGTCCATTTTCTGTTGAGGACTAGATGCACGGGTCGATCTTATACAGATTTCCATCAGGGGCCTGTATAACAGTTATCGGTGCCCTCTGACGGTCAGCCGAATGGACAATTGCTTGAGCATGACGAGCTCGCACTACCCCAGACTTTTTTGACTTGGCACCTATAGGCGCGTAGTATGAAGAGTCCAATTTTGGGTTTTCACCATTCACACCAAGGTGCATAGGGTCAACGGCTAAGTAAGATTCGGTCAAAAATAGGGGTTCGGCTGCTGCCTGAGTTTCATGCGGCCTTCTTCCTGCGTTCGTCAACCAATACCGCATAGTGAGTCTTATGTGGCCTCATTTTTGGCCGCATAGAGTTTCATCAGCGCCCGAACATCGTGTATTATAGTGTTTTACTCTCCCAGAGTTTGGATGCTAAGCATTTTCTACGTAAGACGAGGAAGCCGCATGGACAGCCTAAGGGGATGCCTAGCGAGCGCCTTAAGGAATAGAGAGAGGCGAGGAGCGCAAGCTCCATAGTTGGGCGAGGCATGGTAGCCTTTGTTGTCCACGTCCTGCGGGTCTTCAAGTGGTGAGCATCCTTCTGGTTGGAAGAGGCTACCGCATAGGCAATGGATGCATGATGTGCGGTCCCTGTGGCTTGGAGAGAGATGGAGAGCGCAAGCTCTGCAGTTGGGTGAGGCACAGTGGCCTTTGCTACCTGTGTCCTGCAGATCTTCTTGGGCTTTTCTTGCCTCAGAGAAGGACTCGCGCTATCCCCGGAGAGTAAGTCCTCGAAGGCTTGCTGATCGAAGCGGACCAATAACATCCTTTGAGTGGACCCGATCTTGGTTACGTCATATTTTGCCATATCTTTCTTATCTGTAGAGAAATACGTCCCCAGTAGAGTCACTATCTTGTTCGCCATTAAATTTGAAAGTTATAAAAAGAGCTTTATTTAACTAATATATAAAAGAAAGTATAATGGGGTCCTGGACGGACAATCTAAGTACAATATATTTGTTTCTAGGGTGTGACGATAGACAAGGAGTGATATGGCGTCTCTTTTACTCCGTGGATGATTCGATACAGGGTGAGGAAGCTTACGTTCTTTCTTCCCTCGTCTCGGTATGCTCTCTCTCTCTTTGTATTGGTCGTGGGTGATATGCTTTCTCTCTAAAGCAGAAGAAAAAAGCCTACCTTTAGAACAATCAAGTTGCTCTTATTTATAGCGATCGTGCTGATGGATTATGGGTGCCGCATATGCCTTTGTTTGGTGGCCGCATAAGGCCACTTTAATAGAATACAGTTGCAACTGTCGTCGCATGCCAAAGGCTGATTGCCACATGGTCTTGGTTGTGATATACTGTTGAAGAGATCTCGGGGTGGTTACCATTCTGTTGTGTGCATAACTTTGTCAACTGGACACTTAGTCAGCACCAATTGTGCAAAGATCTCTGTAGTTATAACGGAAAGATCTTGTGAGCTGTAGGCCGCATAGGACGTAGCCGCATATGAGGGACTACGTGGCATGGCACATTTGTCGTAGCAATTAATGTACTAATGTGACTTATTTTTTCTTGAGCTGTCATCTTCACGAGTCTCAAAGCATCTCAAAGTAATAAGTGATGTGTCAGAACTTTTGACATAACTCAAACTCTGTGTCAGGGGGGCCTTATGTGGCCTCCCTGCTCTGCGGCTTGACTGTTCAGGCTTCATGTGGCTTCTCTACGGCTTGATTGTTCTATTGAGGGGCATGACCTTTATGCGGCCTGCATAATTTTTTATTCTTCTATACTAATTTCTGTCAATATTTAGTGTAGCAGACTGATAGCTGACAAAAGCATAAACCGAAGAATTAGAGGTCATTATTACAGCGGATATACGACACGTAGAGACAGGTTGTCATTTAGTGACCCAACCGTAGTGTTATTCTCTTCAAAAGTGCGTCGTAATATCATTTTCTTCAAAAGTGCTCCGTAGTGCCATTTTCCTTCAAAAGTGTGCCTCAGTGCCATTCTCCTCAGAAGTGCACCATAGTGCTATTCTTTCAAAAATGCACCACAGTGCCATTCTTTTAAAAGTGCGACGTAGTACCATTCTCCTCAAAAGTGCACCACAGTGTCATTTTCCTTTTAAAAGTGTGCCACAGTGCCATTTTCTTCAACAGTGTGCCTCAATACCATTCTCCTTAAAAGTGTGCTATAGTGCCATTCTCTTCAGAATTGCGCCACAGTGTCAATCTTACTAAATATGTGCCAGTCTCCAAATGACTTCAAAGGTGTTCATATGATCCCAACCGACAAAGAGCAGTTACGAATGTGTGTCTTACATGCTTCTTATGAAAGATGTACAAATAACTGTCCCCTATGACCTATGCTTTTCTCGTCTAAGAAGCTACGTGTCAAGCAGGCAGCAAGTTGTGCACCCACTGATATGGAACGTGTGGTGTTAATATACCAAAAGTGTGCACATAATGGAAAAACAATGTTGATTGTCCATAGTACACATACACTCTCGTAACCACTCCTAAACCCTATAAATGGATACACAGGGGCACAAACACACAAATAAAGAGAAAGGGGCTAGAATTCTTAAGTCTTTAAAATTCAAGTGCATAGTTAGAGAAATAGAAGCTTCTCGTGCCATTGTACCAGAGCTTTCTTATTGTTCAACTCTCCAAGTTGTTCGTAGCAATCATCAAGTCTTTGAAATTCAAGAGCAGTGTGATAGAAACAGAAGCTTCTCGTACCATTGTTCCAGAGATTTCTTGTTCTTCAACTCTCCAATTTGTTCATAGCATTCCCTACACTTCTCTGTCGTCGTGTGTATTTTTTCATCGTCGAGTGGTCCAAGGAGTAAAGTGATCATTTGTAGATCAAATCTCTATAGCTATACTTCCCAAGAATCAAATTGTACTTAGATTCCAATTTAGGATCTTCGTTTGTACTTTTTAACAGTTTGTAACACAAAAGTTTCTTATAAAAACTTTTTCTCGCAAACAAACACATCTCATTATAGCCCAAATAAATTTTAAGAGTTCAACTAGGAGGGACATGGTCGTTTCAAGAAAACTCGTCTAACACGAGGGTTAAAGGATCTGAAACCATGCTCGGATACCATATGTCACATCTCGATTTTGATAATCGATAATCGTCCTCCGGACATGATACCATGCGAACGTAAGGTGCACCCGTACAAGATCTAGTCATAATGATATACTTTAGAAATACATTTCAACAAAGTACGCAAATTAAATATCATATATTAAAATAAATAAAAGTTCTCTTTATTGATAATGAACATCTTTGTTACAAACTCTTGACTCAAAGTAAAGGGGTATCGTCTAGGCTTACAAGATGGAGGTAAAATGAGATAGACGATCCATATATTACATCCCTTATAAAAATTTAAAAGACAAATCACCTTAGGTGCGAGTTAGCACCATCGCCTTGGACCTTCAAAAGGGTATGTGCTCCAAAAGTCACGAACACAAATACGTCAGATCAGTGAAGGGTTGAGGGGAAACCTTCAGTTCCTTTTAGCGTCAGCTTGGTTTGGGGAACCTGCAGCAATGAGGGTCACTACGTATGCTTTGGAAGAAGCTTATACAGTTTGGGAAGGGGTTTTTATTGATAAAAAAGAAGAATCTACTTAAGTAGCGGTGAGGGCGAGCTAACCCAACACACCAAATCAACATAGTATTCATGTGAACTTGCAACATTATTATTACGTGATATTTCTATCTTGACATAGTTTAATTTTATAAACATGCGATAGAAATGAAATGAAATAACAAATGGTGCCACCGTTCGATGACTTTTACCTCAACCGTCTGAACCACCTATACAAAACTTACCATTTCCTTCCCTGCCACGAAAATATAGTAAGCTTTCACAGTTTAAATATACATAGCATGTCATTGGTCGGACTAGGGATGGTCGGCTGTCTTTCTGCTTCGTGTAGCTAGCCCTTAGTGGATGTCCCGATTCATCCCGTGCTAGGACTTCAGCTAGCAAATATTTTACCCAGGCCGAAGCGGTCCCAGTGCCCGCTGATCGTTCGTAGAACTTCTTCTCTTCTGCATAAGTTGTCCTTGACCACACATCATCTCAAAACTAAGTTATCAAACGAGGCATGTAATATAACATAAGTAATTAAACTTCATAGCATACTCTGATAGTATAGTCTATCTACTCAAGTGATCATATTGCAATTATATACTACTCATTCCACAGTTATAGATAAATAAGTTCTAGATACAACTGAAATGTAAATATGTACATGCATAGCGGATAAGCATGCAACAAAGTGATTGTTCTATAATTTCTATATTATAAGCATGAGTATTACATGTCTACTTCTTATTATCTTTGACTCATTTTTATTATTATGGTATCATTAATTAGAATGCACAAACGAGTCAGATTATTAAGAGTGAAGACACGGAAGAAGGCGCTAATCAAAAGTAAGGCCACTCACAAGTTGGTGAATCGAGGAAGAGAAAATAAGATATCTTCAGGACTCCGCTCGCGCATAGCCTACACGATCAACTGCAAGCACTAACAGATGATCAATATCTTCTTACCTTGATCTCCTAAAGTTTCATACGAATTAGGAAGTTCAAAGAACGAAGACAACAAAATCCATCAAAATTGTTCAAGAAAGCGTAAGTCAAAAAACTAATAAGAAAGCAGCCAAGCGGCATCGAAAACGAACAAAGAAACTACCATAACAAAAAGGCCACTCGCGACACTGCCGCTGAGTCCTTCCTTGTGGCATAATCCGTTGAATATGGGACTTGATTCTGAAGAAACCAATCCATAACAAGAAAAAAATCTTTTTTTAATTTGTCCCGATCGAATGATACCAAGTATTTCTTAGTCGCACTTCCCGAAAAGGGGAACGGAGCACTACAACAATGGCTGATGTTGGTCTAGATGGGGCCGACCCTAGTGCTGTCAGGTTAGCCAACGGGTGGAGGGGATCAAGAAGGTGGAAATTTAAGGACCGTAAAGCAACTCTAAGGGGGTGAATAAAGTACAAAAGAATAATCTACCTAATTTAAGATTATCAAAATAAAGGTAGTTGCTAACTAACAGTGTATATAAAGAAAGTAAAGTAGAAAGAGAAAGCAAATGCAAACACCAAGATGTATACTAGTTTCCCTCTAAGAGGACTAGTCCAGTCCTGAGAACCCAAGCTCAAAGTTTTATCCACTATAATCAATAATAGTGAATCACAAGCTTTGATCCGAAGGCTTGCCAATTCTTTATACCATGAGGTTTGATCCGAAGTCTCGCAACTTCATAGCTAGAGAGAGAGAGTAACTGATGGAATAAATCTCTTTTACAACTCTGTAGACTTCTAGACTGAGACCGCACTTGGCAATAGGAAGGCTAGAGAGTTGCTCTTTGAGATGGGAAAGTTAAGGCTTAGATGTTTGCTCACAATAGGATAGAAGATTAAGAATTGTTGAGTGAGTAGGAATGTAAAAATCTAATCCTATTTATAATCTGTGTGCAAAAAGAATTCGGCCAGAATTTAGATAGGGTTTAATTCAAATTTCTAACCGTTGGGCCAAGAAATCAGGAGCTAATTGAACTAGTTGATTTCACAACAAAAGGGTAACCTAGTTCGGTCCGAGTTCAGCATGAGTTTGACCCGAGTTCAGTTTCTAACATGGCAGACTTTGTTAATGAATGTGGCCAGATTTGGTTGATAGGTTCTTTGGTTTATTTGAGTGGACTAGGTATCTGGGTATAGGTACTTGAATTTGCCAGTGCGACTCAACTTACATCAATCCTAGATTCAAATAAATAAAAGATTATATTGAATAGACATAATATAGATGACGTGTAATAAAAGTGTTAAGGCTTTAGATCATGACATATCAATGCATGGTTTAGTTAACTATCAAAATCAAGTTGACTAGACCGGATGAACCAACAATTTCCCCTATTTTGATAATTGACAAACTATAAATGATACTGCAAGTCTTTGATATATAAGGCTCCCCCGTAATTGTGGAGCAGTTAACATGCTAAAGGCAATGTTTGTCAAGTATCATCTTGTATGCTAGTATCATGTATATCTTTCTTCCCCATTATCATTTGATCGAAATGGCATGCTACCCTGAAATCGGTGAGATGACAAAAAAAATAAGAGAGTAAAGTGTATACAAGATAACATATAATGACAAAAGAAAATTGCTTTAAACTTTATTCATTTGAAAAGAAAAAATAAAAAAGCAGATGTGTAGTAGAGACATCATAGTAGAGCACCTAAAAGTAAACTTTTAAATATTCAAATCTATTAAGTAACTAGTTGTCATTTTCTTCATCTTCATCATTAGGTTCAACTATTCTATTTGGATCGAAGAAGGCATTTGTTGGATCCAAATATCGCTGAACATAGGGGTGATTAATACGAAATTCTTGTTGATTCGAATTTCGAAGAATCGGAAGAGGTCTGACTGGATGCTTTAATAGGGTGTACTGGATGTCTATCAAAGTGTTGCCAAGAGCCTGGGTCTAAAGAGTTTAGCGATGATCAGTAGCACGATTGTGTATATCTTCTTTGTGGAAGCGATTACACAACTGATTGAAAATAGACTCTAAGGTTTACGATTGTTCATCAAAAGGAGGGACGAAATCAATCGGATGTGTGTTGGAGCTTGATGATGAGTTATAAGGTAGAAGCATAGTTGGCTCAATTCTTTGAATTCTATTGAGGTATAAAGGTTCCTCAAGATATGGACAAGTATCCAATAGAATATTGAAATAGCCAAAAATTGTTAGCAAGTATATGGCGTAAAGTAGTGGACGTCATTCCTTGTGACGTTGAACCATTTAAGATAAGATGGTCTGGGGAACATTAAAGTTAATACCGAAATGCAAGTGATATAAAGCTGATATTTCTATATAAGACACCTCATCAAAGTAAGTTTTCTTAGGTAGAAAAGATGAAAAGATAATATAATACATTTTAAAGAAGTGACAATTCAAGTATCTAGAATAAAATTTTCCAAGTGGACATTCAGGAGGGTGACAAAGGATATTTTTGAAAGAATCTAGAGTTAAGCCATGGCTGAATTGAACTTGCGTGATATTGACTAAGGTTTGTCCATCAGCGGGAATGTGTAGGATTTTACCCAAATCGTCCGTATCAAATTCAATTGGAATGCCACAAACTCTAGATGAAATAGTTTTATGTTCATATGTTAAGTTACAATAGAATATTTGAATAGCATTAGTGTAAATATTGGTACGGGTTGTAACAAGTTCTTCAAGTTAAAGTTTTTGAAGAATAGGTAGATAGTCTTTGCCTTGGGAAGAAAAGTTAATAGGATGGCCAAGACAGACATGTCGCTTAGAGAAGTCATTAAACCAATCATTTAAAATTTTGAGGCTTCGAAAAGTGAAACCGTCGAATTCTCCTCTTTTTGGCATAATGGGACAGAAAAGAGAGTTGGAAAAGGAATCTATTTTCCTTTTAGGGGTCATTGGGAGAGGATGTAGGAGGAAAAACTAAGTTTATTTGTGGATGAGGGGATGCCTTTCGTTGTTCTGAATAGATAAGCCACAAAAAGATGTATAGATAGAGTAGCAAAAACCTAAATCAGGAAGAAGATTAATGACATAACATATTTTGGAATTAAACTAACCGAGTTCGGTCCGAGCTTAGCCCGAGTTCGGTCTGAAATCTATTAACATTTATTTCCAGAATATTAATGTAACTTTAATCGATATTATGTCTTTCTTGACTTGATATAAATACAGAATAATTAGTGATGAACTTAAATCATACGTTTTCAAGAGTTTAAATCATCTCGGAATAGCTGTAGGGCCGGATCCCAGCTAGCGGTGGTACGAAGATACTTAAATACCGTGTCGCTTAAGGTTTTTATACTTTTTTTACGAAAGGGCCCTTTTCGCTTGTATCCAAAATTTTCAAATCTGTTTAAAAAATGTGACAAAAAATTAAAGCATCTTATGATTTTTATATTTTATCAGAATCCAAAAGACCTAATTCTCGACGGATAAAGTTGAATCGATCTTCAACTAAAGGTGTAGTAAAGATGTCTTCTAATTGATGTTCTGCGTCCACATACTCTACACAAATATCTCCGTGTAATTGATGATCCCTTAGAAAATAATGACAGATTTCTATGTGCTTAGTGCATGAATGGCATACTGGATTCTTTGTGAGATTAATGGTGCTAGTGTTATCACAGAGAGTATGAATGTTCATGCAGATTGAAGTCTTCTAGGGTTTGCTTCATCCATAAAATTTGAGCACAACAACGTCCTACGGTGATATACTCTTCCTCAGTTGTTGATAATGCAACCGAATTTTATTTTTTGCTAAACCAGGAGACTAAAGACTTTCTTCGGAAATGATAGGTGCCGCTGGTGCTTTTTTGATTAACTTTGCATCGAGTAAAATCATCATTCGAGTAACTAACAAGGTCAAAGGATGTGGTTTTGGGATACAATAAGCCTACCGATAAAGTCTCTTTAAGGTATCTAAAGATACGCTTAACTGTCAACAAATATGATTCCTTTGGATTATCCTGATATCTAGCACAAAGGCATACAACAAACAAAATGTCTGGGCGACTAGCAATTAGATATAACAAACTACCAATCATACCTCGATACTTACGTATGTTTGTTGCTTTACTTCTTTTATCAAGGTCAATCTTAGTGGATGTTGCCATTGGAGTTCCGATAGGCTTTGCATTTGCTTTACTTCTTTACTTCTTTTATCAAGGTCAAACTCGATACTTACGTATGTCTGTCGGGTACAAGTGCTCGTCGGGATCTGGAAAATGTACCAGGTCCTCAAAGGGACATAAAAAGTACACAAGAATCGACATAAGTTCAGTACCGCATATTACCCCTAGAGAGACGGGCAGTCGATAAGGACTATTCAGACTCTCGAGGATATGCTTCCCACTTGTGTTACAAATTTCAAATGCTCTTGGGAGGATCATCTTCACCAAGTAGAGTTTTCTTACAACAACAACTACCAGGCAAGTATCGAGATATCACCATTTGAGGCTTTATATGGATGGAGATGTCACACTCCTCTATCTTGGGATGATGTTGATGAGAGAGTCTTGTTGGGACCAGAGATAATTATTGATGCAGCTGAGAAGTTAAAGCTCATTATAGATAGACTTCGGGTGGAGCAGGACAGACAACAGTATTGTGTTGACAACCACTAGAGACCTTTGGAGTTTGAGGTATAGATTTTGTTAGTATGGCTTGTGATTGCTTTGTTTTAGGTTAAGTGTTAAGGCTTTGTTTGTTGTAGGTTGGCGATCTGGTATTCTTGTAGATTTCTTTGACATAGGGCACGATTCGCTTTGGTGGAGATAGAAATCTTAGTCCATGGTACATCAGACCCTTCGGTGTTATTACCAGGGTCAGTGCAGTCGCCTACAAACTAGACTTGCTGCCTACACTAGAGGGAGTGCATGATGTGTTCTATGTGTCATAGTTGAGATGGTACGGGGCAGATCCTAGTCACGTGTTGGATCACTCAGAGATCGAGATGGGTCTGACTCTTAGCTATCTAGAGCAGCCAGTAGAGATTCTGGATCACATGGAGAAGGTATTGTGGAACCCAAAGATTCCTTTAGTACACGTCGCGTGTAGGCTTTATATGTGTAGGCATCACTCTCCCGGAGAGTCTACCGGGGATAGGGAAGCCAAGATGCACAAGCGATTTCTTATCTCTTTGAGCGCAAGGTATCATTATTTTTTGCTGGCTGTGATTGCTTGTTATAGTGCTAGTTCTTTAATTAAATTTTGAGGACAAATTTTTTTCTAAGGAATATAAACTTGTCAGTACCCCATTTCGAAATGAGAGTATTCTTATCATTTAGCATATTTATTATTTAGTGATTAAATATTTATATTATGTGCTACTAATTGATTATATGGTGTTGTGCGATTTATTAATTTTTAGTGGACTAGCCTATTTTATTTGGACTTGTCATTAGTGGACCCATTTGTTTGTCATGTCACAATGAGCCTAATATTGGATTAGGCCTATAAGACTCATTCCCTTAATTAATTAAGGAGATTAGATTAGTTTCATGTAGAATTAGAAGTTTTCTAATATATCCCTCTAATTAAATCTTTTCTCTCCGTATTATCTATTTGGTGAGCGATTATGTCCCTTCTTCTATACTCCTTCATGAAAATAATCAATAATGTTCTCTTGTAACCTTGCTAAGTCCAATGATTGATAAAGCCACTAATGTCACAAGTTTTATGCCACTATTATAAATCAATGAATTATATTAATATGAGGGAAGTTCAATCATATAACAAAGGGAAAGATATAATCATTTTGTCATGGTTTGGTACCATGACTTAGCGATAAATTGGAGTCTACGGACTACCAATCGAATCAATGAATAAGTATGCTAAATGAGATTGGTTAAATGTGCATTGTTGCTCTAAATTTTTTATTACCTTACACTGCTATTTATACTAATCATGTAGTCGTAGATGCATTATATGGTCATGGACAACTTGTGCATAAGATAGTAAATTTCCTCGAATGAAACCTGGGGCACTGGGGATCGTTCGTCCCGGAGGAAATAATAGCACTTTTGTAGCACCGGGTATAAGCGGGACATTCATTGAGGCTTACTACCTGCTTTGAATGGAGTATCGTACGCCCATCGAAGTCTTATACGGTATGTCCATCATGGTATTACACCATAAATGACCTAGTAGGAATGAGTTTCATACTAATGATGTCTTATGCAGGGGCGATAAGAATAATCCTGTAGATTATACAGGAACAGCCATTGGTCAAAGTAAGATTTTCATATGTTCAAAGCTTATATATATTTTACTACATGAACTGTTTTTTAAGAACTATTGCCTATAGAAATGTTGCATATATAATGTTGTATATTAAACTACTACTTAAATTAAGAAGTATTGGTTTAGGTGAGCGGGCCAGTTCTGCTCACTAGTAAAGTTGAGTACTGACCCATGTGTCTGTAGGAAAACCAGATGACCGAGATACCGAGGGTGCTCAAGGGAGTTAAAGCTTTTTGTTGTAGTCTTTTCAAGCTTTTTCATATTTTAAAGTATTTCAAAAGATTTTTAGTTGTTGCTTTCAAGTTTTTGAGAAAGTAATAAAGGGGCATAATGTATAGGATAAGAACATTATTCCATGTCAGCCTAAAATTCTTTTTTTTCTGAAAATTTGTTAGTCGTTCAGACATTTCTATTTCGGTGCTGGAAAAATTGTACTTCATTGGAATAAATCAATAAAAGAGATATTTTCTTCCTATACAATGTGTGCTTTATAATCTGCTGCTGTGTTATGAAACTATTTACAAAAGATATTTGACAAGTGCGTACGTTCTTGCCTTGTACAAGTTTGATACCCGACTTGTATGACATCATGTCCAACGAGGATGAGTGGTTCTACAGAACAGAATGCAAGGATGAATCGGTTCTGTGGAACTGGGGCATGATAATTCGTATCAGAGCCAGGTTTAAAGTTCTCCATATTTCAAAAATTGGTTTTGAAGTGGAAGTTTTCAAACAATAACAATTTTCTCAAATGATTTACTTTTTGATAATGCTGCATAAACTAATGTTCTATAAAATAAGCCAATAAATATTTTATGAGTGCAAATGGAAATTATTTCTTTTGTAAATGAATAAGGGTAATAGCGCAAAGGCGACATCGTTGTCTGATCCAATGGAGAAAGTAATAAAAATATTAGGGGCACATAGGAAGCAGAGAAATGCACATCACAAGATGATTAAGATACAACATCATGAGCTTCAAGCGCAACTAACAAACCAGTTTCAAGCACGATTTGATGTGCAACAGCAACAAGTTGATTACTTGTCTCAAAATGGTGGTTACATTAACTGAGAATAACAAGGAGACCAAAGTGGTTGCCGCAAAAGAGATAGTTGTTGTAGAAGTAGAGAAAACATAACAGCCTCCAACAAGACGACCAATATTCAAGTTTACTGAATTCAAAAGCTGTAATTCGCTTGAGTTCAATGGCACAGTGGAACTAGAGAAAGTAATGGGCTTTCTAAAGACTTAGGAGGGCATCTTTCGTATGTTGGATGTGCAAGGCACCAAAATGGTGGATTGTGCTGCTGTGCAGCTGTGTCTTAAAGCAGAAGACTGGTGGAAGTCCAAGAGACGAGCACTGTGCGGTGCCAACCAAGAAGCTAAAGTTTCTTGGGTGATATTTAAGCATGTGTTCACCACACATTTTATTCCACCAGCTGTCCATTACAGAAAGAAAAAAGAGCTCGTAGTGCTATAGCTGGGCAATATGTCCGTCAGAGATTACGAAACAAAGTTCTTAAAGCGATCCAAGTTCGGCGGCTACATGATACCGAACGATGAGGCAAAATGACTGCAATTTATTGAGGGTCTGAATGAAGGCTTACAGGTTGATGTTCTTGACCGAAACTTGCAACGTATCAGGAAGCCTATGAAGCGGCTCTCGAGATAGAGAAATTTCATCCTCGAGGGGCGACATAGCACAACTGTTGGAACAACTACAAATGTCTAATGGAATCAAGTGGGTCAGATGCTCCAAGTGTCAAAACACAAATAAAAACAGGGGGCCCTATCAGCGATCGTACTATAAAAGGTGTAATCGGGTTGGACACTATCAAGATGAATGTTGGGTTGGATATTTTAAGTGTGGCAGTTTGGATCACAAGGCTGTATGGTATAATAGTGGGGGAAAAAAATTAGAATCACGATCAATTTCGTAATCAGAATCATGATCAAAAGTACAATCATAATCGTGGACAAGCGCCATAAGCTCCATAGGTGGCAGCTATGAGTGCTCAGAACCCACGACAAGGAGGATAGGGTAGTGTATTCGTACTGACTCAAGAAGAAGTGCTTGCCTCAAATACTGTCATTACAAGGATATTGCTTTATAGAGATATATCTGCACATGTACTATTTGATTTTGGTGCTACACATAGCTTCATATCATCTATATTTGCTAATGAACACAAATTTTGTAAGACACCATTAGATACGAATCATATTGTCAACACTCTGTCCGAAATAGATTTTCCTGCCAATTCAATTTGTAGGGATGGTTACATTTACATAGGGGCAAAGTACGTATCCTTTTTGTTACGACATCATCTTGGGAATGGATTGGCTCGGGGAATGGAATGCACCAATTGACTGTGCAGAGAAGAGAGTTGTGTTTCAAATTTTTGGCTCGACAGGGATTTCTTATTTGTGTAGTATGGCGGCTAAAATAGTGGTGGTGGTATCTGTAATGACGGTAAGACGTATACTATATTCGAGGTGTAAAGGGTACCTTGCTTCTGTACAGGACACTCGGATGAAGAGAGCAGACTCGGGTGAAACCAATATCGTAACAAAATTCCCCTACGTGTTTCCAGAGGAAATACCTAGAATGTCTCCAGACCAAGAAATTGAGTTCAGTATTAACACATTTTCGGATGCTCGCCCGATATCAAAAGCACTATATCAGATGGCCCCTACCTAATCGAAAGAACTGAAGTCACAACTACAAGATTTACTAGATCGTGGCTACATTCGTCCCATGGTTTAACCTTGGGGAGCTCCAGTGCTATTTGTGAAGAAGTAAGATGGCATAATTCATCTTTGCATAGATTATCGAAAATTAAACAAAGCGATAGTCTGTAACAAGTATTTGTTGTCACGCCCCAGTCCCAAAATACGTAGGACTAGGAATACGTAACACGCCCAACCGTATGTATATGAACCCCAATATATGGAAATCATATACATACGTACGTTGTATATGAATATGCAATCCACCAGTGGTAATATACTATCACAACAAGTCATACAGAATCTATATCTCATCCACAACACCAATAATAAGTAGGAATAAAGAGCTAAAAAATAACTGGATATCGAAGATAAGTATCAAGTATAATAGTCGGGTGGAAACAAATCCACTACAAAACGACTATACTGTAGTAGCAAAAAGATCTATAAACAGCAAAAATAATCACAGCTACTTTGAGGGTAAGACCTCCTCAGTCTGGTAAGTAGAGTCGGGTCCAGGTCCGTACTCCTGTGGATACTCCTGCTTGTCCATATCTGGAAAGGGACCTGGTCCTCAGAGAGACGTAATAAGCTACATAATAATATGCCAATAAGTACTGAAATATAAACATCTAAAGGGTCGCCTAACCGTCTAAGTGAATGCAATTTGAGAACAACTTTCCCAACGCATGGGCTATCTGGCCATAATAGGATTGGCATAATTCTCTAGGAGAATCAGGGGCCTACAAGCGTACCGTCTTTTGAACGACAAAGGCCACCTACAATATATAGGATCACAACCACCCGTTTCTCCAACGGAGAATCCGAGTGAACTAGGGAAAGTGTAAAGGAGCCCAAACGCCTTACTTGTTGTTCTCCCCTCCCCATGCTCTAAGCATGCCACATCCATGACACGATAAAATCTCTAAATAAATACAAGGTCTACTAGCATACAAAGTTTCTATTAGCAGCCATTCCTAACACACGGCCAATACGTACATGAGGTAAGACCTGTCACGCAGTCCATGATCTATATGAGACTCACCACTCATATAACAACTGTGTCACAGCCAATGAATCTAATGATGCTCCATAATCCTCGGGTAGTCTCATAAAATAGGTCCAAAATCTACATAAATGAACATCTATATAAGCAGAATTAAATATGCATGTATTGGTTGGAATGTAAATATCAATACAATGGCAAGGTATACTTGCCAAGCAAAAGTCCTGAAGAGTGCAACGTCCAATACAATGTTTTAGTTCGTTGTAATAAGAAATGGGATTAGGGTTTCAAAGAGTTGTAATAACATACATATATATAGTCATAAGAGGCGGTGGGGGTTAATTAATGGTTAAGGAATTACTGTCGCTGTTGTTTCTCTTTCATTGGTTTAGGTTACGGTTGGGGAGATTTTAGTAATAACAGGTAAAGAGGCGGTGGAAATAAACTACTGATATTTTCCCACATGTGCGGAGGAGAGAAATATGCGGTGGAGTTCTGTTTTATGCACGGAGCAGTGGAAATTTGCTTTACGCGCGAATCAGAATTTAGGCGGTGGTGGAGTTTACGCTTGGGTTTGTTTTACACGTAGAGAAAGGAATTTAGGCGGGTGGGGTTTTTACGCTCAGATGAAGTAAGAAGCGGTGGAGTGAGTTTACGCGCGAAATTGGAAATAGCAAAGTTGGTTTGCTACTGCTATTGTTGATATTTTCTACACAGGTTTGGGTGCAAGCGGGTAGTAGCTTTAGGAGTTGTGGTTTGGGTTTGATCCAATAGGGATTCTATATATATATTAATACATAGAAAACTCTAAAAAATTATATTGGTGCATATGTTAAGCCAGCAACTGTCCAAAGGATCTCCTACATGGAATAAATTAGGAAATTTTTTATAATGGCTCCATAATACTCTAATTGCTCAAACATCTCAAAATAAAATCTAATAAAATCTATCTCTCTATTTATCTCATAACTACTATAAATAATAAATTATATAATAATAATAGAAAAATACGGTTTTCAGAATTAGGGGTCTTACATTCTACCAAACTTATAAAAATTTTGTCCTCGAAATTAAACTAAGCCATGGTAGAAAGTCAAGGATGGTATAAGTTATAAATGAACAAAGTAATTTCATACCTTGGTCAATGAATAGGTTCGAAAAATGTTGGCGCATGTCGTCCTCGTGCTCCCAAGTAGATTCTTCTGGCGCGCCATGCTTCCATGCTACGCGGACCAAGTGAATAAACTTGTTCCTAAATACTTTCTTTCGACGATCAAGGATCCCCATGGGTTGCTCTTGATATGACAAGCTCGGCCCAATGGTGATCTCCGAATGGTCAAAAAAATGACTGCTGTCTGCCACATAACGTCTGAGCTGCGACTCATGGAATACGTCATGTACTCTCTCAAGTGAAGGTGGTAGCGCAAGTCGATATGCCACTTCTCCCACTCTTTCTAGCACGTCAAAAGGTCCAATATACCTTGGACTCAACTTGCCGCATCCTCCGAATCGAATGGTGCCTCTAGTAGGTGATATCCTTAAGAAGATATGATCGCCCTCTTTAATCTCCAAAGGACGACGATGAAGGTCTGCCCAATATTTTTGCCTGTCTTACGCTGCTCTTAAGTGTCCTTGTATTTTCTTAACTGTCTCAACGGTGTTGACCACTAACTCTGGTCCCAGAATCTGACGTTCTTCCACATCACTCCAACATACAGGAGACCTACACTTTCATCCATACAATGCTTCAAACGGAGCCATCTAGATGCTCGCCTGATAGCTATTGTTGTAAGAAAATTCCATAAGATGTAGGTGGTCCTCCCATGATTCTCCAAAGTCTAGTATACAAGCCCTCAATATATCCTCCAATGTTTGAATAATACGTTCTGATTGCCCATCTGTCTGTGGGTGATAAGATGTACTAAACTTTAGACGAGTTCTAAGACTTTCTTGCATGCTCCTCCAAAA
This sequence comes from Iris macrosiphon, assembly GCA_036927795.1. NCBI lineage: Eukaryota > Viridiplantae > Streptophyta > Magnoliopsida > Asparagales > Iridaceae > Iris > Iris macrosiphon. The sequence continues at coordinate 109,242,346 of JAYESA010000005.1, forward strand.
GTGCGATGTAAAGCGCGAATCCCTGTCTGATACAATGCTAACGGGTACACCGTGCAACCTCATGATCTGCCTCATATATAAGTCAACCAAAGCTTCTGTAGATTGGCCAACTTTAAAAGGCAAGAAATGGGATGACTTAGTGAGTCGGTCCACTATTACCTATACTGCATCTCTACCACTTGGACTCCTAGGAAAACCTATGACTAAGTTCATAGTGATGTGTTCCCACTTTCACTCTGGAATTGGGAGTGGTTTTAATAATCCTGCTGTTCTCTGGTGCTCTGCCTTTACTTGCTGGCATACCAAACATTTAGCTACAAAGTGAGCTATCTCTTTTTTTATTCCATGCCACCAAAAATGCTGTCTTAAGTCACGATACATTTTGGTGCCCCTAGGATGAATAGAATATATCGAATTATGAGCTTCTGTCATTAGCTCCTATCGAATTTCTCCATTTGGAACATAAAGACGATCACCACATCGTAATGTCCGTCATCATGGATGTGCAGTCCTGTCTGTTCTTCGGCCTCTTTCCTTTCCTTTAATCTTCCGAATCTGGTGTCTGTAGGCAATGTTGCCTTGATTCTTTCTACTAGTGATGATTGTATTTGTAAGTTGGCTAGTTTCCCGTCTGCTCCGGGTAATATTACTTCAATGCCAAGACCTTGCAAATCCTTCAATAATTCCTTCTGTGTTGTTAGGAAATAAGCTGCTGGCTTCCGGTTTAACGCATCTACTACAACATTAACCTTGCCTGGGTGATAATGTAGCTCTATTTCGAAATCTTTTATCAATTTAAGCCATCGACGCTGTCTCATATTTAACTCCTTCTGCATAAAGACGTACTTTAGGCTTTTATGGTCTGTATAGATTTTTACTTTTTCTCCATATAAGTAACATATTCTATGAGCATTTACGCAAAACAGTAGAATGTTACGTGGACGACATAGCCGTCAAGAGCCGCCTTAAAGATGATCACATTCAAGACTTGAGGACGGTATTCGAGTTAATGTGCCAACATCAACTCAAGATGAACCCTATGAAGTCCTTTCTGGGTGTATCTAGTGGCAAATTCCTGGGATTTGTCATTACCGCCAAAGGCATCCAATTGGACCCCGACAAAGTCCAGGCCATCGTAGAAATGCGACCGTCCCATAATCTGAGGGAACTCCGGGGATTTTAAGGCCATCTGGCTTATATCTGGAGATTCATATCCAAACTGTCGGGGAGATGTCATCCCTTTTCGTATCTCATGAAAAAAGGTGTATCCTTCGTATGGAACGAAATCTGTCAGCAAGCGTTCGGAGATATCAAGTGCTATCTCACCAGTCCGCCAGTTCTGGTGCCTCCCATCATGGGAAGACCAATCTTGCTGTACGTTCGAGCGATGGATCATTCGCTAGGAGCTCTTCTCACACAGAAGAACGATATGGGGCATGAACAGGCTATCTACTACCTCAGCAGGATGATGGTCGGAGCCGAACACCGGTACAACCCAGTGGAGAAAGAATGCTTGGCTCTGATGTTCGCTATCCAGAAGACGTGGCACTATGTCACCGGCCAGACTATTCATATCATCTTCAGGATCAACCCTCTTTGAGTACTGATGAGCAAGCCAAGTGCTCTTAATTCCTGACTCGCGACTTGGGCGATGCTGTTAACACCATATGACATGGTATACGTCCCGCAGAAGTCCATCAAAGGCCAAGCACTGGCCGACTTCCTAGCTGCTCATCCGATCCCGGAGGCCTCCAAATTATACGAGAACATTCTCGACGAAGTTGTAGAATATAATTCCGTAATGGAAAGTGACGCATGGCAACTGTTCTTCGACGGCGCCTCCAGGACTGGTCCCAGGGAAAACGTGGTTTCAGGGGTAGGAATCGTCCTGGTCACTCCTGATAAACTCGTCATCTACCTAGCATATTCTCTTAGTGAGCCATGCTCCAACAATGTGGCAGAGTACAACGCTCTGCTAATCGGGCTCCAAGTCGCCAAAGAGCTGGGGGTCGAGTCCCTGGAAGCTTTCGGTGATTCTCTGTTTATAGTCAATCAAGTCAGGGGAATATATGAAGTCCGGAATCCAGACCTCATCCCCTATCACCAAGCAACGGTCGAGATAGCCATAACATTCAAAGGGTTCTTCCTAGAGCATGTACCTCGATCTCAGAATCTGGAAGCTGATGCCTTAGCCAGTCTAGCTGCGGATTTAGCCACTCCTATAAGAAGGCAGGATTCGATAATCCTTCTTAACAGAGATTTATTCTGTGTGAAGAACAACTTTCACATAGAACGCAGCTACGCTGTGAACACAGATTCCCCTAGAAGAGACTGGAGAAGTCCCTTCATAGATTTCGTCGCGTACGAAATCTTGCCAGAGGACCCCAAAGAAGCAGTATCCGTCAAAAGACGATCATTACGCTTCTACTTCGATGCATCTTCACAATGCCTATATCGCCGGACCTACGATGGACTGCTATTGAGATGTCTCTCTGGCGACTAAGCACAACAGATTATTCGGGAAGCTCACGATGGCGTATGCGGAGCACATCAGCCGGGTCCTAAGCTACAAGATCGTATAAGGAGAATGGGCTATTACTGGCCCACTAGGATCGCAGACGCGATCAACTATGCAAGACAATGCAGAGCCTGTCAGGTTCATGCAGACTTCATACATCAACCGTCTGAATAGCTATATCCTACGGTTGCATCCTGGCCTTTCGAAGCATGGGATATGGATATCATTGGTCCTATTCACCAGTCTTCTTCCAGAGGTCACCGGTTTATACTGGCCATCACGGATTTCTTCTCTAAATGGGCAGAGGCGATCCCTCTTATTGAGGTAAAGGCGTCTAATGTAATCAGCTTCATCAAGCATCACGTCATTTATCGCTTTGGGATTCCCCGAAGGATAATCCATGACAATGGGCCTCGGTTCATCAGCCAAGCGTTTCATCGATTTTGCGATAAAAATCGGATACATAATATTGCCTCTACGGCATATTATCCAGCTGCTAATGGTTTGGCGGAAGCTTTCACTAAAACCATTATCAAACTCTTGAAGAAGTTTGTCTCTTCAAACAAAAGAGATTGGAATGAGAAGGTGGGCGAATGTCTCTGGACATACCGCACAACGGTACGAATACCGACAGGTTGTACCCCATTTTCACTGGTCTACGGAAGCGAAGCAGTTCTCCCCATTAAAATCCAGATCCTAACTCAGGATAGCCGTGGCTAATGAGCTGACTCAAGAAAAGAATGACCTGTTAAGGCTTCAAGAGCTAGAAGGATTAGACGAGAAATGCCTCCAAGCTGAACAGCGCATCACGCTCTATCAAGCACGCATTTCCAGAGCTTTCAATCATAAAGTAAAGTAAAGAGAGTTCAAAGTCGGCGAGCTAGTTTTAGCCGTAAGAAGGCCGATGGTCCTTACTCACAGGAGTAAAGGCAAATTCCAGCCCAAGTGGGAAGGCCCTTATGTGATCGAGGCAACGTTCTCAAACGGCGCTTACAGGTTATCCCAGCCTAATAGAGACCTGTTAATGGCTCCTATCAACGGTAAATTCCTGAAAAGGTACTATGCTTAACCTCCTCTACTCAAGTGGAATATAGCGAGAATCTCAATTCTGACAAAACTACTTCCAAAAGAAAAACTAGTTGGGTCATATTCTATCATGTCCATATAACCTCTGAATTGATATGTTCGACTAATTTGGGAAATACGATACCTATCACGTCCATATTACCTCTGATAGCGTCTTGTCTACCAACTTTAGTCAAAGCATATTCTATCATGTCCGTATGACCTATGAATAGATATATCCTACCAAAGCATATTCTATCATGTCTGTATGACCTCTGAATATGTATATCTTGCTAAAAGTTTATCGAGAGTCTATCACGTCCATACTACCTCTGATATCACTCCTGCCCAAACATGTCATTTACATTCCGAAATGATGGGTCCACAAAGTCAGAAAAGATTCGCTTTATTTATTCCCAAAAAGAGTAGAATTATATTTGGAAAGCAAAAAGAAGAAAGGGTACATCATTGTGGGGGAGCGGTCAGATCGCGAATCAGCTGTACCAGTGCAGCTATCCTCTCATTCCTGCAAACCAAGGCATCAACGCTGGCCCGCTATAGCCGTGCCTCGAGATTGTTCATAAAGGACAGCTCGCCCCTTGCCTGAAGAGAGCCAGCACGGCCAGCTTCTGCATGCTCCAGATCCCGTCGTGCTGTACTCAGTCGACCAGTCGCTATATCTAGACCGGCCAACGACTGAGAAGCCCACTCCTCTGCCAGAGTGAGTTTTTACTTCAACTTGCGGTCCCTCTCTACGTTCCCTTCATGCTCGGATTGGCACTTCGTCTGAAGAGCAAGAGCCTCCTCCACGACAGCTTATCTTTCATCCATCTCCAGCTTATGTGCTTTGATGGAGTTATCTAGGCTTTCCAGCTGTTTAGTAAGCCGCACAGTCATGAGGTCGTATCTGGCCTGGACCTCAGCTTCAAGGTTGCCCCGAGTCAGCTATAAGTATTCGTTAATAGGTTGCTCCAAACCACTAACCATCGCCTCCAGGGCGTCAGCTACCCCAGAATCGCCGAACTCCTTGACCGCTTCGATCGAAAACTGAGAAGCCTTCTTCAGACGCTCGAAGTCTAGATTCTTTGCCATCACCATTGATATCAGTATTTTCAAACTGGTATAAAAGAGGCTGGTATATTGCTCGGTCAGCGCAACTAGATCCGATTGGATGCCAGGAGTGGCCGCGATATTGGCAAGTCCCCCTCCAGGAATGATTGCAGACGAGGTGGCCACAGCCGCCGCCTCGACGGGTGGTGCGACCGAAGGAGGTGCGACAACGACGGTCGAAGTCATCGGCATACTCGCGAGAGGCGAGGTCACGATAACGGGTTCGTCCTCTCCTTGAGATGACAAAACCACTCCGGGTGAGCTGGCCCCCGAAGATATTTCCTCCTCGAAGTCGGGCGCCTCCGTATCATCGCCAGGAGCCCGAGCAGAGCCAGAAGGCGCTTCAACGCTAGACTCCCCGTGGACGCCATCCCCTGAGAAGAGGACAAGAAAGTTGATATCAATATGATAGTAATCTTTCTAAGAGGAGACATAAAGATGACATTTACCCGTAGCCAACGGTATATATGTCGCATCTGCAGCCGATGTAGCTAAATCACGCCTTAATGACGCAATATGAACCGTCATACCTGGAGAAGGGGGTGGGCTAACCGATATCGCCAGGTGCTCTACCGAGCCTTCACCAAGACGCGGTCGAGGTTCGTCAGCTGGAATCTCGCCAGGCATGCTCACGGACACGGCAGTTTAAAAACTCTCAAAACTGCGAAAATATGGAGTTTTTACGCTGGCATATTAAAAATGTGTGCGTAAAAGATGAAAACGTCTCCGTGCGTCATCTTCCTCAAAGAGGCTATCAGTACAGAAGACGACCTAGCGTGGTCATGTTCAACGTGTGCGAAGGATTTTTCGTCGTTCTTTGTCATCCCAAAGGCTCCACCTCTAAGGCCAGGTGCGCTACTCGTCGGCGGGATGCTTCGCTCAGAAGAAAGTTCACCTTGCCCGACCGAAGACTCTCGCGCTGGGGCAGAAGAACGAGAAGAAGAACCTATACCCTTTCCCTTAGTGGAGGGGATTAGTTTCGGCGCCATTTCTGAAAACTCGGAGTACTCGGAAGAAGAACGAGGGGAAAAACTCAAACAGTCGAAGGCTCTCTTTCGCAGAAGATGGATGAAAAGTTTTTCTCTCAAAAGCTTGGGATATATATAGAGTTCGGGTCGACTCCTCGAATCCTCGGATGGACTCCTCGAAACTCCAACCAAATCTCACAATTAATATTTGGTTATGATTGGGTACTACGTCATCCCACTACTCTCGAAAGACGGACAGTCAGCAAATTCGAAGAGTTTTTCGTGCAAAAGCAGGTCAGCGGTTCCTACGCTAAAGGAGCTTTCTACGCTCGACAGCAACAGATCTACGGTTTTACGCTCGCAAGCTGTAAGTCTATGGTTTTATGCCCGGATGCCTTTGTGCTCGGTAGCTTTTATGCTCGAGAGGCTACAAACCTACGACTTTACGCTCAGTAGATACCAAATCGATGATCTAACGCTCGATGGCGTTTAGTTTACGCTCGGAGGTAACAGATCCACAACCTTACGCTCAGAAGATTTCTTTTTCACAGGCTACAAATCTACAGTTCTACGCTAAGAAGCTTTCTACACTCGACAGCTACAGATCTACGGTTTTACGCTCGCAAGCTATTAGTCTATGGTTTTACGCCCGGATGCCTTTGTGCTCGGTAGCTTTTATGCTCGAGAGGCTACAAACCTACGACTTCACGCTCAGAAGCTACAAATCTACGATTTCACGCTCGGTAGCTTTCTACGCTCAATAGGCTACGAACTCAGGATTTTCAGCTCATCTACACTACGGATCTCTGACTTTCCGCATATCCGAACAGTTCTCAAGGCGATCGATTACAGGAGTTCACACAGAAGATACTCCTTCTTGACCTCAAAATATCCCAAGTACCCGAAACATACAGAGTTCAAACATTGAGAAATTACTCTTCTCGGGTCAATTGGAGGTTCATCCAGACTCCAGTCCGAATATTTTATCTATCAAGATGGCAACTAAGTTTGACAGCCATTCCTCGACCCTATTCCAAGGGATTTTCAAGAAGTCATTCTTGAAGACGAAGTCTGAACAAAAATTCTGTTCATCAGAAGTAAGAACAACAGTTCAGAGCTCTACGCGGTTCCTCAGTCCTAGCAGCAGGACAGTTCTAAATATTCAAAATACTTAACAGCGTTCTATGGACTATTCACTATGCGTAAAAGACTGGACCTAGCACTCTTTCAAAATAGAGTCGGCATAAAGAATCAGACGTGTCGAAGCTACACATATTCAGACTTTACAGCAACGTATGGCAAGATGATCATATGAAGAAGCAAGAAGATTTTATTAAAAGATTAAAGTCATGATTACATATGAGGGAAATCCAATCTATAAGGGTTTTTCTTCATTTTCATGACTACATCTGAGGAAAACCCTGTCGACAAAAGGGCTTCCTCATCATCGTCTTAAGATTGCACCGAGAAGCTGTTTTGACAGGTTCTCACGTTGGTGATGGTCTTCCTCTTCTTCCAACAAGAAGATTGATGGAGGGAGGATACAGAACTTGGCATGCATAAATGATGCAGATCCCATGCTCCGTACGCCATGACCGATCTAGTTGAGGCTTCTTTAAGACCCAACTCGATCGAGGACAGCAGTTACAGTTTGTATGCTCTTGTCTGCGGAGGTCTCAGGGGGAAATATACAGCCTGCAAGCTGTATGGTCTAATATGACCCTTACCTTCTCCTGGAAGAACCGCCCTATAAAGTTGATGATAATCCCGAGCAAGGGAGGCTAAGATATCCTTCCATGATCCATCGTTGCAGTGGACACTTGCTCGAAGACGCCGTCTTTTTTGGCTCTTTACACGCTGGAAGAACATGATCTCCTTCTTCCTCAGGTCGACCCGACGGACTTCGGCGATCATCTCTGGGTGGTGATGGAAATGTGGGGAGAACAGGTTAAACCCTCAGCCTTTTTATAGGCGAAAGAGGTCACACCGGTCCCCAATAAATCCGCCATTAAGTCAGCATCGACCGTTTTAACGCTCCATTCAGAAATATTTCGTGTTACGAGGAGCGGTTCATGCTTCATTCAAAGCGTTCCAAATTCCGAGGAATTTGAAAGCTTTGAAGGGGGTCTTGTAGAAGCATAAAAAATACGCCGGATGGCTATACGCAACATATTGATGCAGAGCAGCGTAAATAGAGGCCTTCAGAGCCATCAAGCATGCAACAGAGCTTTTTTCGCTAAACACAGCGTAAAATATAAAGCTCAAAGGACCATCCGCGTAAGGCAGTACGTCCAAGCCGCTTCAGCGTAAACAGGATGCTTCATCGACTCTTGGGCATAAAACCCATCCTCTTTCAACGCAACATTGAGGTGCACGAGAGACGCTTCGTATTCTCTGAAGTGAACCTGTCAGACCCCACAATGAACTTGTCAGATCCTGCAATGAACCTGACGTCTGGGCTTCTGACAAAGGGATACTGCTCGACTACCCAGACGACGGCTATAATCATGGCACAACACTGCAACCCAGGCTGTCATTTATCGCCATCTCCTTTGCGTAAACTGCTTTTACGTGCGCGAAGGGATACGCTGCCTTGTTTTACACAGGCAGACATGAGCTGTTTACGCTTTGCAGTAGACAAACCGCCTGCCACATCAAAAGCTACACTCCGTACGAGGCTCGAGGTACGTCTTTACGTCCAATGCACAGAGCGATGACAGTTGCTCGAGGCACGTCTCTACGTCTAATGCACAGAGCGGTGACAGTTTCTTGAGTCACGTCTCTTCGACTGATGCACAGAAGGGCTACAGACCTTCAAAAGCACGCCTCTGTATTTAATACACAGGATGGTGGCAAATCTCGATATTTAATGCAAGAGATTTGATTATATCTTCAAAAGCCGTAATTCCGGCTAAGACGTCCACATCAGCACTCTGGCACGGTACGCAGCGGCTTCTACGCCCATTCAGCTCCTGTGCTCACTCGGCTTCTACGCCCATTTGGCTTCTACGCCCACTCGGCCTCTACGACCACTCGGCTTCTACGCCCACTCGGCCTCTATGACCACTCGGCTTCTGCGCCTATTTTGGCTTCTATGCCTACTTGGCTTCTACGCCATGGTGACAAACATTGGCTTCTACGCCCACCTCTTCTACACAAGGGATACCTACCTACGTGGCTTCTACGCCATGATCTTCGTAGCGATTATACGCATTTTGTCCCTTAGTTGGACCCGCGTCACACGCTCATTCAAAGGATCATCTATACGCTGGCATTGGTTATTTTAACCGTTGTGTAAAAGGGTGTTGTACTTTCCACTCCTCAGTTTCTACACCGACGGAGTGGTCACTGCCACTAAAACTCTATAAATAGAGACCTCTATCAACGAGGAACAAGGTCGAAGAAATTGAAGGTCGACAAATTGGAAGGTAGAAGGAATTAGTCTAAAAGCCTCCAAAAAGATCGAACCAGAGGTCAAGAGAGAGAGGGAGAGAGAGAGAGAGAGAAGAATTCGGAGCTCAGGCAAAGAGTAGGGATCGACGACTTTTGTATCGTGCATCCACCCTCTTTTGCAACCTTCGAAGCTGCTTCCTGTCTTCTACGGCACTTCTTCATCATCGTGTGCTCCAAGAGCTAAAGTGATCGACTGCAGATCAGACACCTATAGCAATATTTACCCAGATTAAATAAATTGTACTCCCACATCCTCGTATAGGATCAAATTGTACAAGTTTGTTTGTAAACCAAAGAAGGCGGGTTTCGTGTAAACTCCATCTTGAATACATTTTCATTCTTTCGTTTTCCACCACAAACAGACCATTAGTAGCTTCAATGCCGAGAGGAGTTATGTCACATCCTGCACCCAGATTTTAGGGATTGGGAACGTGGGAAGGGGGTTTCCTTAGGTTTTGGGGATTAGGGCCTGCTTGGGGAAGTGTGTGAGGAGACATTAAATAAGGAAGGGTGATGATGAGTGTGTGTTGATGATGAGTCCTTATTTGAATAAGTGGCTCAGATTCATCATGGATAAATATACATACAAAGGAGGAAGAGCGGAGTGAGGTTGACTAGTCAATGAGTAGTGGGTTTCTCCATTTGGTTTGAACCAATGGGGTGATGACACCTAATACAACATTTTTAAATAAGCCCCTTAAATTTGGGTATCTGTACAAACACATAAAATAATAAAAAATTGGTAGGAAATTTGGTGTTTGGTGTTTTGTAGGGTGAGGGAGTGTTATGTGTTTTACATGGGTTTAATTAATGGGGCATTTGCATTAAATTGTGGTTAAAATGGTATTAGTCAATGTTGGTATCCCCAATTTAATTAAAAATAAATGTAAGTGGTGTTCTAAAATTAATTGAAAGTATATGGGGCTAAAATTAGTTGGGACACAAGTGTCATGGTCATAGAAGGCTCAGAATAGAATATTACCATAATTTGGGTTGTACAAAATGGATCGAGATTGTGTCTCCAATTTCGATTGGAACGCACAAGGATACAAAGTTAAATTTATATAGAATTAAATAATAAACGCCTACGACGAATATTGTGCGACTAAAATGAAGCACAAGAGAGCATTTTCATGAGTTACACGAAGATCAGAATGGAAGACGGGCACATCTAGGACAAGGTTATGAAATTTGTTGGAAGGCAAAATATAAGGTAGCGCTCCAAATATCGAGGAAACGGTAAGGCACAACAATTAAATAAAATCATGGTAATTAATTACTACCTCCATAATTAAATACCAAACAATACAAATTAAGTTCATGACCCTATAATTTGGTCATGGGTTCATCTAGTGGGCTTCTAGGTCAAGTCTACTATCTCAAACATTAGAGAACACTATATATAATATATATATAAATACACATATCATGCAATTATTTAAAATAACTACACATAATATTAATAATATATAAAAAGTCAAAAATACCCCTATCTTTAGAATGTGGTAGTGACAAGATACCCTCTGGGAAAGATCCACTTGAAATGTCAAATAGGCGACCTACAAACAAAGGTGACTTGCTACATCATCATGTAAAGGAATCCTACAACGTCCTTCTAGGATGCCCGTGGATAAATGAGTACATGATCGTGCCATCTACTCTTCATCAGTTGTTAAAGTATTTAGATGACAACGACATCGTCAAAACAAAGTTTATAAACTTTGACCCTTTCAAAGGTGTCGAAGCCTACTATTCTGACTTGATTTTGAATAAGAAGATCTACTTGGATGAGGGAGGCAACAATGCCGACGATGAAGTAGAGGTTAGTTCGGCTCAAGATGAACCTCTAAAAGTCCATCTCAAAAGTTGTCATGTCTACATATCTACTCCTCTCGTAGTAAAGATTCACAAAAAGGCTCCTGAGCCTTTTGTAGTCAAGCTCCGGAGGCAGGGATGTCCATCAAACAAAGATCCTCCAGCAGTAAAAACCCCAGAACCTCTGACAGTCAGACTCCGTAGAAAAGCTCCATCACCGTCTACGTCACTGATGGCCAATGAAGAAGACAAACTTGAAGAGTACGTCGTAGCATCCACTGATGCACCTTCCTATGATGATGTAATTCCCTCAAAGAAGATTAAGTATTTTATCAATTAAGGGATATCCTTGGGTTACTCTATTATTACACACTAGAATGCCATATATCCATTAGAATATGGTTTGAGTTTGCACCTGCACACACAGGTAACTGTCGTTCACACAGTAGACCGAATCCTCCCTAGCCAGGATCCTAGCTATATAATTTTGGCAAGGTATAAAGGCGATAAATCAATCATCTTTGGAAAAGTTGAAGGTCACCGGGACATCCTTTCAGAAGAACCAGAACCAAAAAGTGGTAGAATATAACTTCACCGCTAAATTATTCAAACCAAGCGCATCCTCCAGAAGATGGGATATGACTTGAAAAGCAACCAAGGCCTGAACTATGCAAAGGGGCGGCGCTTGCCATTACATTATTTTGCTCCCAAGGGAAAGCCCGAGACGTACTACCAAAGAACTGGTCATAATTTGGGGTATGTTACACCTCCTACAACTCCCAAAGATTCAGAGGAAGAGGACGAAGTACAATCTCAATTTTCACAATCATCCGCTTGGGACCCTGACACTAGCATCGGAGATATGCTCAGACAAACGATGTCTATCAATGTGGAGTCAGCTGATCCAGTAGAGGACAATGAATACCCGATCGAGCCCTTTAAAGTAGAACCGTATGCTCAAAAACTTGAAGCACAATGGGAATTACAGTTCAAACAATAAGAACCTCCCACTAAAGATGAGGTGGTGGAAGTTAATTTAGGCGACGACTCTGCTCTTAAACTCATCTTCATCAGCACAAACCTCTCCAAAAAAGAGCTTGAATCCCTTTTCTAGATGGTAAGGGAATACCGCAACTTTTTTGCATGGAGCTATGAAGATATGCTCGGCTTGGATCCTCAAATTGCGATACACAAGCTTAATATTGTGCCTGACGTTAAGCTAGTAAAGCAACAGCAAAGTCAATTTCATCCAGACATTATGGATGCGATCGAAGCTTAAGTGAATAAGTTGATAGCAAGCTGCTTTATTCGTGAAGAGCAGCATCCGGACTGGGTAGCTAATATTGTTTTCATCATAAAGAAAAATGGTAAAATCTAAGTCTGCATAGACTTTCATGATTTGAATGCCGCTTGCCCAAAGGATGAGTTCTCCCTTCCAATCATGGACATGATGATTGATAACACTTGTGCTTTCAAATATATTCCTTCATGGTTGGGTTCTCGAGCTACAATCAAATCAAGATATTTCTTGATGACGAGAAGAATACATCATTCATAACACCGATAGGAGTATACTGTTATATAGTAATGCCCTTCAGGTTAAAGAATGCAAGCATAATGTACCATCGAGCAATGAGCACCATCTACTGCACAAGAAAGTCGAGTATTATGTTGATGAAATTGTGGTCAAGAGATATTTTCAGGAAGACCACCTCAATGACCTGAGAACCGTATTCGACCTATTATGAGCACATCAACTCAAGATGAACCCAACCAAGTCTTTCATAGGAATCTTCAACGGGATATTCTTGGCCTTTTTCACAACTTTGAAGGGTATTCACATTGACCCTGAGAAGACCAAGGCTATCCTTGATATGCAAAATCTTAAAAACCTTCGAGAGCTTCGCGGTCTGTAAGGAAGGTTAGCCTATATCAGGCGATTCATAGCCAACTGTTTTAGGCGATGTCAACCCTTCACTCAGCTTATGAAGAAGGGAGTCACCTTCATCTAGACTGAAGAATGTCAGCGAGCCTTCAACGACATCAAGAACTACCTCATGAAGCCCCCACTATTGCTGGTTTTGGTCATGGAAAAACCCTACCTGCTCTACGTACGACCAATAGATTACTCTCTTGGTACTTTATTAGCCCATAAGAGTGACGTAGGTAATGAGCAGACCATCTAATACCTAAGTAAGATAATGATCGGCACAGAATATAGATACAAGCCTGTCGAGAAGTAGGTTCTCGCCCTACTCTTCGCTATTTAAAAGACTTGTCATTATTTGACCGGGCAAACAATCCACGTAATTTTATGGGTTAACCCCCTCAGTGTCCTTATGAATATGCCAGGGTACTTAATTCCCGTCTAGCCACGTGGACAATACTACTGTCACCTTACGACATGGTATTTGTCCCCCAGAACAAGATTAAGGGCCAAGTGTTGGCTGACTTCCTAACAGCTCATCCGATGTCAGAAACTTTGAAGCTTTACAATGAGATTCCAAATAAAGTTTTAGAATCTAACACGATGACAGGAGAGGCCAGATAGTAAATATTCCTCGACGATGCTTTAGGAACAAGGCCCAAAGGCAATATCATCGTTGGAGTGGTGGTAGTGCTAATTTCTCCCGATGACCTGGTCATCAATTGCATTTATTAACTTACAGAACATGTTCCAATAATATTGCAGAATACAATGCCCTCATTATTGGACTTAGTTGGCTAAATAATTGGATATGGACTACCTAGAGGCTTATGGAAATTCTAAATTGATAGTAAGTCTTGTCCGAGGCGAGTACGAAGTCCATCATGAGGACTTACTTCCCTACTATCAAGCAGCAGTCAACATAATTTCTACTTTCGTAGCGTTCTTCATCGAACACGTTCTGTGACTACAAATCATCGAGGCTGATGCTATTGTTGGTCTCGCAGCTTTCTTGGCAGTCCCGATTAAGACCCATCAATTGGTCAAAGTGGTCAGACAAGAATTGGTCAGCCCTAAGAACAACTTATGCTTGAGTCTAAGCCACTCATATAAAACTAAAGTCAACATCAAAGATTGGAGGCTCCCGTTTATAGATTATGCGATCTACATAATTATTCTAGATGACCCTAAAGAGTCCACTTCCCTCAGAAGATACTCCTTTTGATTCTACTATGATACAACCACTAAGTTGTTCTACGTTATTTATACAATAGGCTTCTGCTATGATGCCTATCGGACGCAAAAGCGAAGAAAGCATTTTGTGAGGCTCATGACGGTATTTGTGGCGCACACCAACCCGGTCCTAAGCTATAGGACCGCCTCCGACGTATGGGATACTATTGGCCAACAATGGTAGCAGATGTCATTGACTATGCGAATAAGTGCATAATGCGTCAAATCTATGTCGACTTTATCCACCAACACTCAGAGTTTTTAAACCCGACCATTGCATCCTGGCCGTTCGAAGCATAGGGTATGGACATAATCGGGCTGATCAGTCCACCTTCGTATAAGGAGAACTGGTTTATCCCGACCATCATGGATTACTTCTCCAAATAGGCGGAAGTCGTTTCGCTCACAGAAGTAAAAGCATCAAACGTGATTTGTTTCATAAAATATTACGTCATCTACCGCTTTGGCTTGCCTTGCAGGATTATTCATGATAATATTCCTCAATTTGTGTGTCACGTTTTCCTTTGATTTTACGATAAAAATCGAATTCAAAATGTGGCTTCGACTTCCAATAACCCAACAACAAATGGATTGGCAGAAGCATTCAACAAGACGATAATCAAGCAGCTTTAAAAGTTTATTTTGTCCAACAAGCGCGATTGGAATGAGAAGCTTGGCAAATGTCTATGGGCTTACTAAATGACGGTCCAAACTCTGACAGGCAATACGCTATTTTCTTTGGTCTATGAAAGCAAAGTCGGGATTCCTTTGGAAATCCAAATTCTCTCTCTCCGAGTAGCTCTCTCCAACCAGTTAACTATCGATGTCAACCATTGTCGGCGGCTACAAGAGTTGGAGGAACTTGACAAAAGAATCCTATTGGCTCAACAGCGCATCGAGCGGTATCAAGAACGACTTTTTGGAGCCTTCATAAAAAAGGTGAAGGAAAGAACATTCCAGATCGGCGACCTCATCTTATCAGTGAGAAGATCGATGGTCATGACCCACCGGTCAGCAGAAAAGTAACAAGCCAAGTAGGAGGGCTCCTTCGTAGTGGAGACCATTTACTCCAATGGTACATACAGGCTCACTAAGCCTAATGGTGCCAATCAATGGCAAGTTCCTAAAAAAATATTATTCCTAAGTTAGGCATGCATGCATTAACAAAATGGGTATATTAAGTCTCTTCCCCGGCATGTAGTCAAGTTTGCCTCCGCCATAGGCGATAAACATCTGTTATCCGTATTTGGAGTTACGAGTACGCAATGGATAATAGAGCCTTCAAAATTCTTCAAGGCAAGTAGTTCATGTCTACATCACCTCTGAACAATGAGTTGTCCACGTTCCCTAGTATAATAAAGCAGTCATATCCATACTACCTCTGACTCATTTCCTTTTATCTCCATGAAATGCTTCACCATGATTGCACTCATCATCTACAAGCAAGATTTCTTGCCTACCGGTTTAACACCGAAATGTTCCAACCATCACAGATATCATCTTCTTCAAGTTTTTCTCATAGAACTGCTCTAACCTATCATGTTCATATTTCCTCTGATACTGTATATTTATCACAAGTTATGATACTATACTAAGTCCATAATACCTTTGGTATAATATTCGTAACCATGATACATACAGCAAAATAAAATTTCAAAAAGGAAAAGGTAAATTTTTATTGATATAAAAGATCATGAGTATATATGAGGGAATTCTATTACATTCAAGAAGGTTTTTTATTGATATTCAAGATCATGAGTATATTTGGAAAAGAAAGATACCCCTCTGTGCTGCTTCTGGTACCAATGCATGTAATGCCAACAGGTCAACAAATTTTGGCTTATAGCTTCGACAAACTCCTCAGTGCAAGCCATAATACATAGAAAAGAATCTATACTGATGGATAGCAAGAGAGCTTGCAACACAGAGTTGAGCATACGAACCCGACTATGTCATATGAAAGGACGTGCATAAAAATCTCGGTTGGGATGTTAATCCCATCCATGTAACTGTTGAAGCATAGAAAATCTATACCATGTACCAACAGTAATCAGCAGCCATGCGCTGTAGTGATCACGACCCTACTATCCCATTGATCCGGAGCCATGCACTATCAACAACATAAGTAGTATTCCTATGTGCCAGTAGTGCCATGCGCCACTACTATCCTATTGATCCCCATGTGCCGGGTGAATATTTTCCTAACATGCAATCAAAGCCTTAAAGCCTTTCCAAATCTACTTGGACGTCATAGTTGCACTTGAACCAAGTCGGAGAGCAAATACTGTGATAATAGACCCATGTGCCCAGTTTGGCTGCATACATAAAATTGGTGTGTCTCACATAGAGTCTTCCATTAATGATCCGATTGCAGTTTATACGGAAGAATAGGGTTAGGGAGCAAACCTTCCACTTTTACCTCTATAAGCAAGGGCTGCCCGAGCACATAAAATTGGTGTAAAAGTGAAGCCTCCATCGTCTAATTTATGCAACGTGATTAGTCACAAGGGTAAGATGAAAGAAGCAAACCTCGCACATGTTGTGTCCCCTCGTGGACACACGTTCGCTAGCATCATCATAAACTGTTGCTACACTAAGGCATCAGGTCCTCCAACTAGATTATCGATGTTCCAGCGATTGTAACCTGTGGCACCGACCCGATGGCATCCTAGAAAACAACTGCGCGAAGAGAAGAAATTGTTCGTCGCTTTATGTTGCTTAACATGGACGTATCCTCCTATAGAGAAGATATTGATAAAAATATTACCTAATCTTAGGGTATTGGTCAGCACATCACGAAGCCATCTACGGGGTCGCAAATAGGTACCTACGGTGGGGCTATTCTAGGGCACGCTCTCGAAAATAAGAACTAGGGGGTAGCCATGCCCTCCCAACTTAGGTTACAATTGGAGCTGGGGTAATCCCCTAGTGTTCCATATCAATCCATCCTTCCAAAAGGATAGTAAATCTTCACGAATGGGTAACAACTTAACAGGGGGTGAATATACCTTCCAAGATGAGTATGCAATTAAGACTGAGAGTAGTAATCCTTTAAATAATGAAAGTGATGCAAAACTGTCCACCCTTCCCGAGGACTATGGGACTCAGACAACTGAGGCAGAAAGAAAGGGGTCTAGCTACCCGTCCACTTCTTTTCATGTATTACGAATGTGCATGACAGAAGAGCTTGTCGTAGGATCTAGTAACTAGCAACGCCTTGCGGCACTCAAACCATCATGCAGATGCTAAGTACCTCAATGCAGACTCTGACTCATACAGTATTGGAACTCAAAGAAAACTTAGTCCTGACACAGCCACGGACCCCGGGACAAACAAATCTGGACAAAGAGTACTGCACAACTATCCAGATGGCTGTAATAATGATTCGGCACAGAGACCCAAACCGTCGTTTAGCGAAATTTCCATGATATAAATTGCTTTTACGCATTCAAGGAAATACGCTGCCTAGTTTTATACAGGCAGATGTGAGCTTTTACGCTCAGCAGAAGACAAAACAAACTATCACGTCAAAAGTTGCTCTTCGTACAGAGCTCGAGGCACGTCTCTATATTTAATCCGCAGAATGGGGGCAGATCTCTGCATTTAATGCACGAGATTTGGTTCTACTTCCAAAGACTGGGTGAGTCATGATTACGGCTAACACGTCCACATCATCACCTTTGTATGTGACGCCATCAGGTTATTTCCAGCTATAGGAGCATGTTGTACGCTATTTCCTTGAAATATGCCACCTGGCTATTTTTCAACTATAAGGAGTACGCCTTTGCTATCTCCTCGGAATATGCCAACTCAGGCTATTTGGTCCAGAATACGCTCAAGACCTCATTCAAGGAAGGAAGATCGTCTATCTATTACGCTAGCTACCTATCCATGCAACATCAAGCTTCAACGATTACTTGGCCTCTACGCCAACTTAACAACTATTTGGCTTTTGTGCCATGGTGACAGTTATTGGCTTCTACGCCAACCTTTTCTATGCAAGAGGCAGTTACCTACGTGGCTTGCATGCCGTGATCCTCACAGCGGTTATATGCGTTACCTCAACATGGGACACACGTCACACACAGATTCAGAAGATTATCTATACGTGGGTAGCAGTTATTATAACCGCCGCATAAAAAGTGCCATACTCTCCACTGTCCGGCTTCTACGTCGACTGGACGGTTACTGTCACTAAAACCCTATAAATAGAGACCTCTATTGACAGAGGTCCAGGGTCACAAATTCCATGGTTGAAGATTTGGAGCTGGAGAACTTAAGGTCAAAAATTGATTTTCATTGAGAAAGAAGAATCCAGAGCATAGACAGAGAGTAGTGATCGACGATTTTGGCATCAAGCATCCACTCCCCTTTGTAATCTTTGAAGCTTCTTCTTCTTCTACAGTACTTCTTTATCATTGTGTGGTCCAAGGGACAAAGTGATCGACCGCAGATCAGACTCCTATAGCAATATTTATCCAGATTAAATTTTGTACTTAACATCCTTGTATAGGATTAATAGTACTTCTTGTTTGTAAACCTAAGAAAGGGTTTCGTATAAACCTAGTTTTATTTCTTCCGTTTATTATCAAACACAAGATGGCAACTCTGCTCGAAATCTCTTTCTCATCGGACGAGAAAGCAATTGCTCAACACGATGCAGTAACAGTAGAATCAATGAAGAAGACCTTGGTCGTCCAATTTGACCAATCTGCCTACGAAGATATGCTTCGAGCAGGGGGTAGCTCTCACTCTCTCTCTGTCTAAGACAACAAGGAACTGCGTAAGGTGTGGATGCCCCGGATATCCCCTACCATTCCTGCCAACTCTTTGATCTCTCCGACCAACGAGGTTGTAGCATCGCTCCCTCCGCGCCTTGCGCGTAAAACTCAGTCTCATGTCGCTAACAGGGCAGGCAAAACTTCTGGCAATGCCTTAGCGCCAATCCAGAAGTCCACTTCGCGCCTTGCGCGTAAAACTCAGTCTTCCATCGTTGACGGGGCAGACAACTTCTGGCAATGCCTCAGGGTAAATCCAGAAGCATACATCGTGCATTCCGTGTAAAAACTCATCTCCCGTCGCTGATGGGACATACGTAGTTTCTGACAAGGCCTTAGCGCCAAGTCAAAAAATTTAAATAAGTTCCGCACGTAAAAATATCTCTCTCACTCAAAAGGAGACAGAGAGTCCCAGTAATCTCCGCAAGGGAAAACAAGTGACGGATTTCTTGACTTCTCGGATTGTACGCCATCAAGAGAGGAGTCAGCCCGCTCTTCAAATTACGCGGAACGCTGACAGCCGATTGAGGACTTCCTCAGTTTTATGCCAACATGAGCAGAGTTCCAAATTATGCCAGAAGAAGCCCCGTGGCGTAAAGAAGACCCAGTCTGCGGATAGATACGCTCCTCGAGGATCGTGTGCTACTCAGATGGCTGAACTACTGTATATAGGTGGCAGGGGAAAAGTTATGGTTCCCAATATCCGTATGCCAACTGATTGAAATAAGAGGAATAAGCCTTCTTCTTCTTCTTCCATTAGTCCTCCTGACTTGCGCAAATTTTTGAACCAGAAACAGAAAGACAGGAGTCATAAACAGGCTTCAGTTCCCCTAATTGTCAAACTGGGAGAGATTATGTGGGAAGATGCATCAACATCTAATGTCATCATGACATATGGACCATATGAAAATGATGCCTTTATTGTTGCTCCAACTCGCGACGACCAGCATCCAATAATCTTCGGTCGCATACGGAGCAGTCCGATTGTACAAGAAGAATTTTGCGAGTCTGAGGGTAGCAAAATATAAATCCACAGGTATAGCCCACAAGCTTTGAAGATTATACAAAGCATGGGTTATAATTTGAAGTTGAAACAAGGCCTCAACTATGGAAAAGGCAGACAAATACCGTTGCATGGTAATCCTTACTGTCAACAAAGTCGTTTTAGGTTGGGGTATACTGCATCTCTTACAAATTCTAAACCTTTAGAGTCTGATCCTGTACAACCAGAGGCAGGTCCTTCTAAATCAACTTCAGTGGACAAATGCCATGACATGTCTGAGGTAGTCTACCTCAACAAAATAGGGCATCATCCAAAGTTGGGGGTAGAATTCCTTCTGAGTCCGAAGATGATGCAACGAGGACGATCTTCCCGGAAGACCATAAAACTCAGGCATCGGGAGCCCGAAGGCCGAAAGGGACTTTCTCCTTCAATGAAGATGACATCATTGAAATCTTCAATATGTTGATGAAGGAACACAAATTGCGGCTACCCAACATCAAATACCCTGAGAGGGCTGGCAAAGTCGATGACCCAGATTATTGTCTCTTCCATCGGTATATTCATCACCCTACAAGGGCCTGCTATATACTAAAAAGGAGAATTTAGGTGTTGATCGATGCTAAGGTCATCACTCTGCATCTATAAACGAGGGGACGATCACTGCAAATTGATTTCACTTTTAACATGACAATTTGCTCCCTCAAGAAGATACCAGATGATGAATCCCTAAGGTTTCCCTAGTGGATTCTTCAGGTCTATCCCTACTCAAGAAAATCACTCTACAGTAAATTTTTTGGACATGAGTTCATGTTCATATTACCTTTGAACTATTGTCCAAATATTTCGTTATCTCCCCAGCTGAGTTTGTTATGTTAATATTACCTCTGAACAAACTATCCTGGTCTGACTATCGATTATCATGTCCATATTACCTCTGATATCTGTTGTCATCTCAACTCAATACCCGTACTTAACTCTAAGTACGCCAGGGGTGTTGAGTCCACAAAAACTGCCTTGTCCATATTACCTCTGAGTAGATATATACCTCCATCCCCAATGGAGTCACAACTCAAAAGTATGTCATGTTCATATTACCTCTGAACAAACTTTCCGAGTTTTTTGGCTATCGATTATCATGTCCATATTACCTCTGATATCGGTTGTCATCTCAACTTAACATCCGTACTTAACTCTATGTACACCCGTGGTGTTGAGTCCACAAAAAATTGCCATGTCCATATTACCTCTGGCAGGTGTTTGTGGTATTAAACGAAAGAATGAAAGTGTATTTCAATGACGGGCTTTATACGAAACCCGTGCCCTTTGTTTTACAAACAAACTTGTACAATTTAATCCTATACGAGGATGTGGGAGTATAATTTATTTAATCTGGGTATAAATTGCTATAGGTGTCTGATCTGCAGTCGATCACTTTAGCCCTTGGACCACACGATGTTGAAAAAGTGCCGTGGTAGACAGGTAGCAGCTTCGAAGGTTGCAAAGGAGAGTGGATGCACGATGCCAAAGTCGTCGATCCCTACTCTTTGCCTGAGCTCCAGACTCTCTCTCTCTCTCTCTCTCTCTCTCTTGATCTCCTGTTCCATCTTTCTGGGAAGTTCGACCTTGTTCGATCCTTCTTTCAAAGTTTCCACCTTGTTCGATCTTCAAGTTTGAAGTTTTTCAACCTTTTTCCCCATTGATAGGGGTCTCTATTTATAGAGTTTTGGTGACAGTGACCACTCCGTTGGTGTAAAAACCGAGGAGTGGAAAGTACAGTACCCTTTTACACAACGGTTAAAATAACCAATGCCTGTGTATAGATGACCTTTTGAGTGAGCATGTGACGCGTGTCCAACCAAGGGGACAAAATGCGTATATCTGCTACGAAGATCACGGCGTAGAAGCCACGTAGGTAGGTATCCCTTGTGTAGAAGAGGTTGGCATAGAAGCCAAATGACTGTCACCCTGGCGTAGAAGCCAAAATAGGCATAGAAGCCGAGTAGGCATAGAAGCCAGATGGGCATAGAAGCCGAGTAGGCGTAGAAGCCAAATGGTCGTAGAGACTAAGCGGGCGTTTGAAGCCGAATGGGCGTAGAAGCCGAATGAGCACAAATCTAGAATGGGCGTAGAAGCCGCTGCGTACCGTGCCAGAGTGCTGATGTGGACATTTTAGCCGAAATTACGGCTTTTGAAGATATAATCAAATCTCTTGCAGAGATTTGCCACCATCTTGTGTATTAAATGCGGAGGCGTGTTTTGAAGGTCTGCAGCCCTTCTGTGCATCCGTCGCAGAGACGTGCCTTGAGAGAAACTGTCACCGCTCTGTGCAATTAGACGTAAAGACGTTCCTTGAGCCCCGTACGAAGTACAGCTTTTGACGTGGCAGGCGGTTTGTCTACTGCGGAGCGTAAAATAGCTAATGTTTGCCTGTGTAAAACAAGGCAGCGTATCCCCTTGTAGGCTAAAGAGCAGTTTATGCTGAGGGGACGTCAGTAAACGACGGTTCGGTGATATTATAACCAAATCCTTTGCATTAAATGCAAAGATCCGCATCATACTGTGGTGCACGTCCCGAGGGATCGTCTGGGTAGCCGTGCAGCACTTTTTGTCAGGAGTCAGAGGTCAGGTTCACTGCATGACTTGACAGGTTCATTTCGGGGAAGACGAAGTGTTCCTCGTACGTTTAACGCTGCTTTGAGATCGGCTGAGTTTTACGCCATGGAGGCGATGAAAAACTCTATTTACGCTGGAGTGGCCTGGACGTACTACACTTATGCGGATGGTCCTTTGAGCTTGTACTTCACGTTGTGTTTAGCGGAGAAAGCTCTGCTTGTACGCTTGATGGCTCTGAAGGCCTCTGTTTACGCTGCTCTGCATCAGTATGCTGCGTAGCTCCTCCCAGCATATTTTTTATGCTTCTACAAGACCCCCTTCAAAGCTTTTAAATTCCTCAGAATTTGAAACGCTTTGAATGAAGCATGAACCGCCTCTCGTAACTCAAAACGTTTCTGAATGGAGCGTTGAAACTGTCGATGCTGATTTTATGGCGGATTTATTGGGGACCGCTGTGATCTCTTTTGCCTATAAAAAGGCTGGGAGAGTTAACCTGTTCTCCCCACATTCCCATCACCATGCAGAGATAATCGCCGGAGTTCGTCAGGTCGACCTGAGGAGGAAGGAGATCATATTCTTCCAGCATGTAGGGAGCCAAAAAAGACGACATCTTCGAGCAAGTGTCCACTGCAACGATGGATCATGGAAGGATATCTTATCCTCCCTTGCTCGGGATAATCAGCAACTTTATATGGCTGTTCTTCCAGGAGAAGGGAAGGGTCGTATTAAACCACACTGCTTGCAAGCGGTGTCTTCTCCTGTTACCTTCGGGAGTGAGAGCAGCGACTAGCTCTGACCTCGGGCATTGAGTTGAGTGAAATATCTCATCTCAATCTGTCACGACGTACGGAGCAAGGGATCTGCATAATTTATGCAAGCCCCAACTCTGTCGTTCTCTCGCCGTTGATCATTGCCATGTCAATCAGTTTGCTGGAACTGACTGACTGCCGGAGAAGATGGATGAAAAATTGTGCCCCTGCGAGAACCTGTCAGAACAGCTTCTGGGCAATCTTCAGACGATGATGAGGGGGCACCTTTGTAGACGGAGTTTCCCTCAGTTGTAATCATGAAAATAAAAAGAAAAACCCTTGTAGATTGGATTTCCCTCATATGTAATCATGACTTTAATCTTTAATAAAATCGTCTAGCTTCTTCATATGATCATCTTGCCATACGTTGCTGTGAAGTCTGAATATGTGTAGCTTCGACACGTCTGATTCTTTATGCCAACTCTGATAAGAAGAGTATTAGGCCCGGTCCTTTACGCGTAGCGAACAGTCCAAAGAACGCTGTTAAGCATTTTTTAACATTTAGAACTGTCCTGTTGCTAGGACTGAGGGACCGCGTAGAGCTCTGAACTGTTGTTTCTGATGAGCAGAAATTTTGTTCAGACTTCGTCTTCAAGAACGACCTCTTGAAACTCCCTTGGAACAGGGTCAAGGATTTGTCTGTCAAACTGAGTTTGCCACCTTGATAGACGAGATGTTCAGACAAGAGTCTGGATGAACCTCCAATTTTGGACCCGAGAAGAGTAATTTCTTAATGTTTGAACTCTGTATGTTTCGGGTACTTTGGGGTCAAGAACGAGTATCTTCTGTGTAAACTCTTTGCAATTGACCATTTTGGGGACTGTTCGGATATACGGAAAGTCGTGGAGCGTGAAATCATCAGCCTGTAGCCTATGGGCGTAAAACACCATCGAGCGTGAAATCGTAGACTTGTGGTTCCTGAGCGTGATGTCGTAGGTTTGTTGCCTCTCGAGCATAAAAGCTACCGAGCACAAAGGCATCCGGACGTAAAACCATAGACTTATTGCTGTCGAACATAAAGCCGTAGATTCGTAGCTGTCGAGCGTAGAAAGCTCCTTTAGCGTAGGACTGGATATCTGTAGCCTGTGAGCATAGAACACCATCGAGCGTGAAATCGTAGACTTGTGGTTCCTGAGCGTGAAGTCATAGGTTCGTACCCTCTCGAGCATAAAAAGCTACCGAGCATAAACTTATAGCCGTCGAACGTAAAGCCGTAGATTCGTAGCTGTCGAGCGTAGAAAGCTCCTTTAGCGTAGAACTGTAGATCTGTAGCTCCTGAAAAGAAAATTTCTCCGAGCGTAAAGTTTGCGGATCTATTGCTTCTGAGCGTAAACTGAGCGCCACCGAGCGTGAGATCATCGATTTGGTATCTGCTGAGCGTAAAGTCGTAGGTTTGTTGCCTCTCAATCATAAAAGCTACCAAGCACAAAGGTATCCGGGCGAAAAAACTATAGACTTATAGCTTGCGAGCGTAAAACCGTAGATCTGTTGCTAACGAGCGTAGAAAGCTTCTTTAGCGTAGAAACTGCCGAACTGCTTTGTGCGAAGAATTTTTCGAATTTGCTGACTGTCCGTCTTTTGCGAGTAGTGGGCTGACGTAGCATCCAATCATAACCACCTATTAATTGCGAGATTTGGTTAGGGTCTCGAGGAGTCCATCCGAGGATTCGAGGAGTCGACTCGAACTCTATATATATCCCAAGCCTTTGAGAGAAAAACTTTTTATCCGTCTTCTGTGAAAGAGAGCTTTCGACTGTTCGAGTTTTTCTTCGTTCCTTCTCCGAGCCCTTCGAGTTCTTCAGAAATGGTGCCGAAACAAACCCCCTCCACTAAGGGAAAGAGCATAGGTTCCTCTTCTCATTCTTCTGCCCCAGCGAGGGAGTCTTTGGTCGGGCAAGGTGAACTTCACTCTGAGCGGAGTATCGTGCCGACGAGCAACGCACCCGGTCTTAGAGGTAGAGCCTTTTGGGATGACAAAAACGACAAAAAAAATCCTTCGCACACGTTGAACGTGACCACGCTAGGTCGTCTTCTGTGCTGATAGCCTCTTTGAGGAAGATGATGCACGGAGGCATTTTCATCTTTTACGCCCATATTTCTAATGTGCCAACGTAAAACCTCCATATTTTCGTAGTTTCGAGCGTAAAAGCTATGGCTAAAAAAAATTGGCGTATATCGTAAAATTTGAGTTTTACGCTTGTGGAGGGGACTTCCGGCGTAAAATGACCAATATTTGTACAATCTTGGCGTAGAGCACAGACTATCGTTTCTTTGGTCTGCATGTTTGTGCAAGATTTGTAATGACATATTTTCCTTGCATTTTTGCAGTTGATTTGGGTGAGTCTCCACTGGCCGAGGTGTTGGGTTCCGCTGCCGGGATGCTGCACTCGAACTATCTGGAGGATCTGTCCCACGTGGCATTTCCCATCTCTGGACCCCAGTATCCTGAGGGAAGGGAGTTATTGATATCGGCTCAGGGCGAGCGGACGCTGCTGAATATGATCAAAGGGGAGCCCCTGACATACGTAGACGGGGAGCAGTACATAAAGCCGGCTTTCCTCTTTGGGGACTTGATTGATAAACAGTCCCAGAAGAAGCCCAAGAGGGAACCCTGGGTTTTCCCTGCCGGGAATTTGGTTTTGTATTTGCCAACGATGCCGAGGGATTATCCCATCTCGGCTTTCTTCCATGCGACGCATCCAGGAGGATGTCGTGGACGTTGACCCCCGATCTTCACGGCAAGCCGGGGAAGATCTTTCATCTGAAAGGGGCTGACCAGGGTTCGTTTGTCAGCCGCCCTTCCGGCATTGTGACGTTGTTCAGGGGACTGTGCCAGGGCAGTATCCCGAGTAAAGACAGCTCAGTGATCCAGCCGGTCCAATTGCCGACCTTCTGCAACGACTTCATGGGACGAGGTGGGGTATATCCCAAGGAGAATCCTCGGTGCAACGGGTGGATCACCCTAACAAACCTCCGATGGACTTGCCTAGTTGACTGGGCTTTGAAGCACTTTTGGAGAGAACTGGAGGGCATTGGACTGTACGCCGCTGTGAGTGCGACTAGTGCTGGGTTGCCTCCCAACCCTAACTTGTTCTTAGCACTGATGGAGCGATACATTTCGCTCACCGGGACTTTTGCCACTCCTCTGGGGAAGTTGGGATTGGCCCTCCACGAAATGGCAATGGTCTCGAGACTGCCGATGGGGGAAACCCCATACGAAGAGTATATTCCCACTAACCGGGAGTTGGAGGACTTGGACCCTCGGGTGGCAGAAGTGTATCAGGAGCTGATGTGTCAATACTTCGCGTGCACCGCTTTTTATAACGAGCCTTCTAATTTGGCTCACACCACCAAGTGGATGTCCTACCTCTTCTTCCACCGAGCCAGGGCTTCCAAGTCGGAGAAAATCTCGGGGGACAAGAATGAGCCCGTGAACTGTTTGGGCGTGCTTAGTTCCCAGGTCGTTGAGGATCTTATGGTGGAGGCTAAAGCTCCAGATCAGATTCTCGTTGAGGGGGTAGGAAAGTACCCTGAAGGCACTAAGGCCTACAGTTACTTGAGGCGCTACCGCAGGCCTCTGTCTAAGGAAGCCCAGCTGGCCGATTTCCTCTCGATATGGCTGCGTCGAGTAGTAGTGCCCGGTACTACGTCCGCGGACCGCATTCACCGGAACATCCTGTGGCCCGCCGTCTGTCTGGTGTTCGGGGCAAGACTGGGCTTGCTTCCTGCCATGGTGTGCCGTATACAGGCTGGCCTGAGAGCCATGACTGATGGGTTGCTCGTCGATGAAGCTCGGCATGAGAGTTTTCTCCGGGTGGAATTACCATACCTATACTTGATGGGATGGTTAATTCTTCATAATCCCCGGGTGATGTCTTCCGGCTCTGGTAGCAGCTCGGGGGGTAACTTCTTGACGAACTACAAGGACTCTCCCTGGAATATGAACACAACTTTGGATTGTCGGATGGTGTTGAACCTCAGTCACGGCTGGAAGCTCCTCTGTACTCCCCCTCCTGTACATTATAATCAATCAGGGGTGAGACTTGAGGATTCAGGTGAAGAGAAGACCGATCTTTCTCCGGAAGCTTTCAATTGGTTGGTCTGCATTAGACCCTCCCATCTGTTGTACAGAAGCGAAGACCATTGCTTCTTCGAGCCCTACTTGCTAGTCGGTTAGCCAGGCAGTTTGGGTACGATCAGTTGCACGTGGACAATGCCGTCACCAGCTTTTGGTCCAGGGGCGGACTCATTGATGGAGCCAGAGGGTGGCGATATTTTATCATGGGTTGTACGGGAGCAATCTTTATTGTGCCGGTCGTTACAACCTCCACGGAGCTCCCCATTCTCCATTCTTACGCCCAGTTCTATGTGGCGATTAACACCTTCCATTACGATTTTGACATGCATGGAAGCTTCAGGGTGCCTTCTCCCAAGCCTGGGGGAAGAGTTGAAGTCCCCTAGGTTTCTTCTGATGAGGGTGAGGAGTCTGGCACTCCGGATGAGCCTCTGGTGTCGGTACCGAGGTGTGAAGTTCCTCCGCCTGTGGGGGCTTTGGTAGTCTCTTCCGGGAAGCGACGGGCTTCTGCCCCGAAGGAAGCTTCTCTTCGTAAGAGGACGAAGGAGACGGTTGCTCGTCCTCTCCGCATTCTTGGTATTGAGGCTCCCGGGAGTGAGCCTGCATCTCCCCATATCAGGGATAATTCTTTGGCTGGAGGTTCCTCGCCTTTTAGAGAGGGACCTTCTACAGTTTTGGCCGGCGACACCGGAGAATCTTCGCTAGAGGTCGCTGTCGTTGCTACTGCTCTAGGTAGTGGGGCGAGATTGCTTGCGTGGCCGCGGCAGATGGGAGAATCTTTCCCTAGACCAGCAACGGATAAAACTCCCACTGTGTCAGCAAGCACGCCTAGCGAGATTTTAGTTGACGAACCTCGACTGTGTCTCGGTGAAGGCTTGGCAGAACTCCGGGCGATGTCGGTTGGCCCACCTCCTTCTCCAGGTATGATAGTTCGCATTGCGTCATTAAAGCGTGGTTTAGCTACATCGGCTGTAGATGCGCCATATATACCGTTGGCTCCGGGTAAATGTCGTCTTTATGTCTCCCTTTAGAAAGATTACCATCATATTAATATCAACTTTCTGGTCCTTTTCTCGGGGGATGGCGTCCACGGTGAGTACAGCGTTGAAGCACCTTCTGGCTCTGCTCCGGCTCCTGGCGATGATACGGAGGCTTTCGACTTCGAGGAGGAAATACCTTCGGGGGCCAGCTCGCCTGGAGTGGTTTTGTCATCTCGAGAGGAGGACGAACCCGTCATCGTGACTTCGCCTCTCGCGAGTATGCCGATGACTTCGACCGTCGTCGTTGTACCTCCTTTTGTCGCACCACCCGTCGAGGCGGCGGCTGTGGCCACTTCGTCTGCAATCATTCCCGGAGGGGGACTTGCTGATATCGCGGCCACTCCTGGCGTTCAATCGGATCTAGTTGCGCTGACCGAGCAACATACCAGCCTCTTTTACATCGGTTTGAAAACGATGATATCAATGGTGTTGGCGAAGAGTCTAGATTTCTAGCGCCTGAAGAAGACTTCTCAGTTTTCGATCGGGGCTGTCAGGGAGTTCGGCGATCCTGGGGTAGTTGACGCCCTGGAGGCGGTGGTTAATGGTTTAGAGAAACCCATTAACGAATACTTGCAGCTGACTTGGGGTAGTTTTGATGCTGAGGTCCAGGCCAGATACGACCTCATGACTGCGAGGCTTTCTACACAGCTGGAAAGCCTGGACAACTCCATCAAAACACATAAGATGGAGATGGATAAAAGAAAAGCTGTCGTGGAAGAGGCTCTCGCTCTTGAGACGAAGCTCCGATCCGAGCACGAAGGGAACGCAGCGAGGGCCCGCAAGCTAAAGGAAAAACTCGCTCTGGCAGAGGAGTGGGCTTCTCAGTCGTTGGCAGGTCTAGATGTAGCGACTGGTCGACTGAGCGCAGCGCGACGAGATTTGGAGCATGCAGAAGCTGCCCGTGCGGGCTCTCTTCGGGCAAGGGCTGAGCTGACCCTTACGAACAATCCCGAGGCACGGCTGGAGCGGGCTCGCGCCGATGCCTTGGTTTCCAGGAATGAGAAGATAGATGCACTGGAGCGGCTGATTCGCGATTTGACTGCTCCCCCATCATGATGTATCCTTTCTCTTTTTGCTTCCCCAGATGTAATTCTGCTCTTTATCGGGAATAAATAAAAGCGACTCTTTTCTGACTTTTGTGGACCCATCATTTCGGAATGTAAATGACAGGTTTAGGTGAGAGTGATATCAGAGGTAGTATGGACATGATAGACACTCGATAAACTTTTTAGCAGGATATATCTATTCAGAGGTCATACAGACATGATAGGATATGATCCCGCTAGTTTCGTTTTGGGATTTGTTTTGTCAGAGTTTAGATCCTCGCTATATTCCACTCGAGCAGGGGAGATTAAGCATAGTACCTTTTCAGGAATTTGCCGTTGATAGGAGCCATTAACAGGTCTCTATTAGGCTGGGCTATCCTGTAGGCGCCGTTTGAGAACGTTGTCTCGATCACATAAGGGCCTTCCTACTTGGGCTGGAATTTGCCTTTACTTCTGTGAGTAAGAATCATCGGCCTTCTTACGGCTAGAACTAGCTCGCCGACTTTGAACACTCTATCCTTTACTTTATGATTGAAAGCTTTGGAAATGCGTGCTTGGTAGAGCGCGATGCGCTGTTGAGCTTGGAGGCATTTCTCGTCTAATCCTTCTAGCTCTTGGAGCCTTAACAGGTCATTCTTTTCTCGAGTCAGCTCATTAGTCACGGCTATCCTGAGTGACGGGATCTGGATTTCAATGGGGAGAACTGCTTCGCTCCCGTAGACCAGCGAGAATGGGGTGCAACCTGTCGGTGTTTGTACTGTTGTGCGGTATGCCCAGAGACATTCGCCCAGCTTCTCATTCTAATCTCTCTTGTTTGAAGAGACAAATTTCTTTAAGAGTTTGATAATGGTTTTGTTGAAAGCTTCCGCCAAACCATTAGCAGCTGGATAATATGTAATAGAGGCAATATTGTGTATCCGATTTTTTTCGCAAAATCGATGAAACGCTTGGCTGATGAACTGAGGCCCATTGTCGTGAATTATCCCCCGGGGTACCCCGAAGCGATAAATGACGTGATGCTTGATGAAGCTGATCACATTAGACGCCTTCACCTCAGCAAGAGGGATCGCCTCTGCCCATTTGGAGAAGTAATCCATGATGGCCAGTATAAACCGGTGACCCCTGGAAGAAGACGGGTGAATAGGACCGATGATATCCATACCCCATGCTTTAAAAGGCCAGGATGCGACCGTAGGATGTAGATGTTCAGACGGTTGATGTATGAAGTCTGCATGAACCTGACTGGCTCTGCATTGTCTTGCATACCGTATTGCATCTGCGATCATGGTAGGCCAATAATAGCCCATTTTCCTGATGCGATCCTGTAGCTTAGGACCGGGCTGATGTGCTCCGCATACGCCGTCGTGAGCTTCACGGATAATCTGCTGTGCTTCATCGTTAGAGAGACATCTCAATAGCAGTCCGTCGTAGGTCCGGCGATATAGGCATTGTGAAGATACGTCATAGTAGAAGCGTAATGATCATCTTTTGACGGATACTGCTTCTTTGGGGTCTTCCGACAAGATTCCGTATGCGACGAAATCTATGAAGGGACTTCTCCAGTCTCTTCTAGGGGGATCTGTGTTCACGGCGTAGCTGTGTTCTATGTGAAAGTTGTTCTTCATACAAAATAAATCTCTGTTAAGAAGGATTACCGAATCCTGCCTTCTTATAGGAGTGGCTAAATCTGCAGCTAGACTGGCTAGGGCATCAGCTTCCAGATTCTGAGATCGAGGTACATGCTATAGGAAGAACCCATTGAATGTCATGGCTATCTTGACCGTCGCTCGGTGATAGGGGATGAGGTCTGGATTCTGGACTTCATATATTCCCCTGACTTGATTGACGATAAGCAGAGAATCACCGAAAGCTTCCAGGGACTCGACCCACAGATCTTTAGCGATTTGGAGCCCGATTAGTAGAGCGTTGTACTCTGCCACATTATTGGAGCATGGATCGCTAAGAGAATATGCTCGGTAGATGACGAGTTTATCAGGAGTGACCAGGAAGACTCCTACTCCTGAAACAACGTTTCCACTTGGACCGATTCTGGAGGCACCATCGAAGAATAGTTGTCATGCGTCAGTTTCTATTACGGAATTACATTTGCAACTTCATCGGGAATATCCTCGTATAATTTGGAGGCCTCCGGGATCGGATGAGCAGCTAGGAAGTCAGCCAGCGCTTGGCCCTTGATGGACTTCTGCGGTACGTATACCATGTCATATGGTGTTAATAGCATCGCCCAAGTCGCGAGTCAGGAATTAAGAGCACTGGGCTTGATCATCAGTACTCGAAGAGGGTTGTTCCTGGAGATGATATGAATAGTCTGGCCAGCGATATAGTGCCGCATCTTTTGGATAGCGAACATCAGAGCCAAGCATTCTTTCTCCACTGGGTTGTACCGGTGTCCGGCTCTGACCATTATCCTGCTGAGATAGTAGATAGCATGTTCATGACCCATGTCGTTCTTCTGTGCGAGAAGAGCTCCTAGCGAATGATCCATCGCTCGAACGTACAGCAAGAATGGTCTTCCCATGACGGGAGGCACCAGAACTGGCGGACTGGGGAGTTAGCGCTTGATATCTCCGAACGCTTGCTGATAGGCTTCGTCCCATACGAAGGATACACCTTTCTTCATGAGATAAGAAAAGGGCTGATATCTCCCTGAGAGGTTGGATATGAATTGCCGGATATAAGCCAGACGGCCTTGAAATCCCCGGAGTTCCCTCAGATTACGGGGCGGTCGCATTTCTACGATTGCCTGGACTTTGTCAGGGTCCACCTGGATGCCTTTGGCGGTGATGACAAATCCCAGGAACTTGTCGCTGGATACACCCAGAAAGGACTTTGTAGGGTTCATCTTGAGTGATGTTGGCGCATTAACTCGAATACCGTCCTCAAGTCTTGAATCCGGTCGACCTCCATGGAACCGACGTATCTGGTGTAATAGAGGGGCCTGTCATGTCTGTTATGTTTTAACAGCATGTCGTTTTGAGTGAAAGTGATATTCGGGACCACCTCTATTATACTGTGGCATTGAGGACACGCCACTGGTTCTTCGTCGTGGGACTTGAGCTGGGTCAAGTATGCCTCCGCCTGCATCAGCGCTTCACTCAGGGCTAGACGAGTGTCTTGGGAGAGCCTGAGTAGCTCGAAGATGGACAACCTGGCTGGCGTATTAGCTAGTTGGGCCAGGATGTCGAAGTTGTATGGCTTCTCTAAACCTTTGCTTGGAATGTTTTTCACAGGTTTATCAAAGCACACTTCTTTTTGCTTCCCCTTGTCCGCCGTAGTTGGTTTTGAAGGACAGGTATCTGGTACGACGGGGTCTGGTCCTGAAGGTTTGGCAATTGAAGCGTCCGCTGGTGCACCTTCCTGACTTGCTCCGTAGTCATTGAGGTAGGCTTTCCCTGAACGGGTTGTAGCAAATACCTCGTCTTCGTCTGATGCCGAAGAAGTCGCGACCATATGGCATGGCCTGTATTTGGAGCTCTTTTTTGATGTAGGCTTAGTAGCCTTAGTTTCTTCCTCAAACTCTGACACCAAATCTGGATAAATCCACATAATCTCGCCTTGCCGGGTAGTCAGGGGTACCAGGTCCTGATTTTGATCCCTAGCTGGAGGAAGATTGACGATGTTCATCGTTGTCCGGGAGATGGGTGCAACGCCATCCGGGATCTTTTGGTGAGGCAGATTGCCAAACTGGAGAAAGATTATGTTGGCCGTGACCGTCTTCTCGGTGTTGTGCAGAGTGATGGCCTTAGCATCGATTAACCCCTGGATCTTCCTTTTCAGTATGTAACACGCCTTTGTTGGGTGGTGTACATATCTGTGGAAGACGCAGTATTTGGGGTCGTTAGTATTGCCGACTTCCTGGGGCCGCCTCAGCTCTGGAAGGGTGATCTTGCCACTTTTGACGAGACACTCGAATATACTTGGGATATCGTCGTCGTCGAAAGAGTAGACTTCGACGGGCCTGGAAGTCCCGGGTGTCGTTTGCGTGGTTGCCACAATCTTTGGTCTGGCCGTATTGATTGCCAGGGCTTCTTTCCCTTTGGGACCACGAGGATGGTCGCTGCTAGGAGATGACCTCTTGCCTCTGTCAGAGGCAGAGATCATGATGCCATTGTCGCGCGCCTTGCGACTGTTATCTTCGGCGGCTACTGCCGAGATGATGAACGAGGGCCAATCATGGAACTGATACGGTCTTGTGAACACCGAGACCACGGGAAGGAGGTTCTTCCTGCAAATGTCTACCAATGCAGAGTCTGGAACTCCTAGAGGCATCTGTAAGGTAGCCTGACAAAAACGTTCGATGAAGATGCGAACGTCCACCTTTTTCTTCTGCTTGACTTTGATGAGAGAGGACATAGACATGTCCATTCCTCCCTCGTAGAATCGCGTAAAGAATAAAGCTCTGAAGTCCTCGAAGGAAGTAATGCAGTTGTCCGCCAAGCTACGGTACCACTGATAGACTACTCCTGAGAGACAACCTTTGAACACCCGAGTGAGGAGGGCGTCGTTCCCTTGTAGCAACACCGTCATCATACTGAAATAGTTCATGTACTGACTTGGTGATGTTTTTCCTTCGTACAGGGCCATAGTCTGAGGTTTGTACCTCGACGGGAAAGGGACCTCCTCCCAGATAGCTGGGTAGGGCTGGTTGATTCCCAGTTTCTTGAGCTGATCTTTGTGCTTCAAGGCGTCGAACTGGGCTTTCAACTCCCGTTGTAACCTCCGATTTCCAATTTCCAAAATAATTAGATTTTAATTTATTTTAAAATAGCAAGTTTTATAAAATATTTCTCCTTGAAATTTTTATTTGATTTTGAACGATATTTGATTGTAGGAGGTAATTTAAAAATCTTTATAAAAATCATTTTTCCTAAATGACGATGTATTACAAAATAAATAAATAAATAATAATATATATATTCCTCTAGTTTCAAATGTTTATTGGCTTGAAATCATAAAATTATTTATTGGATAAAATTAATTAAAGGACTAGTAGTTTCTTCAAAATAATTTTTTATAATTAATGGAATAGTAAATAAATAAATTACGTAGCTTTCCTAAAATATTTTCTGAAATTATAATCTCTTTTTTAAATTTTACAAATTTCCATTTCCTATTAACTAGCCAGCACACCCTCATTTTTTCCCACATGAGAAACCCTTTTATATTTTAATTCTGGGCCATTCATTATTGGGCCAACCCGCAACCCTTTATCCCACACCATCTCTCCCTATTTAAGTCCCTCATCACATCTCCCTAGAAACCCTAGCTAGCCTTCACAAATCCCCACAAAGCCACAGCCACCACCATTTTTGTGTGCTCGTGTCCGTATGTCCAGCATCACTGTGTCAGCCGTGTTGGCCTCGGGTCGGACCCCGGGTGTCCCACCGTATCCATTCATTTCCTGTGTCCGGTTACAACATTACAAACAGATTTTTCGTGCCCGACACACCCGGACACATCAACATCCACTACTGTACAACCTCATTCCCGTGTCCGGCAGACCCGGACACGTCCACAGTACACCACCCTCGTGTCCAGACCGGACACGTACCCAAACCCCGACACAGAACCTAACCCTAACCTAGATCCCGCTGCCGCCGGCGACGGAGTCCTCCTCGTCGTCGTCGAACGCCGGTGGCCGCCTGCAACCACCACCTCGAGCACCCCGTCGTCGAGCCGTCGACCGCTGCGCCTCACCCGCGTCGAGCCGCGTCGAGCTCCGTCGACCTTCGACCGGTGGCCGCCTCAGATTCGTCGAGTCGAGCCCCGCCGCCGAGTTTCCGCCGCCGCCGCGGATCCCCTCATCCGTCGAGCAGATCCGCCCTCGAATTTCCACCGCCCGGCCGCTTCGAGATGGGCGATCGACCGCCGACGCCTTGCCCGGTCCGACCCCAGCGGCCCTCCTCCGCGCCGACGCCGGAGACAACCCCGACGTGAGCCCCTCTCTCCGTTTCCCTCTTTCGTTCTCAGTGAAATGTCTGGAAAATTTTTAAAGAGATTTGCTTAGTTAATATCTATAGTTAATTAGTTCTTACTCTGTTAATTAATTTTTATTTAGTTAATTTTAATCAGTTAATTAAATATATATAATCAGTAGTTAATATATTAGTTTAGTTAATTAATTAATTATATAATTAGTTAATTAGTAATCAATTAGTTTAATTAAATTATAAAATCAGTTTAGTATATATAATTAGTTATTTTATATAATTAGTTTAACTAATGTAATTAGTTTATGTAATTTGGTTATATTAATATAATTAGTTATATTAATATGTAATTTGGTTATTTTATATAATTTGATTTTATTAATATGTATTAGTCTAGTAAATTCATGTAACTAGTTTAGTAAATACAACATAATTAGTTTTATTGTTTTAATGTATAAAATTAGTTATTTAGTATGTGTAAATTTAGTTATGTATTATATATATGGGTTTTTGATTATGAAAATTTGTATATATATACAACCGTATTTTGGCATAAATATGTATATGTATATTCTAAAATGTACTTTTGCACATATATGATATATACATATTTTGGTATATAAAATATAATAGTGTACGTATCATTTTGGTATAAAAATATAAAATGTTTAGTATATGTATATATTGTATATATATATATGTACTTAATATATTTTCAAATATGTATAATTAGTATAAATGTATATATATCTTGTACGTACAATTAATGTATTGTATATGTATTTAATGTGATGTACTAGTATTAGTATATATTTTAATAATAACATTGACAATATACATATATATATATATATATATATTTTAAAATGTATTTTTGTATATGTCTGAGTATACATATATAATGTTCAACTAGTATAAATCAAAAATGTATTTAAAAGATATATATATATATATATATATTGTAAATACATTTAAATTGGTGCATGTATATATATTGTAAGTATTAATGATAATTAATAATATGTGTATTTATATACGTATCCCTACTAGATGACCCTAGTTGACTAGTGCCCTGCCTGACATGGCCCTGAGACCAGTACTTTTGACTGTGTTAGTGTAGCACCTGATGCAAATGTGGTTTTGCTTGTGATATGTTTATAGGACTGTTGGTTTACCCAGGGGACACTCTGGAACAGGACCTCGGTATATTCACCAGCTAAGGACCCAAGGCGAGTACATTCTCTGATTAGTTTCTAATTTATGATATCTCCTATGTTCACTGTATCTAGTGTAGATATCCATGTTCTTAACACGTTGGTTACACGGATTGGTATACACGGATCTCGTCATGAGATGTTATTCCTTATTCATGGTGTAGCTTGTACAAGACTTGTTTCCTTGATATCTTGTGCATATACAGACACTGAGACCCGGGGAGATTTGCTACCTCCTTAGGGGATCCCGTGCCATAGCGTACCATGATTGGATCTACTATACCAGTCGGGGGTTTGGAGAGTATTTTAGTGTAGATATGTGATCATACCCAACTTATCATGCATCATAGCTCACCCCACATCTCACGTCGGGTGCAGCTTGACCTCTCCGTGCCTCATAGCTGTTACGTGTGATTAGCCTGACCTCTCCATGCATCATAGCTAACCAACGGTTAGCCTGACCTTCGTGAATCATAGCTAATCACATGTAACCAGCCTGATCAAGTTCCCAAGCCGATCACATGTTAAAGCTAGTACTCACACACTTAGTCATAGGTTTCTTGCTCATTGACATATTGTTCTTTTCCTGCATTTACTTACAGTATTTCCAGTATTTCTCTTATTGTACATTTCTCGTACCTATACATGCATCTGGTATGTTTCCATCTAGAACTGCTACATAGTTTATGTCATTTATATAGAACTGCTATTTAGAGATGTACTTTACTCCTTCCTGACTGGAAAATATTTTTCCAGACTGTGACCTTAGTAGACTGGTTTCTGATACACTTGGGGATTGGATGTTACAGATTGCAGGTATGATTATTTGTCATTTGACTTGTGTTGTTTATTTCTTCAAATTCCTATCGTGCTGTAGTTGTGATTGAGTATGTTGTTAACATTTTTATAGTTTTATCCGATTCTCCTTATGGAGATGGATACTAGCGTGAGATTGTTTAGATAGTACTCGACCTAGACAGCGTTCTACCGCCGATGCTGCGGCGTAGGCTGGACGTACCCACGCACTCGTGCCCTAAACCGGGTGCGGGTCTTGACACGTTTTAGTGGTGGCCCATGCAGGTCAGACTTCGCAAGTTGTGCGATGTCGTGGTAGTGCGACGTCATAGTTGTACTACTGCGTACCTGCTATAGAATATAGGACATAGGATACTAGGATGAGAGAGGATACTCAATCACAAATTCTTGAGAGATTCCTGGGATGACCCCTTGAGAATCTTATTATAATTTCCAATTTAAATCTTTTCCTTGTTTCCGTCCGCTCTCGCTTGTTGTTACTGAACTTGATTCTTGTTGAGCAGTTATTAAATTAAAATCTTGGTATCATTATTGAGTTTGATTCTTGTTGACCAGTTGTTAACTTTAATTCCTGGTATCGTTGTTGAGTTGATTTCAAACTGAGATGAATTTTACGGACTAAAATTTACGGTATCATCTGATGACATATATTGATGAGGACAGTGAGAAAGGTAAAAACGTCTACTTTGGTTATGGAACCTAGAGTTTATCGCAGCCATATTAGCTGTCGTGACGAGAACGTAGGAACCTGACTTGGATGTACATACTGTAGTTATGAAACTTAGGGTCTCTCGCAGCCATACCGGTTGGCGTGGCGAAGATTCTAGATGACATGATTATAGAGTTGCATACCTTAGTTACGGAACCTGTCGTTTATCGCATCTATGCTTACTGGCGTGGCGAGGATTCTGTGTGTCATGATTTCTGACAGACGTGTATGATTATCAGGTTGTATCTTAAATTGGTTCTTAAAATATCATCTCAAGACTTATCTATTTCTGTTATTCCAGGACTTTGTTCCACCGCTTCTTTCTTTACTAGCAGTAAAGATACCTTCTGTCCTTAATTCAGTCTTTGAGCTCCTATTCCTTGAGGATTTCTTGTTAAGTATGATAATTAGTGGCTTGTGATTTTGTCTGTATTTTGTTTTAGTGTTGACTGTGTTGTTAGTGAGTTGTAAGTGTTTCTTAGTTGGACATGTGAGCAGTAGGCTTTAATCCAGAGTTAGCCCTTAGCATAGTACCTTGTACCAATGGTTCTAGGATAAGTGTCATTATAGTACTATAAGTAGAAGGAGAGTATAGAGTATCAGTGATATTTCAAGAGTTAGTATCAGAGCCCATTTACCCGTCCTGGATAATCATGATTATGTAATTGAGTGATCTATGTAAACAAGTAAGTATCGAGGAAATTGTATTGAAGATTAATGGAGCATAACGTCCAATCTGATGATTGATATCGGGCGTGTTGAAGGTAAAGAAATTTATATGCATAAGGAGTTAATGAGGTGTCATGAGTAGAGAAATATCGGAATAGGTAATGAAGATGGTGAAGTGTATCACGGATTAGTTTAATAGGCTTTAAAGGATTAAAGGAAATACCTATACAACCATCGAGATGAGGAACCATGTACATGCCCAGGAGAGTAAAGAAACATGAGTGTTATAGTAGATACATGTAATCATGAGATATAATGAGCTTGATGAATGATCCATTAATGAAGCTAGTGATATAATACCAAGAGTGCTAATGATTCTATATCGAGGATTAGTCAAGGATGACGTTAATAACAGTAAGCACTCTGTGTGTTGATAATTAGATGATATACCAATTGACGTAAATTGAAATCATGAAAGAAAACACAGTTGATGATAACTTTGATCATTGGAGGTAATAGTGCAAGTGATTCGGGCAGTACAAATTTAGTACACAGTTCTAGACAATAGAGGTATTGAGTGCACCTTGAGTATCAGAGACCGTGAGCACTAATATGTACATTGAGGAGCTATAAATTAAAAGGTGGAAATGAATTTTAAATTTTCAAAATTTTTAAGGAGTTGAGATTTTATGTTGTTAAAATATTGAGAATTTAAATTTGATTCAATAAACATAGTTAAGGCTACGAAGATTTTAGAAGTGATTAAATTTTATTTCGATGTGAAGTACCTAATTTTGAGGAGGCATATGCATTTTATTTTAAGTTGATCGGAAAGTTAAACCTTGACGATTATTTTGAGGATTAATTTTTGGTAGATATGAATATTAATATATGAGTAGTTGATATGGGTACCAGTGTACATGAATAGGAATTAGTAGTGAATGTGCTAGAGTTAAGTGTTTGTTAGAAATAGTAGATACTGCAAGTAATATGTTAGCAGGTTCTTTTTCTAAGGTTCCCGTCTCTTGATTGATTGATTTCCCTAAGTACTGTAGCTCGTATTCATGATTTCCTTGTTAGGATATAACTAGTAGTACACCTTAGCAGAGACTGAAATACCATGACAAGACACATGACCTATATTTTCTTAAATTGCATGGCTGTAGGTAGAGTTTTCTTAAACCATGATCATTGGGTTTTGACCATAGCAAAGATCTATGACAAGGTTATGACCGACAAAAGAGACAAGAGGATTAAATTTGTGGATGAGCATTAAATTAAATAAAGAATTTAGGGGTTGTTATAACGGAGTTGATGGATCATTAATTTTATGGAAATCAAGGTATGATTGAAATTCGAGGACAAACATTAACTTAAAGGGAGAATTTAGAAATTCACAGAGCCAAAAATTTGAGGATTTATTAATTTTAAGGAGGTCTTGATATGATTGAATTGATTATTAAAAATTTGAGAAATTTGAGAGATTATCATTTTATCTATTTGATTGCAAGATAGAAATTTTATATATTATGAATGTTGCATTGAAGATTCTGGAAGCATCGCATCGTTGAGTATTTGAGGAAAAAGAAAAGCAGGAAATAAAATCGTAAATGGAATAGTGTCAAATTAAATTCTTGGGATGAGGAGTTAGATTGGAATAAGCATCAATTGAATTTGAGTTAGATGATTGATGAGTGTTTAAAGTTAAATTTTGGGATGCAGACTTTTAAGTTTTATAAATATGCATTGATTGGATTTCAATTAAAAGGATTGGATAGTAAATTTTGTATTTAGCTATTTACTAAAAATTTGAGGAGATTATGATACGACTGGAATTCAATTAAAATATTGAGGATTGAGTAGTAAAAATTTTACATTGGGATAATAAATTCAGAGGATGGAAAAAAAAAATATTAGTCCAAAATTCGGAAACATTATACATACGGATAGAGAAATATGGAATGAAATAAAACTCATGGTAAAGAATATTATAATATAATGGATTATGGGATCATATAATTGAAGGTCGTAAGGTAAGATCATGGTATATTGAGGTTGTGATTTAAATTAAAATCTTGACCATGACAGTAACATTTGAAATCGAAGAAAATAATCGAGGTATAGTTGATGTTAAGATAAACAAACTCGAATTTGATGATAAGGATTTTGGACATGTAATAAATTTTGATTCAGAAATTCTAAGATCTAATCTAATAAAGTTTATGGAATTTGAAACTTTTATAGATATTAGTTAATGATGAATCACAAGATTGAGAAAAGTAAAATGAACGAGGATAAAAAGGAAGGATTATTTTCAGATGGTAGTAAAGACTACTCTTTTCTTTCTTTTTCCAAGAAAGGCGATTAGATGTCTCTTGATTACATTCTGAAGGATGTATTTAAGTTTCTTAAATCAAATTGTCGATCGTATCTTTCGAATTAGCTATAACTTTCATGTCTATATCATTCATTATACTGGGTCTTCCTTGGTTTAGTTACCTTGAAAAGGTAATGTGCATTATTCAAATTATCTGTTTTTGTGATCGTGTCTACTTCCCAAAACCTAAACTTTCTAGAGGATTCAAGGTCGAGCCATGATTCCTTCAAGTTATTCCTGTCTTAAACCATATTTTCTTTTTCTTCATGTTTTCTTCTGTTTGGTAAATATTCTCCTTATAGAAATACTTTCTTCAATGATATATTCATCATTATGAACAACAAATTTTTTTCTATCCTAGTCATCCCTAAAATTTCGAGGACGAAATTTTCTAAGGTGGATAGACTTGTAACCTCCGATTTCCAATTTCCAAAATAATTAGATTTTAATTTATTTTAAAATAGCAAGTTTTATAAAATATTTCTCCTTGAAATTTTTATTTGATTTTGAACGATGTTTGATTGTAGGAGGTAATTTAAAAATCTTTATAAAAATCATTTTTCCTAAATGACGATGTATTACAAAATAAATAAATAAATAATAATATATATATTCCTCTAGTTTCAAATGTTTATTGGCTTGAAATCATAAAATTATTTATTGGATAAAATTAATTAAAGGACTAGTAGTTTCTTCAAAATAATTTTTTATAATTAATGGAATAGTAAATAAATAAATTACGTAGCTTTCCTAAAATATTTTCTGAAATTATAATCTCTTTTTTAAATTTTACAAATTTCCATTTCCTATTAACTAGCCAGCACACCCTCATTTTTTCCCACATGAGAAACCCTTTTATATTTTAATTCTGGGCCATTCATTATTGGGCCAACCCGCAACCCTTTATCCCACACCATCTCTCCCTATTTAAGTCCCTCATCACATCTCTCTAGAAACCCTAGCTAGCCTTCACAAATCCCCACAAAGCCACAGCCACCACCATTTTTGTGTGCTCGTGTCCGTGTGTCCAGCATCACCGTTTCAGCCGTGTTGGCCTCGGGTCCGACCCCGGGTGTCCCACCGTATCCATTCATTTCCTGTGTCTGGTTACAACATTACAAACAGATTTTTCGTGCCCGACACACCCGGACACATCAACATCCTCCACTGTACAACCTCATTCCCGTGTCCGGCAGACCCGGACACGTCCACAGTACACCACCCTCGTGTCCAGACCGGACACGTACCCAAACCCCGACACAGAACCTAACCCTAACCTAGATCCCGCTGCCGCCGGCGACGGAGTCCTCCTCGTCGTCGTCGAACGCCGGTGGCCGCCTGCAACCACCACCTCGAGCACCCCGTCGTCGAGCCGTCGACCGCTGCGCCTCACCCGCGTCGAGCCGCGTCGAGCTCCGCCGACCTTCGACCGGTGGCCGCCTCAGATTCGTCGAGTCGAGCCCCGCCGCCGAGTTTTCGCCGCCGTCGCGGATCCCCTCATCCGTCGAGCAGATCCGCCCTCGAATTTCCACCGCCCGGCCGCTTCGAGATGGGCGATCGACCGCCGACGCCTTGCCC
The DNA here is from genome assembly GCA_036927795.1 of Iris macrosiphon. Taxonomy (NCBI): domain Eukaryota; kingdom Viridiplantae; phylum Streptophyta; class Magnoliopsida; order Asparagales; family Iridaceae; genus Iris; species Iris macrosiphon. The sequence continues at coordinate 109,285,113 of JAYESA010000005.1, forward strand.
GGTCCGACCCCAGCGGCCCTCCTCCGCGCCGACGCCGGAGACAACCCCGACGTGAGCCACTCTCTCCGTTTCCCTCTTTCGTTCTCAGTGAAATGTCTGGAAAAATTTTAAAGAGATTTGCTTAGTTAATATCTATAGTTAATTAGTTCTTACTCTGTTAATTAATTTTTATTTAGTTAATTTTAATCAGTTAATTAAATATATATAATCAGTAGTTAATATATTAGTTTAGTTAATTAATTAATTATATAATTAGTTAATTAGTAATCAATTAGTTTAATTAAATTATAAAATTAGTTTAGTATATATAATTAGTTATTTTATATAATTAGTTTAACTAATGTAATTAGTTTATGTAATTTGGTTATATTAATATAATTAGTTATATTAATATGTAATTTGGTTATTTTATATAATTTGATTTTATTAATATGTATTAGTCTAGTAAATTCATGTAACTAGTTTAGTAAATACAACATAATTAGTTTTATTGTTTTAATGTATAAAATTAGTTATTTAGTATGTGTAAATTTAGTTATGTATTATATATATGGGTTTTTGATTATGAAAATTTGTATATATATACAACCGTATTTTGGCATAAATATGTATATGTATATTCTAAAATGTACTTTTGCACATATATGATATATACATATTTTGGTATATAAAATGTAATAGTGTACGTATCATTTTGGTATAAAAATATAAAATGTTTAGTATATGTATATATTGTATATATATATATGTACTTAATATATTTTCAAATATGTATAATTAGTATAAATGTATATATATCTTGTACGTACAATTAATGTATTGTATATGTATTTAATGTGATGTACTAGTATTAGTATATATTTTAATAATAACATTGACAATATACATATATATATATATATATATATATTTTAAAATGTATTTTTGTATATGTCTGAGTATACATATATAATGTTCAACTAGTATAAATCAAAAATGTATTTAAAAGATATATATATATATATATATATATATATATTGTAAATACATTTAAATTGGTGCATGTATATATATTGTAAGTATTAATGATAATTAATAATATGTGTATTTATATACGTATCCCTACTAGATGACCCTAGTTGACTAGTGCCCTGCCTGACATGGCCCTGAGACCAGTACTTTTGACTGTGTTAGTGTAGCACCTGATGCAAATGTGGTTTTGCTTGTGATATGTTTATAGGACTGTTGGTTTACCCAGGGGACACTCTGGAACAGGACCTCGGTATATTCACCAGCTAAGGACCCAAGGCGAGTACATTCTCTGATTAGTTTCTAATTTATGATATCTCCTATGTTCACTGTATCTAGTGTAGATATCCATGTTCTTGACACGTTGGTTACACGGATTGGTATACACGGATCTCGTCATGAGATGTTATTCCTTATTCATGGTGTAGCTTGTACAAGACTTGTTTCCTTGATATCTTGTGCATGTACAGACACTGAGACCCGGGGAGATTTGCTACCTCCTTAGGGGATCCCGTGCCATAGCGTACCATGATTGGATCTACTATACCAGTCGGGGGTTTAGGGAGTATTTTAGTGTAGATATGTGATCATACCCAACTTATCATGCATCATAGCTCACCCCACATCTCACGTCGGGTGCAGCCTGACCTCTCCGTGCCTCATAGCTGTTACGTGTGATTAGCCTGACCTCTCCATGCATCATAGCTAACCAACGGTTAGCCTGACCTTCGTGAATCATAGCTAATCACATGTAACCAGCCTGATCAAGTTCCCAAGCCGATCACATGTTAAAGCTAGTACTCACACACTTAGTCATAGGTTTCTTGCTCATTGACATATTGTTCTTTTCCTGCATTTACTTACAGTATTTCCAGTATTTCTCTCATTGTACATTTCTCGTACCTATACATGCATCTAGTATGTTTCCATCTAGAACTGCTACATAGTTTATGTCATTTATATAGAACTGCTATTTAGAGATGTACTTTGCTCCTTCCTGACTGGAAAATATTTTTCCAGACTGTGACCTTAGTAGACTGGTTTCTGATACACTTGGGGATTGGATGTTACAGATTGCAGGTATGATTATTTGTCATTTGACTTGTGTTGTTTATTTCTTCAAATTCCTATCGTGCTGTAGTTGTGATTGAGTATGTTGTTAACATTTTTATAGTTTTATCCGAGTCTCCTTATGGAGATGGATACTAGCGTGAGATTGTTTAGATAGTACTCGACCTAGACAGCGTTCTACCGCCGATGCTGCGGCATAGGCTGGACGTACCCACGCACTCGTGCCCTAAACCGGGTGCGGGTCTTGACACCCGTACTGCCTGTATCGGATTTTCAGTCGGAAACGGGGCGACGGAGTGGTGCGGAGTCGGTTGTATCGTAACTCCAGCGGCAGGTAAGGCATTCTCTGAGTGAGGAAGCGGAGGAACTGCTGACTCTTGGTCTAGCGCAGGCTCTTGGCTCGGGTTGGATGGTGGTAAGTCCATCCCCACATGTATCTGAGTTGGCGGGATCGATGCTTGAGCCATGGCAGTTGCGTGCTGAGTTAGCATCATCTGGTGCATGTTCTCCATCAAGGATTGCATTTGTTTCAGAGATGTCTCCAGTATAGTGATGCGTTGTTCCGTATTCCCTGACGGCGAAGCTTCCTCGCATTCATCTTCAACGGCGTAAACTCCCATCTCCTGGGGTATCATTGAAGGATTAGTATAGGTCGCTGTAAAAGTCAACTCTACACTTTCTGCCTCTGATTCGGGGGCTTGGCGACCCCCAGCGTCAAAATCAGAAGAGGACGAAGCTGGTTGTCGTAACCTTGCGCGAGTGTTTTGGAACACCCCGGCTTCAGCGTTCCTGAGGAGCTCACTGAACCTCCTTCGGCTCGGGGGCCTGGAGGGATGACGCCTTGAGCTCGACCCTCCTCTACGTATGTGTGAAGCCATGTTTACAGATGCATGCGCGGGTTCCTCTTCCTGGTAAGACAGAGAGTAGCTCAGCCGGTCGAAAACCGATCGTTTTGCTTTGGAACAGCAGCAATTAATCACAATCTTATGACTATTACAATAGTGCTCGCTAGGAGGCGTAATAGACATGTTGGAAGGTCCCCTCTCTTTACGCTTCTGGATTAGATATTTGTGCAGGTCAGGAGGAGTTGCCGAAGATGAAGACGAAGGCTTGTTTCTTTTGTTCCCATCAGCGGGCATGCGGAGGTTGGGCACCCCGGTTTTCCCTGTGCCACCTGTGTACAACAGATTGGCCATCTGAGTGGCGGATAATCCCCTGGGAGGGTGTCTTTCCGCAATCTGAGCTTGTTTTACGCTGAGGGACCTTGCCTGGCGTAACTCGGAGATTCGCTCAGACTGACGTAAAGCTGGAGAGGCCCTCAATCGGCCATCGGCTTCTCCCATAATCCGGAGGGTAGGCAGACTCTTCCCTTGCTAGCGTAAAGGCCGAGAAGTTGAGTACTCTGCCACTTGCTTTCCCTTGCGGAGATCACAGCGCTCATCTGGTTCACCGTAGAGGTCAGATGTTGTCTTGCGCGTGGAGCGTGATCTGTACCTCCGATTTGGCGTTGAGGCACCATAAGAAGTTTTGTCTGTCCGCGCGGAGCGGGAGACTGGTTTCTGCGCGTAGAGCGCAGTAGATACTTCTGGGTTAGCGCTGAGACTTTGTCCGAAGTTTCATCTGTACCACGCGTAGCGGGAGACTGATTTCTACGTGTAAAGTGCAGTGGATTCTTCTGCGTTAGCGCTGAGGCTTTGCCCGAAGTTTCGTCTGTACCGCGCATAGCGGGAGACAGAATTTTACGTACGGGGCACGGAGGGAGCGATGCTACAACCTCATTGGTCGGAGAGATCAGAGAGATCAGAGAGTCCACAGGAATGGCGGAGGATGTCTTGGGCATCCACAACTTGCGCAGCTTCCTGTTGTCTTGGACGGAGAGAGGGTGAGAGCTACCCCCGGTTTGAAGCATGTCTTCGTAGACAGACTGGTCGAAATGAACGACCAGTGTCTTCTTCACGGTTCCTACAGATACCACATCGTGTTGAGCAATTACTTCCTCATCAGAAGAGAAAGACGTCCCCAGCAGAGTTGCCATCTTGTTTGTGGTATTAAACGAAAGAATAAAAATGTATTCAATGACGGGTTTATACGGAACCCGTGCCCTTTGGTTTACAAACAAACTTGTACAATTTAATCCTATACGAGGATGTGGGAGTACAATTTATTTAATCTGGGTATAAATTGCTATAGGTGTCTGATCTGCAGTCGATCACTTTAGCCCTTGGATCACACGATGTTGAAGAAGTGCCGTGGAAGACAGGTAGCAGCTTCGAAGGTTGCAAACGAGAGTGGATGCACGATGCCAAAGTCGTCGATCCCTACTCTTTGCCTGAGCTCCGGACTCTCTCTCTCTCTCTCTCTCTCTCTCTCTCTCTCTCTTGACCTCCGGTTCGATCATTCTGGGAAGTTCGACCTTGTTCGATCCTTCTTTCAAAGTTTTGACCTTGTTCGATCTTCAAGTTTGAAGTTTTTTCCCACATTTTTCCCCATTGATAGGGGTCTCTATTTATAGAGTTTTGGTGACAGTGACCACTCCGTCGGTGTAAAAACTAAGGAGTGGAAAGTACAATACCCTTTTACACAACGGTTAAAATAACCAATACCTGCGTATAGATGACCTTTTGAGTGAGCATGTGACGCGTGTCCAACTAAGGGGACAAATAGCGTATATCTGCTGCGAAGATCACGGCATAGAAGCCACGTAGGTAGGTATCCCCTGTGTAGAAGAGGTTGGCGTAGAAGCCAAATGATTGTCACCCTGGTGTAGAAGCCAAAATAGGCATAGAAGCCGAGTAGGCGTAGAAGCCGGATGGGCATAGAAGCCGAGTAGGCGTAGAAGCTGAATGGTCGTAGAGACTGAGCGGGCGTTTGAAGCCGAATGGTCGTAGAGATTGAGTGGACGTTTGAAGCCGAATGGTCGTAGAGACTGAGTGGACGTTTGAAGCCGAATGGGTGTAGAAGCCGAATGAGCATAGATCTTGAATGGACGTAGAAGCCGCTGCGTACCGTGCCAGAGTGCTGATATGGACGTTTTAGCCGGAATTACGGCTTTTGAAGATATAATCAAATATCTTGCAAAGATTTGCCACCATCTTGTGCATTAAATGCGGAGGCGTATTTTGAAGGTCTGCAGCCCTTCTGTGCATCCGTCGCAGAGACGTGCCTTGAGAGAAACTGTCACCACTCTGTGCAATTAGACGTAGAGACGTGCCTCGAGCCCCGTACGAAGTACAGCTTTTGACGTGGCAGGCAGTTTGTCTACTGCGGAGCATAAAACAGCTCATGTTTGCCTGTGTAAAACAAGGCAGCGTATCCCCTTGTACGCGAAATAGCAGTTTATGCTGAGGGGACGTCAGTAAACGACTGTTCGATGATATTTTAACCAAATTCTCTGCATTAAATGCAGAGATCCGCATCATACTGTGGTGCGCGTCCCGAGGGGTCTGTCCTCGTTTCAGCCGTCGTCTGGGTAGCCGTGCAGCACTTTTTATCAGGAGTCAGAGGTCAGGTTCACTGCATGACTTGACAGTTTTATTTCGGAGAAGAAGAAGCGTTCCTCGTACGCTTTAACGCTGCTTTGAGATCAGCTAAGTTTTACGCCATGGAAGCGATGAAGAACCCTGTTTACGCTGGAGCGGCCTGGACGTACTGCACTTACGTGGATGGTCCTTTGAGCTTGTACTTCACATTGTGTTTAGAGGAGAAAGCTCTGCTTGTACGCTTGATGGCTCTGAAGGCCTCTGTTTACGCTGCTCTGCATCAGTATGCTGCGTAGCTCCTCCCAGCGTATTTTTTATGCTTCTACAAGATGTTGAAAGTGTCCCCAGCAGAGTCGCCATCTTGTTTGTGGTATTAAACGAAAGAATGAAAGTGTATTTCAATGACGGGGTTTATACGAAATCTATGCCCTATGGTTTACAAACAAACTTGTACAATTTAATCCTATACGAGGATGTGGGAGTATAATTTATTTAATCTGGGCATAAATTGCAATAGGTGTCTGATATGCAGTCGATCACTTTAGCCCTTGGACCACACGATGTTGAAGAAGTGCCGTGGAAGACAAGTAGCAGCTTCGAAGGTTGCAAAGGAGAGTGGATGCACGATGCCAAAGTTGTCGATCCCTACTCTTTGCCTGAGCTCCGGACTCTCTCTCTCTCTCTCTCTTGACCTCCGGTTTGATCTTTCTGGGAAGTTCGACCTTGTTCGATCCTTCTTTCAAAGTTTTCACCTTGTTCGATCTTCAAGTTTGAAGTTTTTCGACCTTTTTCCCCATTGATAGGGGTCTCTATTTATAGTGTTTTGGTGACAGTGACCACTCCGTCGGTATAAAAACCGAGGAGTGGAAAGTACAACACCCTTTTACACAACGGTTAAAATAACCAATACCTGCGTATAGATGACCTTTTGAGTGAGCATGTGACGCGTGTCCAACTAAGGAGACAAAACGCATATATCTGCTGCGAATATCACGGCGTTGAAGCCACGTAGGTAGGTATCCCTTGTGTAGAAGAGGTTGGCATAGAAGCCAAATGACTGTCACCCTGGCGTAGAAGCCAAAATAGGCATAGAAGCCGAGTAGGCGTAGAAGCCAAAATAGGCATAGAAGCCGAGTAGGCGTAGAAGCCGGATGGACATAGAAGCCGAGTAGGCGTAGAAGCCGAATGGTCGTAGAGACTGAGCGGGCGTTTGAAGTCGAATGGGCATAGAAGCCGAATGAGCACAGATCTTGAATGGACGTAGAAGCCACTGCATACCGTGCCAGAGTGCTGATGTGGACGTTTTAGCCGGAATTACGGCTTTTGAAGGTTTAATCAAATCTCTTGCAGAGATTTGCCACCATCTTGTGCATTAAATACGGAGACGTATTTTGAAGGTCTGTAGCCCTTCTGTGCATCCGTCGCAGAGACGTGTCTTGAGAGAAACTGTCACCGCTCTGTGCAATTAGACGTAGAGACGTGCCTCGAGCCCCGTACGAAGTGCAGCTTTTGACGTGATAGGCGGTTTGTCTACTGCGGAGCGTAAAACAGCTCATGTTTGCCTGTGTAAAACAAGGCAGCGTATCCCCTTGTACGCGAAAGTGCAGTTTATGCTGAGGGGACGTCAGTAAACGACGGTTCGGTGATATTTTAACCAAATCCTCTGCATTAAATGCAGAGATCCGCATCATACTGTGGTGTGCGTCCCGAGGGGTCTGTCCACATTTCCAGCCGTCGTCTGGGTAGCCTGCAGCACTTTTTGTCAGGAATCAGAGGTCGGGTTCACTGCGTGACTTGATAGGTTCATTTTGGGGAAGATAAAGCATTTCTCGTACGATTTAACGCTGCTTTGAGATCGGCTGAGTTTTATGCCATGGAGGCGATGAAGAACTCTGTTTACGCTGGAGCGGCCTAGACGTACTATACTTACGCGGATGGTCCTTTGAGCTTGTACTTTATGTTGTGTTTAGCGGAGAAAGCTCTGCTTGTACGCTTGATGGCTCTGAAGGCCTCTGTTTACGCGGCTCTGCATCAGTATGCTGCGTAGCTCCTCCCAGCGTATTTTTTATGCTTCTACAGCAGGGCTTGTCCTAAACTTATTACTTGCACTCTCGTGCGCAAAAATTAATAGGTCCACAAAAAAAATTCCCCTGTGGAATGGCCGTAATGGAAAAATGAAATGTTCATGTCCATATCACCTCTAAACTATCCTCATTTTCCCAGCGAAGAAAGAGTCAGTCTCTATTCATCCCTACAGAGTCATATTTTATCACGTCTATATTACCTCTGTCAGGATTTGTCTCAAATCTATTACTTGCACTCTTGTGCGCAAAAAGTAATGGGTCCACTAAAAATCCCCTAGTAGGATGTCCTCAACAAATACGGTATCGTAATACGTCCATATTACCTCTAGTACAATATCCGAAATTCGTACAAACAATCATAAAAGAAATGGGAGGTCCCTTATATGATTGCAAACGGTGCTTACAGATTAGCCAAGCCTAATAGAAATTTGGCAATAACTACTATAAACTGCAAATTCCCGAAGAAGTACTATACTTGATTTCCTTCATTTAACGGAGTATGACGAAGATCTTATTCTGACGATACCATGCACAAAGGTTAGCTGGATCATATTCTATCGGGTTCATGTGACCTCTGAATAGATATCCTTAACTAATTTGTAAGCCTATTATGTTCATATTACCTCTGATAGTATTTAGTATACAAATTTAGTTGTATTATATTTTTTCAGGTTCATGTCAACTCTGAATAGATTTACATTCAGCAAAACCTTAACGAAAGAATGTCATGTTAATGATACCTTTTATATCACTTTCACCCTAGCCTATCATATTCTAAAATGATAGGTCCACAAAGTCAGAAAATGTGTCTTTATTATCTCCAGAAAGAGCAAATTACATATAAAAGCAAAAGTTACATCATTGGGGAGGAGCAGTCAAATCACGGATCTGCTACGCTAGTACGGCTATCTTCTCGTTCCTAGAGCTCAAAACGGTAGCGCGAGCCCGCTCCAACCTTGTCTCCTCATTGTTCAAAGCAGATATTTTAGACCAATGCCGTACAAAATCTGTGTGGATGACACCCACACGTGCCAGGTTCTGCTGAGATGCCTCCCTTCGGTCATTCAACACATCTCGAGCTGCCAACAAAGAGAGAGCATTCTGCTTGGCCTTAACGAGGTTGTCTTCCAATTTGCGGATCCTCACTTCCTCTGTCTCATAATCGGCCTCGTACTTGGCAGCTGGGGAATGACATACTCTAATGCGGCATGCTTCTCATTCATCTCTTTCTGCTGAACCTCAATGGAATTACTCAGAGTTTCTATCTCCCCAACAAGCCTCGCACTCAAAGAGTCATATTCAGCCTGGACCAAGTCATCAATGTTGCCCTGGGATAATTGCAAATAATTGTTAATGGGTTATTCCAAACCATTAACTATCTACTCCAATGTATCAGCTCTCTCAGCGTCATTGAAATCTCTGACCGACGCTATCACAAACTGGAAGGACCTCCTAAGAGCCTCAAAACCTAGATTCTTCGCTAGCACCATTGATATCAGCGTATTCAAAGTGGTGTAGAAAATACTAGTATACTGCTCAATCATCATGGCGAAATTATATTTTACGCTGGAAGTGGCTGCAATATCGGAGAATCCCCTTCCAGGAACGACTGTAGAGGGTGTCGTCACAGTCGTCGCTTCAGTAGAGGGCGCGACAAAGGTAGAGGCACCGACAACGGCCGAAGTGGCTGGCGTACTTAAAGGAGGCATAGTCGTTATGACAGGTTCATCCTCCTATCGTGATATCGGAACTATTTCGGGCGAACCGGCACCCGAAAATGTTTCCCCATCAAAGTCGGGCACCTCCGTGTCATCGACAGGAGCTGAAACTAAGCCAAAAGTTGCGTCGATGCTGCCCTCCCCGTAGATGTCTTTCCGTGAAAAGAAGACAAGAGAATGTTAATATCAACAAGATGTTAATTTTTTTAAAAGAGGCATAAAGGCGACATTTACCCATGGCCGATGGTATATATGGCACGTCTGCAGCCAGTACAGCTAAATCATTTCTTAATGATGCTAAGCGAGCTATCATACCTGGAGTAGGGGGTGTGCCAACTGACACTGGCAGGTATTCTTCCAGGTCTTCACCGAGATCCACTCGAGGCTCATTGGGTGGATCTCGCTGGGTATACTTATAGACGCGGCAGGGGTTTCTTCCGTTGCTGGTCTGGATAAAGATATTCTTATTTAGCTTGGCCCTGAAGGCGATCTTGTACAACTACCTGAAGCGGTAGCAGCGACAGTAGTCTCGAGCAAAGATTCTCCGGCACTGCCAGCCAGAATTATGGAGGTTCCCTCTCTAATAGGCGAAGGACCTCTAGTCAAAGAATCATCTCCAACAGGGGAAACAACAGGCTCACTCCGAGGAGCCTCATGGCCGAAAGTTCTGACAGGACCACTAACAGTCTTCTTTTTCTCGCGAGGGGAAGTCTCCGTCAGAACAGGAGCCCTTCGCTTACCAGGGATAACCAGAGGCCCTGCAGGCGGAGGTATTTCACATCTCGATACTGTCAACAAAAAACTCATCTGGAGCGACAGAGTCTTCATCTTCGTCAAAGGAAACTGATAGGATTTTCTCTCTTCCAACGGACTTAGAAGAGGGCATCCTAAAACTCCCACGCATATCAAAATCGCGATGGAAGGTATTGGTTGCCACATAAAACTGGGCGTATGAATGGAGGATGCGCAACTCCATGGAGAGTGAAGTCGCGGGCACAGTAAAAGCTGCTGCAGTATAACCCATTATGAAGTATCGCCATCCTCTCGCTCTATCAATAAGTCCACCCCTGGACTTCAAGCTGGTGACGGCATTGCCCACGTGCAATTGATCATACCCAAACTGCCTTACGAACCGACTAGGCAGGTAGGGCTCCAAGAAGCATTGGTCTTCACTTCTGTACAATAAATGGGAAGGTCTAATATAAACCAACCAATAAAAAGCTTCAGGAGAAAGAACGGTCTTCCCTTCACCTGAGTTCTGAAGCCTGCTCCCCTGTTGATTGAGATGTACAGTGGGGATGATACAGAAGAGCTTCCAGCTGTGAGCAAAATTTAATTCCCGTCGACAGTCTACGACGTTGGTCACGTTCCAGGTGGAATTCTTGTAATTCAACAAAAAATTATTCCCCGAACTATTGGCAGACCCGGGAGACATCACTCTGGGGTTATAAAGAATTATCCATCCCATCAAATACAGGAACGGTAATTCTACCCTGGGAAAGCTGTCACGCCGTGTTTCATCGGCAAGCAGCCCATCTGTAATGGCCCTCAGACCAGCTTGTATCCGGCATAACATGACAGGGAGCAGGCCCAGTCTTGCCCCAAATACCAAACGCACTGTAGGCCATAAGGTGTTACGGTGAATGCGATCCGAAGATGCAATGCCAAGTACTACCAATCGGCGTAGCCATACAGAGAGGAAGCCAGCCAGTTGAGCTTCCTTTGATAGAGGCCTGCGGCAATGCCTCATATAACTGTAGGCTTTAGTGCCTGCAGGATATTTCCCTATCCCTTCATCAAGAACTCAATTTGAAGCCCCGGCGTCTTTAATAAGATCATCGACTACTTGAGCATTAAGCACGGTTAGAAGGCTCAAAGGCTTATCCCTGTTATCCACGACTTTGTCGGGCTTAGCGTCTCTTGCATGATGAAAGAAGAGATAGGATGCCGATTTGTTGGTATGAGCCAAATTAGAGGGCTCATTATAGAAGGCGGTGCACACAAGGTAATGGCTCATCAGCTCCTGGTACACTGCCACTACGCGAGGGTTTGTATCCTCCAGCTCCCGGTTTGTGGGAACATACTCTTCATAAGAAGTATCCCCCATTGGCAGTCTTCAAAATCTCTGCCATTTTATGAAGGGCCAATCCCAATTCCCCTAGCGGAGTGGCGAAAGTTCCAGTGAGCGAGATATATCGCTCCATCAAAGCCAAGAATAGGTTGGGGTTAAGAGGTAACCCAACCCTGGTAGCACTCACAGCCGCGTACAGACCGATGCTCTCCAGCTTCGTCTAAAAGTTCTTCAGGGCCCAGGCAGACAAACGAACCCATCGAAGGTTTGAAGGGCTAACCCACCCGTTGGTCCGAGGGTTAACCTTGGGGTACACTCCTCTATGCCGCATAAAGTTATTACAGAAAGTCGGCAATTGGACTGGTTGGAGCAGTGAAGTATCTTCACTCGGGACACTGCCCGGAAATAATCCCCTGAAAGGCATCAAAGGGCCAGAAGGGCGGCTCACAAATGATCCTTGGTCGGACCCTTTCTGATAAAATATCTTCCCCGGGTGGCCGTAAAGATTAGGGGTCAGGGTCCACGACATCTTCCTTGAATGCGTAGCATGGAAGAATGCCGAGATAGGGTAATCTCTCAACATCTTGGGCAAGTACATGACCATGCCCCCAACAGTAAAAATCCAGTCTTCCTTCTTGGGCTTCGTCTGGGATTGTTTTTCAATCATATCCCCGAAGAGGAAAGCTAGTTTTATGTATTTTGCCCCGTCTATATACGTTAGGGGCTCTCCGTTGATCATGCTCAACAGCATTCGCTCTCCTTGAGACGATATCATGATTCCCCTTCCTTCAGGATACTGGGGTCCGGAAATAGGAAATGTCACATGGGACAAATCCTCCAGGTAATCGGAGTTTAGCATCCAAGCAGCAGAACCCATCACCTCAGCCAACGGAGGTATCTGCAAGTTAACTACAAAGCGCAAGAAAAATATGTCAATTTCTATACTCGACCTCACAATCCTGCAGCTTATGCCAAAGAGCAACATTCTATGCTTTTACGCCAAGACTGTAAAAACTTGAGTTTTTTTATGCTGGAATCTCATTCCGAGGCATAAAATTCAAGATTAGCAGGCAGTATACACAAAAATATGACAGTCTATGTTTTACGCCAGACTGCCTAAGTTTGAGTTATTATGCCAAAATTTTCATCCAGAGCGTAACACTCAAAGTTTGTAGCATACGCCAAATTTCGATAGTCAAAGCTTTTACGCCAGACTACGAAAATATGGAGTTTTTACGCTGACACATTAGGAATGTGAGCGTAAATGATAAAACATCCCTGTGCATCATCTTCCTCCAAGAGGCTCTCAGCAGAGAAGATAACCTAGCGCGTTCACGTACAACGTGTGCGAAAGGTTTTCTTTATTTTTTGTCCCAAAAGCTTTATCTGTAACGCCCGGTACACAGCTTGACGGTGGGACACTTCGTTCCGATCGAGGTTCGCTCTACCCAATGGGAGTCGCTCTTGCTTGGGAAGAAGAGCGAGAAGAGGAGGCAGCTTTCTTTTTCTTGGAGGTGGAAGATTGTTTCGATGCCATTGCTAAAAACTTAGAGATAAGAAACGAAGAAGAGCTCTCAAAGAGACGAAGGTTTTCATTTCGCAAAAGACAGATAAAATTTTTTCTCTCTTGGTGGTGCCATTGATGGTGGAAGATTATTTCGGTGCCTTAGGGTACTTATAGAGTTCAGATAAACTCTTCGAATCCCTAACCAAATCCGATATTTAATATTCGGTTATGATTGTGGACCACGTCAGCCTATTTATTTCGGGTAGGCGGACAGTCAGCAAATTCAAAAAGTTTTTCGTCCAGAGCAGATTCGTAATTTTACGTCAAGGAGCTTTTTACGCTCGGGAAGCTACAAATCTATGGTTTTACGCTCAGAGGCTATAAGTCTACGGTTTTACGCCCGAATGCTTTTACGCTCGGTAGCTTTTACGCTCGAGCGACTACAAACCTACGACTTCACGCTCAGAAGCTACAAATCTATGATTTCACGCTCAAAAGCTCTTTACGCTCAGAGGTGACAAATCTACGACTTCACGCTCGGTAGTTTTCTTTTCAGAGGCTATATATCTACAGTTTTATGCCCGGATACTCTTATGCTCAGCAGCTTGTTTGCTCGAAAGACTACAAACTTATGATTTTATACTCTTCCACACTACGGATCTATGATTTTTTGCATATCTTAAAATATGCAGGCCAGAGTATGCGTATATCTGAATAAATCTCAAGACGGCCAATCACAAGGGTTCACGCAGAAGATGCTCCTTCTTGGTCTCAAAATATCCCAAGTACCCAAAGCATACATAGTTCAGCATTGAAAATGACTCTTCTTCTTGGGTCGATTGGAAGTTCATCCAAAATCCAGTCAGAATATTTTCTCTACAGTTTAAGATGGCGACTTAGTTTTGACAGCCATTTCTTGCCTATTTTAAGGGATTTTCGATAAATCATTCTTGAAGATGATGGTCTGAACAAGAATTCTTCTTATCAGAGAAGTGACAGTTCAGAATTCTACGCAATTCCTCGTTCAAAATTGCAGGACAGTTCGAATATGTGACTTAAATGCTAAGCAGTTTTCTATGCGTCCTCAGTTACGCGTAAAAGACGGGACGAGATCAGATACTTTTTTTTATCAGAGTCGGCATAAAGTTATTCAGACGTGGCGAAGCTACACATATTCAGACTTCATCACATCAAAGAATATGGCAAATTATTAGATGCGTAAAAGAAGACAACTTTATTAATCCTGATTACATATGATGGAAATCCAGTTTACAAAGGGTTTTTCATCTTCATGATTACATATGATAAAAATGCTTGTTCTACCAAGGGTTTCTCATTTTCACTTAGGATCACGCCAAGAGTCTGTACTGTCAGGTTCTCGTATTGGTGGAGATCTTTATCCGTCTTCTTCAGCAGTTAGTCATTTTCCGCGATCGATTAACAAGAAAATGATCAATGGCGGGAGGATACAAAATTGGGCCTGTATAAATTATTCAAGAGCCCATCCTCCATACGCCATGACAGATTGAGTTGAGATTTTAGACCTAACTCAATACTGGAAGACAGGGCTAGTTTGTCTGCCCTCGTCCACCAACGGCGGGAGAAAATACAGCTTGCAAGCTGTATGGTCGAATGTGACCCTTTCTCTCTCCTGGACGAATCGCCATATGAAGTTTCTGATTATCCCGAGCAAAGGAATCTATAATATCCTTCCATGATCCATCGTTGCAGAGGATTTTTGCTCGAAGATGCCTTCTTTTTTGGCTCCTTACATGCTGGAAGAACATGATCTTCTTCTTCCTCAAGTCGACCCGACAAACACCGGCAATCATCTCTTTGTGGTAAAGGAAATATGGGAAGAACAGGTTAACTCATCAGCCTTTTTATGAGCAAAAGAAAACACACCGAATCCCAACAAACTCCCAAAAATCTGCCAAGAAATCAGCCTCAAGGAATGAGTCAGACTTGACCATTACATGCTTCATTCAATGTGTTTCAAATTACGAGGAATTTGAAAACTTTGAAGGGAGTCTTGTAGAAGCATAAAAAATACGCTGTAGAGTTATACGCAGTATTTCAGTGCTGGGCGGCGTAAAATATGACTTCAGAGCCATCGGTGTACAATAGGGCTTCATCGCTAGTACAGCATAAAATATAAGCTCCAGGATAATCCGCGTAATACAGTATTTCCAGGCTGCTTCAGCATAAAAAGGTTGTTACATCGCCACTTTGGCGTAAAACCTACTCGCTTTTAATGCAGTGGGAAGTCATACGGGGAACTCTTCGTATTCCTCGAATGAACCTGTCAGATCATGCAGTGAACCTGACTCCTGACAAAGAGTACTACACAACTATCCAGACGACGACTGTAATAATGATTCGGCACAGAGATCCAAACCATCGTTTAGTGACATTTCCTTGATATAAATTGCTTTTACGCATTCAAGGAAATATGATGCCTAGTTTTATACAGGCAGATGTGAGCTTTTATGCTCAGCAGAAGATAAAACAAACTTCCACATCAAAAGCTGCTCTTCGTACAGAGCTCGAGGCATGTCTCTGCATTTAATGCGCAGAATAGGGGAAGATCTCTGCATTTAATGCACGAGATTTGGTTCTACTTCCAAAGACTGGGTGAGTCATGATTACGGCTAACACGTCCACATCATCACCTTTGCATATTACGCCATCAGGTTATTTCCAGCTATAGGAGCACGTTGTACGCTATCTCCTTGAAATACGCCACCTGGCTATTTTTCAGCTATAAGGAGTACGCCGTTACTATCTCCTCGGAACATAAGGTCGGAAATTGATTTTCTTCGAGAGAGAAGAATCCAGAGCATAGACAGAGAGTAGTAATTGACGATTTTGGCATCAAGCATCCACTCCCCTTTGTAATCTTTGAAGCTTCTTCTTCTTCTACAGCACTTCTTCATCATCATGTGGTCCAAGGGACAAAGTGATCGACCGCAGATCAGACTCCTATTGCAATATTTACCCAGATTAAATTTTGTACTTAACATCCTCGTATAGGATTAATAGTACTTCTTGTTTGTAAACCTAAGAAAGGGTTTCGTATAAACCTAATTTTATTTCTTTCGTTTATTATCAAACAGTCCTCCCTAATGGACATCACCCAAAGGAATAGAGAACCAGCATGAGAATATATTGAATATTTTTGATAGGTGATATTAAAGTTGCCTCCCGATATCCCTGAATCCACGCTGATGGATACATGTCAAAAGAACCTCTTACCATCAGTAAGACGCTGGATGGCATCTGACCCATTCCGTGACTGGACGACATTTATCATAAGTGTCAATGCTACAAAAAAAATACAGAAGATGCCCGATTATTAGGATTTCAAGGCCCTAGCATTAAGGAAAAAGAAAAGCATCCTTTTGCCCCCAGCAATAATAGTGACTGTAAAAGAAAGCAAGCCTTGATAGTTAATGTGTCCAACAGTTCGACCTCTCCCGTCATAGGGACGATGGAGCAATCAAAGCCTAAAAAGACTTATTACTTTGACGATGATGATGTCATGGAGATCTTTGAAATATTGATGAAGGACAACAAGCTTCGGTTACCGATGTCAAATGTCCCGCTAAAGCAGACAAGGTTGACAACCCCAAGTATTGCCACTACCATCGATATATCCATCATACCACGCGAGATTGTTACATATTAAAAGTGCATATACAACGGTTAATTGACTCCAACGATCTCACTTTGGACTTCGAAGATAAGACGGTCACTAAAAACATAATGTCCCTCCAATTCAGCACCATTCCGATAAAAGAGGCCCAAGATGGTGTCATCCATATACCTAGGACAATAATGTAGGTTGTTAACCTCCGTCCAGCCCAAATAAATGGGTTGGTTCCCCTCACTACTCCAAGAGGCGAAGTCATATTGGTTTATCTAGACCTCTTCCCTGACGTGACAAAGCCGGCAATACCTTCTTCTTCCAAGTCCAAGGAAAAGAAGACCTAGAGCATTTGAGACTCTAGCAACCCACCCAATGACCATGTCCAACCCATTAGACAAAGAACTAGGTGGTATTATACCCAAATCTAGGAAATCTATGTATATTTTGTCCATTTTGATATAATTCTGAATTGGTGACCACCAAGTATTTGTCACATGTTCTAATATGGTTATTAGTGTCTAATTGTGTTTGTAGTTGTATCTTTGTGCCCAAAATTGGACACATAGAGCCCATATCATGATACCCCATAAAATATATCAATAATTTTCTGTATTTGTGGGTTTCGCCCAATTGGTATTAATTCTTCATTTATTGCATTATAATTAGCTATTCTAGCTATAATTATGGCATACCATATATATATATATATTATGTGTTCTATGTGATTTTGGGGATGGTATCATGATGGTGTTGTGGTAGGTGTTGTGTATCATGACTTAGTGCACCAAGTGTTTAATAAATGGTGTGATAGTGTGTGTGCTCTTAGTTTAGAGTGTGTTGGCATCTTAAGGGTAGTTGTGTGTGCTAGAGTGGTACACTAGAGAATGTGTGTTCAAGTCCTTGTGTGTGTACGTGTGGAGTATGTAGTTAATAGGGACTGGAAGAGTGGGGAGTTTACCATGGTTTGGAGTATGTTTTAGTTGTGCTAGTGAGGAAGGTGTTGAAGGTATCAGTGCGTATGGGGTGGTTCACTGCAAGCAGTGAACTGTATTTCACGAGAAAGCAGTTATTTAAAAGCAATTTTGGGTAGGCTCGGGTTTAAGTGCTGATGGAACTGTGGATCCCCAAGATCGCAGATTTGTGGGCATATCGATCGATTAAAGATTGATATGTTTAATATGTAATCTAACCCTTCAAAGGCAAAAACTAGGGTTCATGAATTAAAACTGAATAACGAGAAGAATATGAAGTTTTTCAGCAACCTTAATAAGTTAGCGACCCCAAGATCTTCTACACGTATTCCTTCCTCGAATTGGAAATTGTATCGACGACGATCTTCCAAACTTTTCTTCTCCTAGGCCGATCCTCTTTCTCTTCTTGCATGAAAAATGAACTTGGAGAAAGCTACTCACATGGATGATCATGATGGCCAGAGAATAAAAGATATATATAGTCTACGGTTGGGACCATGAAGAGAAATTAGGGTTACGTGTCGTAATAGATCTGGGTATCCTATGTTCAGCCCGAACACACAATACAGGCCCGTTAACAATAGCTCGGTCCACTAAAAAGCTATTGTTGCACTACCTTCCTAATTCCAAATTATGTTTATGGCCTCCTTCTAATTATGTGCATATTCCTCTTCCCATGTTACGATATTTAATGTCCGTCGATCAAATTAAATTACTGACAACTATATTCATCGACATCTTTTATCCTTAAGTAGTACCACTATAGTTTATTTATCATGTCGAATATAACCTACCTCCTGGGCGATATCGACAAAAATGGCGACTATGCTGGAAAAGAGCTTCTCCTCAAATGAGAATTTGGTGACGCAATCCGACATGACAAAGTTATGTTAGAATCAGTGGATGTTGGTCGTTCGCTTCGATCAACAGGCATTCGAAGACATGTTGGACAAGCCGAGTTCTACAATGAGGCCCGTACAACCTCGATAGACTTGGGTCGCTAAGGTTGCTGCGCCACACCCGAGGTTGGTACCCGATATATTGCTAACCTACGTTGTAGATGAACATGAGGTTGACGTATGTCCCGTCGATAAGATGAGCTCTCTAATTGGGCCCACACGACCACGTAAGGCTCGTAAGATATGGATCATCAAAGCCGATGAGCCAAACCCCAAATCTATCCCAAAAGCATTTTGAACCTCCACCGCAGATGCCCATAAGGTTGGCGCATATCCTATCTCCATCTCTAAAACTGAAAAGAAGTGACCAAAACTTGACCCGCATAAGAGAAGACGTGTCGTACAAGAACATGGGCGCATGAAGTCCTCTACATGAAAAGTGGTCTACAACAATGACTCCTATGGTCCTAACCTGGATTTCCTATACTATGCACCTAAGAGCGCGAGTTCAAGAAAATCCAAATTAACTCGAGCCATACACGCTCTAGGGGCTGCACAACCAGCCCTTCAAAATTATATATCACTGCTTGTCATGTGTGCTGCTGATGGGAGACTATACAGGGCTGACCCAGGTACTCATGCGCGGAAAGCTGGTCCACACTTAAAGCCTTTCCAAATCCACTTGGACGTCATAGTTGCACTTGAACCAAGTCGGATAGCGAATATTGTGATAATAGACCCATGAGCCTAGTTTGGCTTCACGCATGAAATGGGTCTGTCTTACATAAAGTCTTCCATTAATGACCTGGTTGCAGTTTCTTTGGAAGAATAGGGTTAGGGAGCAAACCTTTCACTTTTACCTCTATACGCAAGGGTTGCCCGATCACATAAAATTGGTATGAAAGTGAAGCCTCCATCGTCTAATTTATGCAACGTGATTAGTCACAAGCATAAGACGAGAGAAGCAACCCTCGCACATGATGTGTCCCCTAGTTGACACACGTTCGCTAGCATCATCATAAACTGTTGCTTCGTTAAGGCATCAGTTCCTCCAAGCAGATAGTCAATGTTCCAATGATTGCAACTTGTGGACCAACCCGATGGCATCCTATAAAATAACTAAGCGACGAGGAGGAATTATTGGTCGCTTTATGTTGCTCAACATGGAGGTCTCCTCATATGAATAAGATATCGATGAAAAGATCCCCTAATCTAAGGGTGTCGGTCATTATCACGAAGCCATCTACGGGTAGCAAACAGGTACCTACGGTGGGGCTATTCCAGGGCATGCGCTCGAAAACAATAACTAGGGTGTAGCCATGCGCTCCTTATTGAGGTTGTAATTGGAGCTGGGGGTAATACTCCAGTGTTCCATGTCAATCCATTCTTCCGAGAGGAGAGTGAATATCTGTGAATGGGTGACAACGTAATAGGGGGTGGCCATACCTTCCAGGATAAGCATGCAACTAAGACTGGGAGTAGCAATCCTTTAAATAATGAAAGAACGAGACTCAGACATCTAAGGTAGAAAGTGAGGTATCCACCTACCCATCCACCTCTTTCCACGTATTGCGAGTGTACATGACAGAAGAGCATGACGTAGGAACTAGTAACTGGCAACATCTTGAGGCACTCGAAGCCATGATGCAAACGCTAAGCACCTCGATGCAGAATCTGACTCATACAGTATTGGAATTCAAAGAAAACTTAGTCCTGACACAACTACGAACCCTGGGACAAACAAATATGTCATGCCCCAGTCCCAAAATACCAAGGGATTAGCCACGTAGCAATGGCTAGCAGCACAATTCCAATGGACAAACCTAATTTAATGGACAGTTAGAGTATATTTAAGCTGTAATATATATTTAATATTCTACAAATATATGTGATAATTTATATATCTAATCTCATCCACAATAATTAATGAAATCACAAAGAGACAAGTCCAGTCATAATAATATAAAATAATCTGTCCAACCAAAGCAATATAAATAATGTCACAGGGAACAACTCGTCATCAAAATGGGAAGGAAAATAACTCCAAGTACAATATCTAGAAAACTAAGCGTAATAAATGAATGTTGATAATATAGTATGCTCAAGAGAAATTCTCCGGAACAACCTCGTCCTCTACAACCTGTACGTCTCCAATAGCAGCACCTACCCCATAAATCTCGGGATAGCTCTCATCGTCTACACCTGGGGACATAATCCAAATCCAGGTCCTTAGGGGACATAGAAAGGTACAATAAACACTCAAGCCAAATAAAATACAGTTAGTAAAACAGATCAACTGGAAAAGCTATGTAACCAGCTAAGTAAAATAAAAATGAGAGCATCACTAGTACTCAGGCTGAGACCACTACAGGCTCTATGTCAAGGAGCCCATAACAACAAGTAGTATCACGTAGGGCTAGTAAATATGCCAAGCTCTAGTACAGAGAGTAAAGCACCTCCAGTAAGATAGTATATATATAAACATAATCAGCCTGTAGCATGTGTATCTATTTTCACCCAATATAATCTAATATCTTATATCCACAATGACTCATGTCCATAACATGCAAGATCATGACCTCTAGCTAGTACAACGAGTTATAATGATATCTCTATAATATGCATGTGTCATATAATGAATCCTATAACCCTATATAGAATCACCATGAATAACTCAAGAAAGATTATGTCACATGAAATAGTGTCAAGTGTCCTAAAGTCTGATGAACTTGGTAAAGAAAGCACGAAAAATAGGATCGTGGAATCAACTCTTTAAGTGACGTTACATAACTCCGCGTACGACATTGACACCCGAATATTGTTCGGACGCTAAACAATGTCTCATGGTCCTAGGTTTAACAGGTACATCACAAAAGTATACATATATATGGAAAAAAATAAAGCAGATAATATAACAGGATCTACTACAAGTTTGGCAAGGTACACTTGCCTGGGTTCTGAACTCCATCAACTGCTCCTGAAAAAGTGGAATCTGCAAGTACGCCTCCGGATGCTGAAACAAATATCACCAATATTTTTAGAATACATAAAATATCTTGGTTTGATTACTTATCGGTGCAATTTGGACACAGGGGCATAATTGGCAGTTTTGGGTCAAAGTAGGGTCCACATGTGGCCCACTTCGCACCAAAAAATATGTTAAAGTCAGAGTACTCCAAATTCATCAAACTTAGTGTTTATGAGTCTAGAACGATTATACGAACCCAACGGAACATCCAGAACTGGATTTTGATGAGCCGATCACGAAATTGCCTATTATGTAAAACCGAGGGCCCACAAAACGGTATTTTGTCAACGTTCTTAGATTCGAACCAAACTTGGGTCATAGGGCCAGCATAATGCTGCAAATCCAATGGCATAAATTTTGTTATGAACCGATGAGTACACACAAAGTTATGGTGAGGTGTCAGAATAGGCCGATACAATATTTTTTGGCGGATACGCGCTGATTCTGGCGTGCACACACGTCCAAATTGAATTTTATAAAAGTCCACACATTCGCGTTCACATTATGCACCATTCAGATCAATCTGTATATGACAATATGGCCTCGTTTGGCAGGAAGCACCCCGTATCGAGAATTTTGGCTTTCCCAAAATCAAGTTTTTGGCAGTTTTTTATACTAAATTAAGCAAAGAACAACACTTAATAAAATAAAGAATTTAAAGGGTTTAAAACTTGGTTAGATTGTTTTCACACAGGAAAAGAATCACTCGATTTAGCATCATGGTTTGGGAGTTATTGATCTCAAAAAATGGGCATATGGGCTATTTTGAAACTGTCGCGAAGTCAGTTTTTTTCCCGACTTTCGGGTTGACTTTCTCCGATTATAAATTACTTTAAATCAAAAATCTTGAAGGAGTTTGAGGTCCTTCTTATTATGAATGTATACGGACAAGAAGCTCATAAAATGATCGAAAGAGGAGGTCGTGCTCATACCTTGAAGTGGGCCACACGAAAAGTTATTGCTGCTGCTGCCTATACTCGCTCGCGGTGGCCGTGCTTGCTCGCGGTGGTCGGACTATGCGCGGTGGTCATGGACGGAGGAAGGATTTGCTCAGGGTTGAGACCGGTCAGAGCTCCAAGGAGGTGGAGAAGAAGTTCATCGTGAGGGAGAGAAAGAGAAGAGGGAGAGAATAGGTGGTGGTTTCGGTT
This sequence comes from Iris macrosiphon, assembly GCA_036927795.1. NCBI lineage: Eukaryota > Viridiplantae > Streptophyta > Magnoliopsida > Asparagales > Iridaceae > Iris > Iris macrosiphon. Next base: position 109,307,746 of record JAYESA010000005.1, read on the forward strand.
GGGGAATAGAAGAGTTGGCTGAACAATGCATGGGGTGGGTTCTCTTAGGACTTATTAGCTATAAGTGGTAGTAAGGTAAGTGAAGATGAATTAGTTGGGGGTTTAAAAACCAAGGGTCATTAGTAACTCCCCCTAGAACCCGAACCCTCCCTCTTTGGCTGCGGTTGGTCCCCCTCTCTCCATTTGAGTGTACACATAGTATAATTTAGTTAAGATTGTCCAAGGGTTATGCTATGAATAGGTTTATGCTGAAATTTAAATAAAAGTAGGTGAAAAGTAGGATTTAGTGTAAGGAAAAATGGTATTTAGTTAGTTGAAAAGTGCGGGATGGGTGTATCGTATTTTGCATGAGTTAGATAAGTTGGTTTGAGTGTTCAAGTTGGTGGTTCGGGCTCTGTCAGGTGCAATTAATAAAAATGGTCATTTTTGACTAATTAAAATGCACATTGTTTCTATATTATTTTTAGAGCCTACGGGGACTCAAATAGATATAACACCAATGACATGTGCATAGTTGGCCGTGTTATGCTAGGTGTTATAAAAGTCAGTGTCAAAATTTGGGTTCATGTTGCTCGTCTAAATAGACAGCAACAAAAAAGTGTCCAAGTGTCATATTTTGAGTCAAAAAGCGTCGTATTTGTTGTGCAACCAAAAGGAAGTGTAAGTTTATAAATTTATAAGAGACATAAATGCCATGAGCCTAATTTGGTTGGGCTAAACCTATTATGCAAAGTTGGTTGGAAATAAAAAGCTAGCGTTGTATTCCTGCCATTAAGACTACACTAAAGGGTTTCTAAATTCTAGAAACTATTTTAATAATTAAAAATATAATAAAAATTACTAAAATAATCTTATCTAAATTTTAGGGGGTTTACAATCTACCATCCTTAAAAGAATTGTGTCATCGCAATTAAGAATTAAACTACTCTAGGAATTTATAAAGATATGGCAATCTAAGGGTAGTTCTTAGGACATTCTTGCATCCTCGAATAAATAAGGATAATCCTGTCGTATGACGTTCTCTCGCTCCCAAGTTGATTCACATGAAAAGTGATGCTTCCAAGCTAACCGAACCAGTCTGATAGCCTGACCCCGCAACGTCTTCTTACTAGTATCCAATATCCCAACTAGCTACTCCTCATAAGTCAAACTCGGAACTACTGAAATCTTGGAATGATCAACTATGTGACTTGGGTCAGTCACGTACCTTCTCAACTGTGAGACCTGGAATACATCATGTACTCCTTCTAGAGATGGGAGTAATGCAAGACTGTACGCCACCTCACCAATACGCTCAAGAATATCAAAAGTTCTAATATACCTTTGACTCAACTTGACTCTGCTCCCAAATTGAATAGTGCTATAATTAGGTGAGATCTTCAAAAATACATGCTCACCTTCCTTGAACTCCAAAGGTCGACGGTGTGTGTCAGTCCAGTGCTTTTGTCTGTGCTGAGCTGCCCGCAGATGGCTCTGAATTTGCTTCACCTTCTCCACTCTCTGCATTACCAACTCTGGACCGAATATCTGACGCCCACCCACATTAATCCAACATATAGGAGTCCTGCACTTTTTGTCCTACAATGCCTCAAAAGGTGCCATATGGATAGCTGTTATTGTTAGAGAACTCTACCAGATGCAAATGGTCTTCTTACGACCCTCCAAAGTCTAACATGTATGACATTAAAATATTCTCTAGGATTTGGATCATGCGCTCCGACTGACTGTCTATCTGTGGATGGTAAGCAGTGCTGAACTTGAGTCGGGTGCCAAGACTCTCCTGCATGCTCCGCCAAAAATAAGATATGAATCTTGAGTCATGATCTGACATAATACTAACCGGTACTCCATGTAACCTTACGATCTATCGTATATACATGTCGGCTAAAATCTTTGTGGACTGTCCAACTTTGAACGACAAAAAATATGCCGATTTGGTGAGTCGATCCATAATAACCCAAACTGTATCCTTCCCACTGGGGCTTCTTAGAAATCTTGTAACAAAATCTATAGTGATATATTCTCACTTCCATTCAGGAATGGGAAGTAACTATAACATACAACTGGTTCTCTGATGCTCGGCCTTAACCTGCTGACAGACCAAACATTTTTCCATAAATTATGCAATTTCTCTCTTCGTCTCATGCCACCAATAGTACTGCCTCAAATCATGGTACATATTCGTATCTCTCATATGAATAGAGTATATAGAGATATATGTTTCAGATATCAACTCATGTCTCAACTCTCCATTCGGAACATATAGGCAATTTTTGTACCTTAATGTCCTGTCCTCATGGATCTGAAGTCCCGTCTGCATGTCGGCTTTCGTCCTCTCTTTAAGTCTCCGAAACCTAGAATTTGTAGGCAATGCCACCTTAATCCTCTCCACTAGTGATGACTTAACCTCAAGATTAGCCAACTCCCCATTATGCCCTGGCAAAATAATCGCTATCCCGAGCTCCTGTAGGTCCTCTAATAACTAGGGCTACGTCATCAAGAAATAAGCTGTGGGCTTCTTGCTGAGTGTGTCTGCTACGACGTTCACCTCGCCCGGATGGTACTATAAATCTATATCAAAATCGACCATCAATTCTAACCAATACCTCTGTCTCATGTTGATCTCCTTCTGAGTATAGACATACTTCAGACTCTTGTGATCAGTAAACAATTTTACCCTCTATTTGTAAAGATAGTGCCTCCATATCTTTAATGCAAATATCACTACAGCTAGCTCGAGATCATGCGTAGGGTTGTTCTTCTCATGAACCTTCAGCTGCCTCAATGCCATAGCGATAACTTTGCCATGCTGCATCAAAGTATATCCCAGTCCACTTCCTGATGCATCACTATAAACTACGTATCCTCCCGATCCTGATGGAAGAGCCAAGACCGGTGCTGTTGTTAATCGTATCTTCAACTCCTCAAAGGCCTTTTGGAATTCCTTTGTCCATGAAAACTCCTGGTCCTTACGTGTCAACCTTGTCATAGGCTCTGCAATCCTTGAGAAGTTCTCCACGAATCTTCGATAATATCCAACAAGTCCTAGAAAACTTCTTACCTCCGCAACTGATGTAGGTGTGGGCCAAGTTTCTATTATAGCAACCTTCTCCGGATCAATTGAAAGTCCTTTTCCCGAGATGATATATCCCAAGAACGGTACCATATCTAGACAAAACTCACATTTGCTAAGTTTGGCGTACAGCCTCTCATGTCTCAGCGTCTCTAGCAGAATTCTGAGATGCTCCTTATACTCTTCATGGCTCTTGGAGTATACCAAGATGTCATCAATAAAGACAACCACGAACTTGTCCAAGTACTGATGGAAGACTGTTCATCAAACTCATGAACACAGCGGGTGTGTTGTTTAAATAAAATGGCATAACTAAGAACTCATAATATCCGTACTTGGTCCTGAAGGTTGTCTTCGGTATATCCTCTTTTTGCACTCTAATCTAATGATAACCGGATCTAAGATCGATCTTTGAGAATACATGAGCACCACTCAATTGATCGAACATATCGTCAATGTACGGCAAGGGATACCGGTTCTTGATGGTTGTAGTATTTATTGTCCTGTAGTCAATACACAAGCATACTGTTCCATCCTTCTTTGGCATAAATAGTATGCGTGCTCCCTATGGTGAAACACAGGGCCGAATAAAATCCTTCTTTAGAATATTATCAACTTGCTTCTTTAATTCTACTAACTCCTTAGGTGCTAGCCGGTACACTCATGAAGTGATAGACTCTGCTCCTGGAGTCAAGTCTATGGTGAATTCTATTTCCCGATCAGGTGGTAAGACTGAAAGATCATTGGGAAATACATCCACAAATTCTGATATAAACTTTGGGTACTTGGGCTCCCCATGTACAGGGAGTACCTTAAGTCTAGGCTGAAGACCTTATTCTTTGGTTCCCCAAAGAAACTCAAACTACGTATGACCAGGCGGTCTAAATAATACCTGTCCATGCCGGCAATCTAGAGTCGCACGGTACTAACTCATCCAGTCCATACCAATTACAATATCATAATCTGGCATAAAAAAGATCAAGAATTGAGCTCGCATCTCTCGCCTACAAACTACTTTCGAACAAGATCTACAAATGTCACTAACTGAAATAATTATGCCACTTGTAAGAATTCCCATAGCCTTCGAAAGGGGTACGCTAGATACTCTATGCGTGGCTATGAAATTAGCATCTATGAATGAATGCGATACTCCAAAATCGAATAATGGTATAGCAGGTAACGAGGCTACTAATATAGTACCTGGGATGACCACTCCTATAGTAGCTTCCTTTTCAATAGTCATGGCAAATGCCTGCCCTGGCCCCTGAGCTGGTCCTCTCTGCTACTGCCGAGCCTGCTGGAATAGTGCTGTCTGTGTTGCCAAGGGTGGCCTCGGCTGATACCCTCCTGGCGCTGGTGGTCTGACTTCTCCAACTCTAATTTGTGGTTCTTTCAATGCTGGAGAAGCTGGCCTAGGTGGCCGTTGGGATGTCTCGGTACTGGTAAAGCCTATCGGTGTACCATCAGTGTTCCTTCTCGATGCTTAGGGCAATTTCTGGCTGAATGTTAGATGGATTCGTAAACCAAGCATAGTCCCAACTTGCATCTATATTCGCTCACATAATGACCTCGCTCGCAGCAATATTGTCATATAGGTAATGTCTGCGGAGAACTTATCCCAAAGTTTCGCTCTAGCAATAGATAGAATGTATATCTCATAAAAGAGTCTATAGAACTCCTCCCAATTAACTTGGTCTATTCAGAGCTGTTTCTCCTCAGATAACCACTAGTGATATGTATTTCCCGTCAACTACATCCAAACGACAGTCATCCAGCGCTCCCTCGGAAGCTCAACTACTTCCAATTGGTAATGAGTATTTGTGAGCCATTCATGAACTTCAGTGGGCTCCTTCTTGACAGAAAATGTATAGGACTTCAATTGGGAGAAATCAATGATAGATCCTGTTGATGGCCATCGAGCTGGTGGGGTCGCCTGCTTCAGTACGGACTATACTATTTATCAGGTTCTTTTCCTGGTGACCCTGAGCCTCTTGTTGAATTTATTGTTGAGCTTGCATCATTGCATAAAATATTTGAAATAGATGGTTTCCATCCATAGGCTGCCCTGGCGAAAAGGCTAGCATCAGTGGAGTGAATTACGATGGTAGTGGAATATCATCTCTCCAAAACCTTGAGGCATCCTGATCTGCCGGATTGCTTTGTTGAGTGGATGGATCTCTACCCAATGGTGGTACCCCGTCGTCATAAGTAATTACGGCACCCGGTGGAGTTCTCATGGCAGTATCCTCACTAGTTCGTGGATCCATTACCCTGCATATAAAGTAAACTATGGGAGTCGTATAGAGGAATCAAGGCAGGATGTAAGTCAAGAAATTATTTTGAATTCGATAAAGAGGTCAAGAACAGGTCAACAAGTGGATGAGATCCTATAATTTATTCTATCCTATTTTGCAGGCTTGTTCGGTTCTGTAATTAGAATCTAAAGTAATATATTATGGACCTGCATGGGCCACCACAAAAACTATATCTAGTCCCAGTCCCAAAATACCAAGGTACTAGCCACGTAGCAATGGTCAGTAGCATAACTCCAATAGGCAAACATAATTTAATAAACCCTTTAATGTACACTTGTCACTACCATATTTCCAGATTAGGGCATTTGTGTAATTTCACTATTTGGAATAATATTGAATTTAATTAATTTGCTGAGTTTTATAAACTATTTATATATTGTAAGTGATATTTGGTTTTAGGTCAAACCCTAGAACGCATTAGGACAAACCCTAATGACCAGACCCTAATTTAAAAAACCCAGTTCTAGTGAAACCCTAGAATTCTAATTTTATGTTTGGACCTCAAACCCTAGAAGGCCTAAACCTGAGTTAATTAGGTTCTACATGAGAGGGCCAGGGGGTTTAATCTAAAAACTATGCATGGAAACCCTAAAACTAGGTTTAATATAAAAAGGAAGTTTCTCACAAAGCCATCCTTCATGTAGAAAAGAGAAACCCTAGCCTCCATCAAGAGAAACCATCTCCCCACCCCAAAATTTCGAAATCTAGCCCTAGGTTCCATTTTCTCCTCCTCCAAAGCAAGGAAAGCAAGGAACGTGGGTCAGGAAGCCTTGGAGAAGAAGAACCTCATTGAAGAAACCATCCCTGCAGGTAAAAACCCTATTTTTATTCTTTTTTATTTTGTTTTCAGATGTTAATGCCATTAGAAAACCACCCTTGCTGTGTAGTTTTGAATTTTAGGGTTTGTTTAGGTTTAAGTGTCCCCAACATTTGTTTTCCCCAATTATCAGAAACCCTAACCCTAGGTATTCGTAGGTAGGTTGATTTCATCTCATATGGGTAGGTTGAACTCGATTTTTAGGGTTTTGGGTTGAGGATTCATGGGTTGTATGTATAATTGTTTTTCTGCACTGCATGTGTTTGATGAAATGCCAAAGAAAGGATGAACACCTATCTAATCTACTCTAATATAATCTAATTTGATGAATGATGTATGATGTATATATATATAATTATACATATGTTTATAGATTTGATGTGTGTTTCTATCTATATCTATGTTGTAGATGTGTGTGGGTGTTTAGAAGAGGGGAATAAACTGTGAATGGTTCATTGTGCAGTCGGGTGGATTGGGGCTGACTGTACAGTGTGAGAAACTGTGTTAGGGAAGAGTACTGTGCAGTCGGGTATCCAATTGAACATGTTCAGCAGCAGATTGGGGGAAAGGGTATCCCACTGTTCAGTCGGGTTTTGATTCCCGTGTGTATCAGTTTGGGGGAGGGTTTCACTACTGTGTGTGGCTGTAGGTCAGTAAGTTGAGACCAGTTTTACCTATGTGTTATGTCAGTAACTTGAGTGTTAAATGTGCTGATTTGATCCATACCTATGTTCAGTATCAGTATTGGGTATAGTGATTGGTATTATGAGAGTGAGGAACTGTGTGTCTGTGTGTAGCTGTGTATTATGTGTCAGTGGGTGTATCTATGTGTTTCAGTGTGTAGCAGCATGTGTGAGTGTGGGTGCTATGGGTATCAGTTTAGCCTAGGACTGTGTATTAGATTACCTGTGTGTATATACTGTTAGTTTTGTGTGTCTGTGTGTGTATCAGTTCTTATTAACTGATACTGTGATTAAGTATCAGTGAGTGTTTATGTGAGGTATTAGAGCAGGGGGTATGTATCAGTATTTTGGGTTATATGTGTGTGTAGGTATTTGAGAGTCAGTGCACCAGGCAGTGTGTGAGATGCACTGAGTTGTGTGAGAGTGTTGTGTCAGGTCCAGTGTGTACCTGTGTTGTGAAGACTGTGTGAAATGTTATTGTGTGTGTGTGTCCTTGTTCAGCTAGTGAACTGTGTCAGTAACTTGGGTGAGGCAGTGATGTATGTGAGGGTTTAGTATGAGTATCAGACTTTAGCTGATACTTAGTGCCAGGTGGGATGAGGGGAGTGCATATGCTTGTGTATTAATAGGTGTTAGTATGCAAAGCAGATAAGGATCTGCAGTATGTAAGTATAGTCCCTGCACCTAAAAAATTAGTTAGAGGGGAGTACTACCTGTGTGTATTTCTGAGAGAGAGTTAGAGAGGGAGCAGTGTGCAGTGACTGTGTATGTGTACTAGTTAGGTTCAGTGTGTGTGTGAGTGCAGTGAGGTCCCTATGTAATGTATAGCAGTGTATCAGTAAGGTTAACTGTGTGTGTGTGTGTATTTCAGAACCTGTGTTTCAGTGTGTGTCTGAGTGCAAGGTGGATTATGTGCAGTGTAGGTAATAAATATATGTGTGTGGGTGTAGTGGCTAATTTCATCAAGTGCTAGATAAGGGGGATATATCAGTACAAAAAATAAGTGTGGGTTATGAAGATAAACATCAAGGGGAGTATCAAAGTGTGTAGCTAGTTTTGGGTTGAGGGTATTAATTATATGAATAAGGTATAAGTTAAGTTACTATATAAACACTATACTATATATTTTAGGTAAATATAAATAACTCTAGTGTGGTGTTAGTATATCTTAGCTACTGGAACTACCCAGTCAGCCTAGTAATGACTAGTTAGTTAGGTTGGTCTAAGTATGGGCTAGCATGGTATCAAATGGACTTGTATTGACCAGTAGATTTTAGGATGACCTAGAAACCTCGTATTTAAATTGTTAAACATGTTATTCTTTTAATTCATTAAATAACATTGAATTTCCATAATTAGGTCATTGTGATCCCACTTTGGACATCGATCCTCACACCTTGCTCAGGACCACAGGCGAGTACATTCTCTGATAATTTTCATTGTTGATTACTTCTATAAATTGTAGTGCATTACATACTTGATTCCGACACTATGGATACACGGGTTAGCACCCTAGATCCCCATCATGAGGAGTCGTGATTGGAATCCATCGTGCTAGCTGGGGGATGGGGAACTATTAGTAGATTATGTGATCATATCCAAACATTTATATGTACCATATCTCACCCCACTTCTCACGTCGGGTGCAGCCTGACCATTTATATGCTCCATAGCTGTTATATATGATTAGCCTGACCACTATATGCACTATAGCTAACCATACGGTTAGCCTGACCTAAAAGAATCATAGCTAATCATATATAACCTGCCTGATCCAGTCCCAAGCCGATCACATAATAAACTGATATTTCAAACACTTAGCTAGATGTTTATCTTTATTCAGATTCACTTGTTCTGGCATTCACTGTTTATTGTTCATTGCTAGATGCTCTATTGTCTATTTCATTTCTTCTGTACTTCTCATTTTCAGCATTTATTTCCATCTTGTATTTCTTACACTGTTTATAGACTTTGTCAATTTAATGAAACTGCTGTTAGTGCTTGTGCTTCGCTCCAATCCTGACTGGATAAGAACATTTTCAGAGGACCTGGAGGACTTTTGCCCCACTCATTACGGCCCAGGATTAGAGGGAGATTTCACTCCGGAAATCCCAGAGGAGGTGCCTATCCTAGAGGAGATCCTACCTGGCTGTACTTAGATTATTTTTTTCTGCATTTATTGTTTTAGACTGAGACTGAGTTGTACTTATTATTTTGTGACTTTGTGAGGTCATTTAGACCCAGGATTTGAGTTAGACTTGTGGTTGGTTTTTTTTTGAACTCTTTTCAATTCTCATCGTGCCATTATTCTTATAGCTTGTGATTGAGTATATTATAGAACTGTGGTTTATTGTCATTGTCCTCCATATGGAGTTGAAACTATTGACAGGATATACTATGTTTGTGACCTAGACAGCGTTCTACCGCCGATGCTGCGGCGTAGGCTGGACGTACCCACGACTCATGCCCAAATTCCGGGTGTGGGTCGTGATATTTTTTTAGTGGTGGCCCATGCAGGTCTAGTCTTAGATTCACATTAGAGTGATATCGTAGTGGTGCTCGCTTAGAGTATTACTACGAACCTGTTTTAGGAAATAGGAATTAGGCCGAGGATATGCTCAATCACAATTAGGGAATTCTGATTCTTATGATACTACTCTTAATGATTTTTCCTTTAGAAATTACTGTCCTTCCTTGATGATATCGTATCTATTGCCTTAATTGAATCTTTCGATCTGTCTTCAGGATGCCGTCGAAGACCAGATCGCAGGATCAGCAGCAACCTCCGAGGCAGATCCAGCAGGCTTGTCACTTCTGTAAGAAGCCAGGTGACCTTTGGAAGAGCTGTAGGGTGAGCCAAGGACTTTGTTTGTACTGTGGCATTACGGGACATCAAGTGAGGGGTTGTATTCGAGCTCCTTATCTTCCCGACCAGTGCGCAGATCCAAATCAAAGAAGTCCAGTTAAGCCACCTGTAGAATCGCAGATGGCTCATCATCAGCAGCACCAGACACCAGTTCGAGGACACATCCAGCAACAGCAGCCACAGAGACAGACTCAGCCCACTATCCAGTGTGTGTATTACAGGAAGATGGGACATACCAGAGACATCTGCAGGAAGAGGTTGGGCACATGTCTGTCCTGCGGATCGACGACACACCAGCTGAGGGATTGCCCTACCATTCGTCCAGGTCAGGGTGGAGCAGCCACCCAGAGAGGACCAGCCAGGGTACCTGCCGTACCAGGAGGCCAACAACAGAGAGGACCTCCACTTCCACCGCAGCAGCAGATGTTTGCTCAGCACCGGCAGCAAAGAGGTGCACTCCAGGGGCGAGCATACGCCATAGCAGTCGAGGAGGTCGAACCAGCAGGAGACTTGATTACAGGTTCAGTTCTTCTCGATTGTATTCCCGCATTTACCTTATTCAACTCTGGCGCTTCCCATAGTTTTGTGTCTGTATCTTATGGACTTCGACATCATTTAGAGACAGAACCATTAGCTAGGACTTGCAAGATCACGACTGGAGGAGATATTATCCTAGTCCGTGATTACTGCAAGGACCGAAGGGTGTCAGTAGGAGGCCGAGAGTTGAGCGTGAGCTTACTCGTCATGCCACTTCCGGGGTACGATATTGTACTCGGAATGGACTGGTTGAGTAGGCATCATGCTACTATAGATTGTTATAGAGGCAGAGTATTATTTCGACCACCAGGAGAGCCGGAGTTCGAGCTCGCCAGAGGAGCAGGGGAGCAGAGCAGGATGCTCAATCACAATTATTGAGAGATTCTTGGGACGACCCTTGAGAATCTCATTATGAATTCCAATTTAATTCCTTTTCCTTGCTTCATCTGTTCTTGCTTGTTGGTAATGAGTTGGATTCTTGTTGACCAGTTGATTAATTTAATTCTTGGTATCGTTGTTGAGTTGATTTTTATCGAGATGAATTTTACGGGCTAAAATTTACGGTATCATCTGATGACATATATATTGATGAGGACAGTGAGAAAGGTAAAACGTCTACTTTGGTTATGGGACCTAGAGTTTATCGCAGCCATATTAGCTGTCGTGACGAGAACGTAGGAACCTAACTTGGATGTACATACTTTAGTTATGAGATTTAGAGTTTCTCGCAGCCATACCGGTTGGCGTAGCGAGGATTCTAGATGACATGATTATAGGGTTGCATACCTTAGTTACGGAACCTGTCGGTTATCGCACCTATGCTTACTGGCGTGGCGAGGATTCTGAGTGTCATGATTTCTGACAGACGTGTATGATTATCAGGTTGTATCTTAAATTGGTTCTTAAAGTATCATCTCAACACTTATTTATTTCTGTTGATTCAGGATTTTTCCATCATTTCTTCTGGTTGCTAGCAGTAGAATACCCTTAGTCCTCAGTCCAGTTCCTTTTGAGCTTCTATTTTTCAAGGATTCCTTGTTAAGTATGATAAGTAGTGACTTGTAATTATGTCTGTGTCTTGAGTTTAGTATTGACTGAATGTTGCTTGTGAGTTGTAAGTGTTTCCTAGTTGGACATGCGAGTAGTAGGCATTTATCTAGAGTTAACCCATAGCGTAGTGCCTTGTAGCAATAGTTCTATGATAGGTGTGTTATAGTTGGTATTGACACTATAGATAGAAGGAGAAAAGAGTATCAGTGATGATTCCAAGAGTTAGTATCAGAGCCAGCATACCCGTCCTGGATAATCATGATTATGTAATTGGGGATGATCTATGTAAATAATTAAGTATCAAGGAATTGTGTTAAGGATTAAGGGAGCCTGATGTTCAATTTGATGATTGATACCGGGTGTGCTAAAAATAAAGAAATGTATACACATAAAGGGTTTTAATGCGATGTTATGTTGTTAAAATAGTGAGGATTCAAAAATTTGATTCAATAAACATAGTCAAAGCTATAAAAATTTTTTAGAAGTGATTAAAATTTTATTTCGATATAGAGTACTTGACTTTGAGGAAGTGTATGCATTTATTTTTAATTTGTTCAAGAAGTTAAACTTAGATGATCTTATTTTGAGGATTAATTTATGGTGGATAAGAAATATATTAGGATATGAGTGGATAAAGTGTATACGAAAGGATCTGTTAACTTGGACATGATTGAGATGGCACTGCAAACAAGACTTGGGTGTCCATCTAGAGTTGTATTAGAGAGAGTAGTATTTAGTAAGGTGTGTTGCACTTGGTGTGCACTTGTGTGATAATAACAGCTAGTATGAACAATTGTAGTAGGATAGAGAACTAGCAGTGGGTCTACTTGTAGTAGAACAGGGGTACCTAAAGAGATAGAGGTATCAAACTTTACATGCATCATTTGACCTATGATTGTGTTAGAGGTCCTTGGTATCAGATTTTGGTATTAATAGACAGGTGTGTGCAATAGGGATATATTCATGGATCTTGTGGATTAATGATTAGTGATATGGGTACCATGTACAGGAATAGGAATTAGTTAGAGATGTGCTAGAGTTAAGTGTATGTTAGAGATAAGGGTACTGTAGGAAATATGTTAACATGTTCTTTCTTTTCTTTCCTAATGTTCTTTATCGTCTTTTGATTGATTGATTCCCTAGTACCGTGGTTTGTATTCGTAAATTTTCTTGTTAGAATATAGCTAGTAGTACACCCTGGCAAGGACTGCAATACCATGACAAGAGACACATGACCTATATATTTTCTTAGATTGCATGACTGTAGGTAGAATTTTTTCTTAAACCATGATCGTTGGGGTTTTGACCATAACAAAGATCTATGAAAAGGTTATGACTTGACAAAAAGGGACAAGATGATTAAATTTGTGGATAAGCATTAATTTAAATAAAGAATTAAGGGGATAATATAACAGAATTGAGGGGTCATTGATTTTACGAAGATTGAGGTATGATTGAGACTCGAGGATAAAACATTAACTAAAAAGGGAGAGTTAAGAAATTAACATGGTAAAATTGAGGAATTATTAATTTTAGTAAGGTTATGATATGATAGAATTGGTGATTAAAAATTGAGAAATTTTTTGAGATTGTGAAATGGCAAGATGGATTACCTACCTGATTTTGGGATTGATGAATTTAACTATTGATGAGAAATAAAATGATGAATAAACACTACTATGAGGACTTTAAATTTCGAGGACGAAATTCTTTTAAGGAGGGTAGACTTGTCACTACCACATTTCCAGATTAGGGCATTTGTGTAATTTCACTATTTGGAATAATATTGAATTTAATTAATTTGCTGAGTTTTATAAACTATTTATATATTGTAAGTGATATTTGGTTTTAGGTCAAACCCTAGAACGCATTAGGACAAACCCTAATGACCAGACCCTAATTTAAAAAACCCAGTTCTAGTGAAACCCTAGAATTCTAATTTTAGGTTTGGACCTCAAACCCTAGAAGGCCTAAACCTGAGTTAATTAGGTTCTACATGAGAGGGCCAGGGGGTTTAATCTAAAAACTATGCATGGAAACCCTAAAACTAGGTTTAATATAAAAAGGAAGTTTCTCACAAAGCCATCCTTCATGTAGAAAAGAGAAACCCTAGCCTCCATCAAGAGAAACCATCTCCCCACCCCAAAATTTTGAAATCTAGCCCTAGGTTCCATTTTCTCCTCCTCCAAAGCAAGGAAAGCAAGGAACGTGGGTCAGGAAGCCTTGGAGAAGAAGAACCTCATTGAAGAAACCATCCCTGCAGGTAAAAACCCTGTTTTTATTCTTTTTTATTTTGTTTTCAGATGTTAATGCCATTAGGAAACCACCCTTGCTGTGTAGTTTCAAATTTTAGGGTTTGTTTAGGTTTAAGTGTCCCCAACATTTGTTTTCCCCAATTATCAGAAACCCTAACCCTAGGTATTCGTAGGTAGGTTGATTTCATCTCATATGGGTAGGTTGAACTCGATTTTTAGGGTTTTGGGTTGAGGATTCATGGGTTGTATGTATAATTGTTTTTCTGCACTGCATGTGTTTGATGAAATGCCAAAGAAAGGATGAACACCTATCTAATCTACTCTAATATAATCTAATTTGATGAATGATGTATGATGTATATATATATAATTATACATATGTTTATAGATTTGATGTGTGTTTCTATCTATATCTATGTTGTAGATGTGTGTGGGTGTTTAGAAGAGGGGAATAAACTGTGAATGGTTCATTGTGCAGTCGGGTGGATTGGGGCTGACTGTACAGTGTGAGAAACTGTGTTAGGGAAGAGTACTGTGCAGTCGGGTATCCAATTGAACATGTTCAGCAGCAGATTGGGGGAAAGGGTATCCCACTGTTCAGTCGGGTTTTGATTCCCGTGTGTATCAGTTTGGGAGAGGGTTTCACTACTGTGTGTGGCTGTAGGTCAGTAAGTTGAGACCAGTTTTACCTATGTGTTATGTCAGTAACTTGAGTGTTAAATGTGCAGATTTGATCCATACCTATGTTCAGTATCAGTATTGGGTATAGTGATTGGTATTATGAGAGTGAGGAACTGTGTGTCTGTGTGTAGCTGTGTATTATGTGTCAGTGGGTGTATCTATGTGTTTCAGTGTGTAGCAGCATGTGTGAGTGTGGGTGCTATGGGTATCAGTTTAGCCTAGGACTGTGTATTAGATTACCTGTGTGTATATACTGTTAGTTTTGTGTGTCTGTGTGTGTATCAGTTCTCATTAACTGATACTGTGATTAAGTATCAGTGAGTGTGTATGTGAGGTATTAGAGCAGGGGGTATGTATCAGTATTTTGGTTATATGTGTGTGTAGGTATTTGAGAGTCAGTGCACCAGGCAGTGTGTGAGATGCACTGAGTTGTGTGAGAGTGTTGTGTCAGGTCCAGTGTGTACCTGTGTTGTGAAGACTGTGTGAAATGTTATTGTGTGTGTGTGTCCTAGTTCAGCTAGTGAACTGTGTCAGTAACTTGGGTGAGGCAGTGATGTATGTGAGGGTTTAGTGTGAGTATCAGACTTTAGCTGATACTTAGTGCCAGGTGGGATGAGGGGAGTGCATATGCTTGTGTATTAATAGGTGTTAGTATGCAAAGCAGATAAGGATCTGCAGTATGTAAGTATAGTCCCTGCATCTAAAAAATTAGTTAGAGGGGAGTACTACCTGTGTGTATTTCTAAGAGAGAGTTAGAGAGGGAGCAGTGTGCAGTGACTATGTATGTGTACTAGTTAGGTTCAGTGTGTGTGTGAGTGCAGTGAGGTCCCTATGTGATGTATAGCAGTGTATCAGTAAGGTTAACTGTATGTGTGTATGTATTTCAGAACCTGTGTTTCAGTGTGTGTCTGAGTGCAAGGTGGATTATGTGCAGTGTAGGTAATAAATATATATGTGTGGGTGTAGTGGCTAATTTCATTAAGTGCTAGATAAGGGGGATATATCAGTACAAAAAATAAGTGTGGGTTTTGAATATAAACATCAAGGGGAGTATCAAAGTGTGTAGCTAGTTTTGGGTTGAGGGTATTAATTATATGAATAAGGTATAAGTTAAGTTACTATATAAACACTATCCTATATATTTTAGGTAAATATAAATAACTCTAGTGTGGTGTTAGTATATCTTAGCTACTGGAACTACCCAGTCAGCCTAGTAATGACTAGTTAGTTAGGTTGGTCTAAGTATGGGCTAGCATGGTATCAAATGGACTAGTATTGACCAGTAGATTTTAGGATGACCTAGAAACCTCGTATTTAAATTGTTAAACATGTTATTCTTTTAATTCATTAATTAACATTGAATTTCCATAATTAGGTCATTGTGATCCCACTTTGGACATCGATCCTCACACCTTGCTCAGGACCACAGGCGAGTACATTCTCTGACAGTTTTCATTGTTGATTACTTCTATAAATTGTAGTGCATTACATACTTGATTCCGACACTATGGATACACGGGTTAGCACCCTAGATCCCCATCATGAGGAGTCGTGATTGGAATCCATCGTGCTAGCTGGGGGATGGGGAACTATTAGTAGATTATGTGATCATATCCAAACATTTATATGTACCATAGCTCACCCCACTTCTCACGTCGGGTGTAGCCTGACCATTTATATGCTCCATAGCTGTTATATATGATTAGCCTGACCACTATATGCACCATAGCTAACCATACGGTTAGCCTGACCTAAAAGAATCATAGCTAATCATATATAACCAGCCTGATCCAGTCCCAAGCCGATCAGATAATAAACTGATATTTCAAACACTTAGCTAGATGTTTATCTTTATTCAGATTCACTTGTTCTGGCATTCACTGTTTATTGTTCATTGCTAGATGCTCTATTGTCTATTTCATTTCTCCTGTACTTCTCATTTTCAGCATTTATTTCCATCTTGTATTTCTTACACTGTTTATAGACTTTGTCAATTTAATAAAACTGCTGTTAGTGCTTGTGCTTCGCTCCAATCCTGACTGGATAAGAACATTTTCAGAGGACCTGGAGGACTTTTGCCCCACTCATTACGGCCCAGGATTAGAGGGAGATTTCACTCCGGAAATCCCAAAGGAGGTGCCTATCCTAGAGGAGATCCTACCTGGCTGTACTTAGATTATTTTTTTCTGCATTTATTGTTTTAGACTGAGACTGAGTTGTACTTATTATTTTGTGACTTTGTGAGGTCATTTAGACCCAGGATTTTAGTTGGACTTGTGGTTGGTTTTTTTTTGAACTCTTTTCAATTCTCATCGTGCCATTATTCTTATAGCTTGTGATTGAGTATATTATAGAACTGTGGTTTATTGTCATTGTCCTCCGTATAGAGTTGAAACTATTGACAGGATATACTATGTTTGTGACCTAGACAGCGTTCTACCGTCGATGCTGCGGCGTAGGCTGGACGTACCCACGACTCATGCCCAAATTCCGGGTGCGGGTCGTGACAACACTTATGTTGTAATACATATAAAATAGTCTACAAATATCTGTCACAGTTTATATATCTAATCCCATCCATAATAAGTAACAAAATCACAAAGGGATAAGTCCAGTCACAATAATATAAAATAATCTGTCCAACCAAAGAAATATAAATAATGAAACGGGAAACAACCCGTTATCAAAATGGGAATGAAAATAACTCCAAGTACAATATCCAGAAGTCGCTATAAGATCAAATATCTAAGAACACTAAGCGTAATAAATGAATGTTGAGAATATTGTGTGCTCAAGAGAAGTCTCCCGGAATAACCTCATCCTCTGCAACATGTACGTCTCCAATAGCAGCACCTACCCCATAAACCTCGGGATAGCTATCCTCGTCTATACCCAAAAATATAATATAAATCCAGGTCCTTAAGGGAAATAGCAAGGTACAATAAACACTAAAGCCAAATAAAATACAGTAAAACAGATTAACTGGGCAAGCTATGTAACCAGCTAAATGATATACAAATGAGAGTATAACTAGTACTCAGGCTGAGACCACTACAGGCTCTATGTTGAGGAGCCCATAGCAGCAAGTAGTATCACGTAGGGCCAGTAAATGTACCAAGCTATGGTACAAAGAATAAAATACCTCCAGTAACATAGTATATATATAAACATAATTACCATGTTACATGTCTGTCTTTCCCTACCCAATGTAACCTCATGTCTCATGTCAATAATGTCTCATGTCCATAACACGCAAGATCATGACCTCTAGCTAGTACAACGAGTCAAAATGATATCTCTATAATATGAAAGTCTTATATTACGAATCATATAACCATATACAGAATCCTCATGATTAACTCAAGAATGATTCTGTTACATGAAATAGTGTCAAGTGTCCTAAAGTCTGGCGTACTTGGTAAAGCAAGCCCAAAAAATAGGATCGTGAAATCAACTCTCTAAGTGATGTTACACAACTCCGCGTACGGCATTGACACATGAATCTTGTTCGGACTGTAAGCAACATCTTTATGTCCTAGGTTGAAAAGGTACATCACAAGAGTATATATATATATATGGAAAGAAATACAAGGAGATAATATAACAGGATGTACTGCATATTTGGTAAGGTACACTTGCCTGGGCTTTGAAGTATACTACTTAATCATCATGGCAAAATCAAATTGTACGCTGGGAGTGACTGCAATATCGGAGAATCCCCTTCCAGGAACGACTGCAGAAGGTGTCGTCACAGTCGTCGCTCCAGTAGAGGACGCGACAAAGGTAGAGGCACCGACAACGGCCGCAGTGGCTGGCGTACTCAAAGGAGGCATAGTCGTAATGACAGGTTCATCCTCCTCTCGTGATATCGGAACTGTTTCGGGCGAACGGCACCCGAAAATGTTTCCCCTTCAAAGTGGGGCACCTCCGTGTCATCGATAGGAGCTGAAACAAAGCCAAAAGTTGCGTCGATGCTGCCCTCCCCGTAGATGTCTTCCCCTGAAAAGAAGACAAGAGAAAGTTAATATCAACATGATGTTAATTTTTATAAAAGAGGCATAAAGATGATATTTACCCATGGCCGATGGTATATATGGCGCGTCTGCAGCCAGTACAACTAAATCATTTCTTAATGATGTTAAGCGAGCTGTCATACTTGGAGAAGGGGGTGTGCCAACTGACACGGGCAGGTATTCTTCTATGTCTTCACCGAGATCCACTCGAGGCTCATTGGGTAGAATCTCGCTGGGTATACTTACAAACGCGATAGGGGTTTCTTCCGTTGCTGGTCTGGATAAAGATATTCTTATTTGGCTTGACCCCGAAGGCGATCTCGTACAACTACCTGAAGCGGTAGCAGCGACAGCAGCCTCGAGCAAAGATTCTTCGGCACTGCCAGCCAGAATTATGGAGGTTCCCTCTCTAATAGGCGAAGGACCTCTAGTCAAAGAATCATCTCCAACAGGGGAAACAGCAGGCTCACTACGAGGAGCCTCATGGCCGAAAGTTCTGACAGGACCACAAACAATCTTCTTTTTCTTGCGAGGGGAAGTCTCCTTCATAACAGGAGCCCTTCACTTACTTGGGATAACGAGAGGCCCTGCAGGCGAAGGTATTTCACCTCTCGGTACTGTCAACAAAAACTTATCTGGAGCGACAGAGTCTTCATCTTCGTTAGAGGAAACTGATAGGATTTTCTCTCTTCCAACGGACTTAGAAGAGGGCATCCTAAAACTCCCACGCATATCAAAATCGCGATGGAAGGTATTTGTTGCCACATAAAACTGGGCGTACGAATGGAGGATGCGCAACTCCATGGAGAGTGAAGTCGCGGGCACAGTAAAAGCTGCTCCAGTACAACCAATTATGAAGTATCGCCATCCTCTCGCTACATCAATAAGTCCACCCATAGACTTGAAGCTGGTGATGGCATTGCCCACGTACAATTGATCATACCCAAACTGCCTGGCGAACCGAATAGGCAGGTAGGGCTCCAAGAAATATTGGTCTTCACTTCTATACAATAAATGGATAGGTCTAATACAGACCAACCAATAAAAAGCTTCAGGAGAAAGAACGGTCTTCCCTTCACCTGAGTTCTGAAGCCTGCTCTCCTGTTGATTGAGATGTACAGTGGGGACGATACAGAAGTGCTTCCAATTGTGAGCAAAATTTAATGCCCGTCGACAGTCTACGACGTTGGTCACATTCCAGGTGGAATTCTTGTAATTCAACAAAAAATTATTCCCCGAACTACTGGCAGAACCGGGAGACATCACTCTGGGGTTATAAATTATTACCCATCCCATCAAATACAGAAACGATAATTCTACCTTGGGAAAGCTGTCACGCCGTGTTTTATCTGCAAGCAGCCCATCAGTAATGACCCTCAGGCCAGCTTGTATCCGACATACCATGGCAGGGAGCAGGCCCAGTCTTGCCCCAAACACCAAATGCATTGTAGGCCATAAGGTGTTACATGAATGCGATCCGAAGATGCAATGCCAGGTACTTTCAATCGGCGTAGCCATAAAGAGAGGAAGCCACCCAGTTGAGCTTCCTTTGATAGAGGCCTGCGACAATGCCTCATATAACTGTAGGCTTTAGTGCCTGCAGGATATTTTCCTATCCCTTCATCAAGAAGTCGATTTGAAGCCCCGGCGTCTTTAATAAGATCATCGACTACTTGAGCATTAAGCATGCTTAGAAGGCTCAAAGGCTTATCCCTGCTATCTACGACTTTGTCGGGCTTAGAGTCTCTTGCATGATGAAAGAAGAGATAGGATGCCGATTTGTTGGTATGAGCTAAATCAGAGGGCTCATTATAGAAGGCGGTGCACGCAAGGTAATGGCTAATCAGCTCCTGGTACACTGCTACTACTCGAGGGTTTGTATCCCCCAGCTCGCGGTTTGTGGGAACATACTCTTCATAGGGAGTATCCCCCATTGGCAGTCTTGAAATCTCTGCCATTTCATGAAGGGCCAATCCCAACTCTTCTAGCGGAGTGGCGAAAGTCCCAGTGAGCGAGTTATATCGCTCCATCAAAGCCAAGAATAGGTTGGGGTTAAGAGGTAACCCAACACTGGTAGCACTCACAGCCGCGTACAGACCGATGCTCTCCAGCTCCGTCTGAAAGTTCTTCAGGGCCCAGGCAGACAAATGAACCCATCGAAGGTTTGAAGGGCTAACCCACCCGTTGGTCTGAGGGTTAACTTTGGGGTACACACCTCCATGCCCCATAAAGTTATTGCAGAAAGTCGGTAATTGGACTGGTTGGAGCAGTAAAGTGTCTTCACTCGAGACACTGCCCGAAAATAATCCCCTGAAAGGCATCACAGGGCCTGAAGGGAGGCTCACAAATGATCCTTGGTCGGACCCTTTCTGATAAAATATCTTCCCCGGCTGGCCGTGAAGATTAGGGGTCAGGGTCCACGACATCTTCCTCGGATGCGTAGCATGGAAGAATGCCGAGATAGGGTAATCTCTCAGCATCTTAGGCAGGTACATGACCATGCCCCAAACAGTAAAAATCCAGTCTTCCTTCTTGGGCTTCATCTGGGATTGTTTATCAATCATATCCCCGAAGAAAAAAGTTGGTTTTATGTATTTTGCCCCGTCTATATATGTCAGGGGCTCCCCGTTGATCATGCTCAACAGCATTCGCTCTCCTTGAGACGATATCAGGATTCCTCTTCCTTCAGGATACTGGGGTCCGAAAATAGGAAATGTCACATAGGACAAATCCTCCAGGTAATCGGAGTTCAGCATCCCAGCAGCAGAACCCATCACCTCAGCCAACGGAGGTATCTGCAAGTTAACTACAAAGCGCAAGAAAAATATGTCAGTTTTTATATTAGACCTCACAATCTTGCAGCTTATGCCAAAGAGCAACAGTCTATGCTTTTACGCCAAGACTGTAAAAACTAGAGTTTTTTTACACTGGAATCTCATTCCGAGGCGTAAAATTCAAGATTGGCAGTATACACAAAAATCTGACAGTCTGTGTTTTATGCCAGACTGCCAAAGTTTGAGTTATTACGCCAAAATTTTTATCCAGAGCGTAACACTTAAAGTTTGTAGTATACGCCAAATTTTGACAGTCAAAGCTTTTACGCCAGACTGCGAAAATATAGAGTTTTTACGCTGATACATTAGGAATGTGGGCGTAAATGATAAAACATCCCTGTGCATCATCTTCCTCGAAGAGGCTCTCAGCACAGAAGATGACTTAGCGCGTTCACGTACAACGTATGCGAAGGGTTTTCTTCATTTTTTATCGTCCCAAAAGCTTTACCTATAACGCCCGACACACAGTTTGACGGTGGGACACTTCATTCCGAGCGAGGTTCGCTTTGCCCAATGGGAGTCGCTCTTGCTTGGGCAGAAGAGCGAGAAGAGGAGGCAGCTTTCTTTCCCTTGGTGGTGGAAGATTGTTTCGGTGCCATTGCTAAAAACTTAGAGTGCTCAGAGAAGAAACAAAGAAGAGCTCTCAAAGAGACGAAGGTTTTTCTTTCGCAAAAGACAGATAAAAAATTTTCTCTCTTGGTGGTGCCATTGGTGGTGGAAGATTATTTCGGTGCCTTGGGGTACTTATAGAGTTCAGATAAACTCTTTGAATCCCTAACCAAATCCGATATTTAATATTCGGTTATGATTGGGGACCACGTCAGCCTATTATTCAGGGTAGGCGGACAGTCAGCAAATTCAAAAAGTTTTTCGTCCAGAGCAGATTCGTGATTTTACACCAAGGAGCTTTTTACGCTCGGGAAGCTACAAATCTACGGTTTTACGCTCAGAGGCTATAAGTCTACGATTTTACGCCCGGATGCTTTTATGCTCGGTAGCTTTTACGCTCGAGAGGCTACAAGCCTACGACTTCACGCTCAAAAGCTACAAATCTAGGATTTCACGCTCAGAAGCTTTTTATGCTCAAAGGCGACAAATCTACGACTTCACGCTCGGAAGTTTTCTTTTCAGAGGCTATAGATCTACAGTTTTACGTCCGGATGCTCTTATGCTCAGCAGCTTGTACACTCGAGAGGCTACAAACTTATGATTTTATGCTCTTCCACACTACGGATCTATGACTTTCCGCATATCTTAAAATACGCAGGCCAGAGTATGCGTATATCTGAACAAATCTCAAGATGGCCAATCACAAGGGTTCACGCAGAAGATGCTCCTTCTTGCTCTCAAAATATCCCAAGTACCCAAAGCATAAGAAGTTCAGCATTGAAAATAATTTTTCTTCTTCGGTCGATTGGAAGTTCGTCCAAAATCCAGTCAGAATATTTTATCTACAGTTCAAGATGGCGACTCAGTTTTGACAGCCATTTCTTGCCTATTTTAAGTTATTTTTGGGAAATCATTCTTGAAGATGATGGTCTGAACAAGAATTCTTCTTATCAGAGAAGTGATAGGTCAGAATTCTACACAATTCCTCGTTCAAAACAGCAGGACAGTTCGAATATGCGACTTAAATGCTAAGCAGTTTTATACGCGTCCTCAGTTACGCGTAAAAGAAGGGACGAGATCAGATACTCTTTTTATCAGAGTCGGCGTAAAGTTATTCCGACGTGGCGAAGCTACACATATTCAGACTTCATCACAACAAAGAATATGGCAAATCATCAGATGCGTAAAAGAAAACAACTTTATTAATCATGATTACATATGATGGAAATCTAGTTTACAAAGGATTTTTCATCTTCATGATTATATATGATGAAAATCCTTGTTCTACCAAGGGTTTCTCATTTTCACTTAGGATCATGCCAAGAGTCTGTTCTGTCAGGTTCTCGTATTGGTGGAGATCTTTATCCGTCTTCTTCAGCAGTTAGTCGATTTCCGCGGTCGATTAACAAAAAAATGATCAATGGCGGGAGGATACAAAACTGGGCCTGTATAAATTATTCAAGAGCCCATCCTCCATACGCCATGACAGATTGAGTTGAGGTGTTAGACCTAACTCAATACTGGAAGACAGGGCTAGTTTGTCTGCCCTCATCCACCAACGGTGGGAGAAAATACAACTTGAGAGCTGTATGGTTGAATGTGACCCTTTCTCTCTCCTGGATGAATCGCCATATGAAGTTGCTGATTATCACGAGCAAAGGAAGCTATGATATCCTTCCATGATCCATCATTGTAGCGGACATTTGCTCGAAGACGCCTTCTTTTTCGGTTCCTTACATGCTTGAAGAACATGATCTTCTTCTTCCTCAAGTCGACCCGACGAACACCTGCAATCATCTCTGTGTGGTGAAGGAAATATGGGAAGAACAGGTTAACTCATCAGCCTTTTTATAAGCAAAAAAGAACACATCGAATCCCAACAAACTTCCAAAAATCTGCTAATAAATCAGCTTCAAGGAACGAGTCAGACTTGACCGTTTCATGCTTCATTCAAAGTATTTCAAATTATGAGGAATTTGAAAACTTTGAAGGGGGTCTTGTAGAAGCATAAAAAATACGATATAGAGTTATACGCAGTATTTCAGTGCTGGGCTACGTAAAACATGACTTCAGAGCCATCGGCGTACAACAGGGCTTCATCGATAGTACAGCATAAAATATAAGCTCCAGGATAATCCACATAATGCAGTATTTTCAGGCTGCTTCAGCGTAAAAATGTTGTTACATCGCCACTTTGGCGTAAAACCTACTCGCTTTTAATGCAGTGAGAAGTCGTACGGGGAACTCTTCGTATTCCTCGAATGAACCTGTCAGATCATGCAGTGAACCTGACTCCTGACAAAGAGTACTACACAACTATCCATACGACGGCTGTAATGATGATTCGGCACAGAGACCCAAACCGTCGTTTAGTGACATTTCCTTGATATAAATTACTTTTACGCATTCAAGAAAATATGCTGCCTAGTTATATAAAGGCAGATGTAAGATTTTACGCTCAACAGAAGATAAAACAAACTACAACGTCAAAAGCTGCTCTTCGTATAGAGCTCGAGGTACGTCTCTGCATTTAATGCACAAAATGGGGTCAGATCTCTACATTTAATGCACGAGATTTGGTTGTACTTCCAAAGACTGGGTGAGTCATGATTACGGCTAACACGTCCACATCATCACCTTTGCATATTACGCCATCAGATTATTTTCAGCTATAGGAGCACGTTGTACGCTATCTCCTTGAAATACGCCACCTGGCAATTTTTCAGCTATAAGGAGTACACCGTTGCTATCTCCTCGGAATACGCCAACTCAGGCTATTTGGTCCAGAATACGCTCAAGACCTCATTCAAGGAAGGAAGATCGGCTATCTTTTACGCTAGCTACCTATCCATGCAGCATTAAGCTTCTATGCTTACTTGGCTTCTACGCCAACTTAACAACTAATTGGCTTTTGCGCCATGGTGACAGTTATTGGCTTCTACGCCAACCTTTTCTACGTAAGGGACAATTACTGTCACGACCCGCACCCGGAATTTGGGCATGAGTCGTGGGTACGTCCAGGCTACGCCGCAGCATCGGCGGTAGAACGCTGTCTAGGTCACATACATAATATATCCTGTCAATAGTCTCAACTCCGAACGGAGGACAAAGATAAATAAACCACAGTTCTATAATATACTCAATCACAATCTAATGGAAATCATAGCACGATGAGAATAGAAAAGAGTTCTAATAAAACCAACCACAATAATCCAACTCAATCCTGGGTCTAAATGACCTCACAAAGTCACAAAATAATAAATACATCTCAGTCTCAGTCTAAAATAATAATGCAGAAAAAAATAGTCTAAGAGCAGCCAGATACGTTCTCCTCTAGGCTAGGCAACTCCTCTGGGGTTTCTGGAGTGAAATCACCCTCTAATCCTGGGCCATAATGAGTGGGGCAAAGATCCTCCAGGTCCTCTGAAAAATGTTATCCAGTCAGGATTGGAGCGAAGCACAAGCACTAACAGCAGTTTCATTAAATTGACAAAATCTATAAACAGTGTAAGAGATACAAGATGGAAATAAATGCTGAAAATGAGAAGTACAGGAGAAATGAAATAGGCAACAGAGCATCTAGCAATGAACAATAAATAGTGAATGCTAGAACAATGAATCTGAATAAAGATAAACATCTAACTAAGTGTTTGAAATATTAGTTTATCATGTGATCGGCTTGGGACTAGATCAGGCTGGTTATATATGATTAGCTATAATTCTTGAAGGTCAGGCTAACCATATGGTTAGCTATGATGCATGATAATGGTCAGGCTAATCATATATAACAGCTATGAAGCATGATGATGGTCAGCCGCACCCGACGTGAGAAGTGGGGTGAGCTATGATGCATGGCAAGGATTTGGATATGATCACATAATCTACTAATAATTCCCCATCCCCAGCTAGTACGATGGATTCCAATCACGACTCCTCATGATGGGGATCTAGGGTGCTAACTCGTGTATCCACAGTATCGGAATCAAGTATGTAATACACTACAATTTATAGAAGTAATCAACAATGAAAACTGTCAGAGAATGTACTCGCCTGTGGTCCTGAGCAAAATGTGAGGATCGATGTCCAAAGTGGAATCACAATGACCTATATATAAGATAACAATGTTAAAAAATGGTGTTTGGAATATAAAAGTGTTTAACTAAGTTGAAATGAGGGTGTTAGGCCATTTCTAGGTCTATACTAGGTTTACCTATGGTTAACTAGATCATTTGGTCAAAATCTAATTAATACTAGTCTTATGCTAGTCTATAACTGCCATACTAGAGTTATTTATACTTACCTAAAATATATAGGGTAGTGTTTATATAGTAACTTAACTTATACCTTATTCATATAATTAATACCCTCAACCCAAAACTAGCTACACACTTGATACTCCCCTTGATGTTTATATTCATAACCCACACTTATTTTTGTACTGATATAACCCCCTTATCTAGCACTTGATGAAATTAGCCACTACACACACACACATGCCTCACAGGCACACACTGGCACTGTTTTCTCAGTTTGAGGTTGTTGGTTTCACACCTACTCAGTCCCTGATTAACTGATACACCCTCTAGGTACTGAGACACACACTGAACCTTAAGGCAACACAGGTTCACATAGATAGGAACACACAGTCACAACTTCACAGCCACACTGACACAAAGACACACAAAACTCACTACACAGTTATCCCCTAGCAGCTGACACTGCCCAAGATGGTGAACTCCCTGACTCACCCACTCACTGTCCAAAGACTCGACCTACACACCAATCAACTTGAACTGGGATATCTAACTTAATACCTCACAAAACCTTAACTGAACTGATCCCCTTTATCCTTCAATGTTAATACCAACACTGATACATTCCTATTAACAGGTATCTCAAGGCCCCCTTCTTGATGTACATTGACATATACTCATATAGATGTTCTTGATTTCCAGTTTTAGTATACACTTACATGTATACACTAATTCAAAATGGATATCAAAATCTACAATTACTTGATTAACTTCCTACATCTACTACCAAACCTACATGTGAACACCTACACAGAAAACTCTGACACAACTTCACACCCATGCCATCTGCTGATACACAACCACTACACAGTCAAGCCACAGTGTCTGGATACTCTACTATACCCTAAATCTACACTCTCACAACTGTACAAAGTCTAACACACCTACCCACACTAATACACTTGCACAGACACACAGTTTACACAGATAATTCATCCCCCCCCTCTAGCTACTGACAGGAACTCTAAATTTACACAAATAGTATCTACACACTGACAGGAACATAGTTACACAGGTACTGCACAGTTTGCTGACACAGGAATTATACACTAAATTCTGATTCACTAATACTGTACACATCTCTTTCCCCTGCACACTGCCCTCTCTAACATCATACTGACACAGTTGGCCACCCCCTCAGATACTGCACCTAATACACAGCTCTCACACACAACACTCACTCACATGTATTACTGATACACACTGATATAATGCACAGGCACAGGCACAGTCCCAAACACACACACTTGCACATACTGAATATTATGCACAGTTATGTTCAATATTCAGAGTTACACCCAATCCCACACAACATACTCACTGAACACTCTCAGAATTTACACAGTCTGAAGTTGTTCAGACTTCACCTGCATTGAGACTAGCCTATGGCTAGTAGCAGGAACAACAGATAATAGGACTTGTTCACTGATACATTCAGTTTTCACACCCAGATCTGTTTGCTGCACACCACCTAACTGACACTGCTCTACCTACAAATCCTATTGATACATAACCCTCACTAATACCAACTGCCCCTACAAATCAAATTCAAAACCCCAAATACACAGCCATATACACACAGATATCACAGAATCACTGCACTAAATTATGGACCAACCCGACTTGCACAGGAGTCTCCTCACCTCGAATGTGCCCAATGAATCCCGCTGCACACGCCACAGATCTACACCCGACTGTGCACAACCTATTCACAACACA
The DNA here is from genome assembly GCA_036927795.1 of Iris macrosiphon. Classification (NCBI taxonomy): domain Eukaryota; kingdom Viridiplantae; phylum Streptophyta; class Magnoliopsida; order Asparagales; family Iridaceae; genus Iris; species Iris macrosiphon. The sequence continues at coordinate 109,335,511 of JAYESA010000005.1, forward strand.
ATATATATATATACATATAGATTCCCATATCAATTTTGCAGAAATTTAAATAAGTTAGATAGGTAAGTTCCTAATAACATTTCATCAAACATATACAGTGCAGATACGAAAATTACCTAAAACCCTTGAATCCTCAACCAAAAACCCTAAGAAATCGAGTTCAACCCACCCCCTATGAGATGAAATCAGTCTACCTTCAATACCTAGGGTTAGGGTTTACGAAATTAGGGGAAAACCAAATGTTGGTCACCAAAACCCAAAACAAAACCCTAAAAATCGAGCTACACAGCAAGGGTGGGTTCCTAATGGCCATGAACAACAGAAAACAGAATTAAAGGCATAGAAATAGAGTTTTTACCTGCAGGGATGGTTTCTTCACTGAGGTTCTTCTTCTTCAAGGCTTCCTGACCCACGTTCCTTTCTTTCCTTGCTTGGAGGAGGAAGGTGGAAACCCTAGGGTTAGGATTTCGAAATCTGGAAGAGGGGAGATGGTTTCTCTTGATGGAGGCTAGGGTTTCTCTACTACATGAAGAATGGTGGCTCCCTTTTATATAAACAACTAGGTTAGGGTTTCCAAGCTTAGTTTTAGGTTAAACCTTTATGGTTAGGTCATGTAGAACCCAATTAACTAGGGTTTAGGCCTGCTAGAGTTTGAGGGTTCACCCTAAAATTTGAATTCTAGGGTTTCACTAGAACTGGTTTACAATTAGGGTTGACTCACTAGGGTCTGTCCTAATGAGTTCTAGGGTTTGACCTAAAACTAAATATTACAAATAATAATATAATTAGTTACCAAACTCAGCAATTAATTAAATTCATAATTATTTAAAATAGTTAAATTACACAAATGCCCTTATATGGAAAAGTGGTAGTGACAAGTCTACCCTCCTAAAAGAAATTTTGTCCTCGAAATTGGACTGAACTAGAACAAGAGTGAATCTGAAAAGGAAATATACCTCAAGTCTAGAAGAGATACGGGTATTGCTCGCGCATCTCGTCCTCTCTCTCCCAGGTCGACTCCCCTGGAGAGTGATGTCTCCATGCAACCCGAACCAAAGGGATAGTTTGATTCCGCAACACCTTCTCTCTGCGGTCCAAGATCTCTACGGGCTGCTGGGGTAGCTGAGCGTCGGACCAACCTCAATCTCCGAGTAATCAAGTACATGACTAGGGTCTGCCACGTACCGTCTCAGCTGCGACACGTGGAACACATCATGCACTCCCTCCAATGCAGGCGACAAGTCCAGTCTATATGCCACTGCACCTACCCTCGCGAGAATGCCAAAGGGTCCGATGTAGCGTGGGCTAAGCTTCCCGCCTCTACCAAAACGAATCATTCCACGCGTCGGAGAAATCCGTAGGAAAACTAGATCGCCAACCTAAAACAAAACAGTCTCAACACGCAGTCTAAACAAATAAACACAAGCCAAAATAACAATCTATACCTGAAACTCAAGGGGTCTACGGTGGCTGTCGGCCCAATGCCGCTGTCTGTCCTGCGCCACTCGCAGTCTGTCTCTGATGAGTTTCACCTTTTCTGCTGCATCCACGACCATTTTTGGTCCTAGCAAGGCTCTCTCTCCAACGTCGTCCCAAGATAACGGTGTACTACACCTTCGTCCATAAAGAGCCTCAAATGGTGACATCTCGATGCTGGCCTGGTAGCTGTTGTTGTAAGCGAACTCTACCAGGTGCAGATGATCCTCCCAAGAACCTCCGAGATCTAGAACACAAGTGCGTAGCATATCCTCGAGAGTCTGAATAGTCCGTTCAGACTGCCCATCTGTCTGGGGGTGGTATGCGGTACTGAACTTGAGCTGAGTGCCCAAACTAGCCTGCAGACTCCTCCAGAAGTGGGAAATAAAACGACTATCCCGATCCGAGATGATGCTTACAGGAACTCCATGAAGTCTAACGATATGACGCACGTACATCTCTGCTAGCCTCTCTGTCGACGTGCCCACCTTGAAAGGTAAGAAATGGGCTGATTTGGTCAACCTGTCCACGATGACCCAAATCGCGTCCTTCCCTCCTGGAGAACGTGGAAGCCCTGAAACGAAATCCATGGTCACGTGCTCCCATTTCCACTTTGGGATCGGTAAAGGTTGAAGCAAACCACCTGGCCTTTGCCGGTCTGCCTTTACCTGCTGGCACACTAGACATCGGGATACGAAGCGTGCTACCTCGCGCTTCATTCCATACCACCATACGTGCTCCCTCAAGTCTCGATACATCTTGTTGGCACCGGGATGCATCGAGTACTGAGAGCGGTGTGCCTCTTGCAAAACCTCCTTGCGCAGCTCCCCGCTCGGCACACACATCCTCGTGTCGTGGCGTAAGAACCCATCCTCTGCGATAGTAAAGTCGTCCGACAATCCTATCTGAACCTGTGCCCTGATACTCCTCAGAGCCTCATCATCGTACTGCGCAGCTCTGATCCTGTCCATCAGTTCGGACTGTATCTGCAATCCCCATATCTGAATCTCAGTACCGGGAACTAACACCTCAATCTCCAAGCTCTCCAAATCAGCCAACAAATGTCTATCTGTCGTCAAGTACATAGCCATCGGATACCTGCTCAAGGCATCGGCGACTACGTTGGCCTTCCTCGGGTGGTACTGCAATAAGATATCGAAGTCCTTCATCAACTCCAACCACCTCCTCTGCCTCATATTCAGCTCCTTCTGTGTGAACACGTACTTCAAGCTCTTGTGGTCTGTGAAGATTTCCACACGCTCTCCGTACAGGTAATGCTTCCACAGCTTTAGAGCGAAGATAACTGCTGCTAACTCCAAATCGTGGGTGGGGTAGTTCTTTTCATGAGGGCGTAACTGCCTGGAAGCATAGGCAATTACCTTCCCGTGCTGCTGAAGAACACATCCCAGACCCTTCCCTGAAGCATCACTGTAGATGGTGAAACCACCTGTCCCCGCTGGCAACGTCAAAATTGGAGCTGTCGTCAACCTCTTCTTCAGCTCATCAAATGAGGCCTGGCACTCCTCCGTCCAGACAAAATCCATATCCTTCCTAGTCAGTCTGGTCATCGGCGCTGCAATCTTGGAGAAGTCTTGTACAAACCTCCTGTAGTATCCTGCTAGCCCGAGAAAACTCCTGATCTTAGCTACCGAACTGGGGGTAGCCCACGACTCCACTGCCTCAATCTTCTGTGGGTTAACCGAGATTCCGTCACCTGATACCACATGCCCAAGAAATTCGACCTTGTCAAGGAAGAATTCATACTTAGAGAGTTTCCCGTACAGCTTCTCCCTCTGAGGGTCTCTAAGACCAATCTTAGGTGCGCTTCGTGCTCCTCCGGGGTCTTGGAATACACAAGAATATCGTCGATGAACACCACTACGAACTTGTCAAGGTACTGGTGGAACACCTTGTTTATCAGGTTCATGAATACTGCCGGTGCATTGGTTAAACCAAATGGCATCACCATGAACTCAAACTGGCCGTATCTGGTCCGAAAAGTTGTCTTTGGCGTGTCTTCTCTCTTCACCTTCACCTGGTGATAGCCTGACCTCAAATCTATCTTTGAAAACACTCTCGCCCCGCTCAACTGGTCGAAAAGATCATCTATCCTCGGCAGCGGGTACTTATTCTTGATAGTGATATTGTTCAAAGCTCTATAATCAATGCACATGCGCACCGTGCCGTCCTTCTTCGGTACGAACAATACCGGAGCTCCCCATGGTGATGAACTGGATTTGATGAAGCCTTTGTCCTGCAGCTCCTCAACTTGCTTCTTCAGTTCTGCCAGCTCGCTGTTGTTGACTCTATAGACATGTTGTGAAATGGGCTCCGCTCCTGGAACCAAGTCTATAGAGAATTCAACATCTCTGTCTGGCGGCAAACCTGGCAACTCTTCTGGAAATACATCCAGGAACTCCGCTATCAGAGGATGTGGCAACTCCTCTTCTTCTGCCCTGGCTCCGCAAAATGTGCCCCTGCTCTGCTCCGCTGCTCCTCTGACGACCTCAAACTCCGGCTCTCCTGGTGGTCTAAACAATACTCTGCCTCTATAACAATCTATAGTAGCATGATGTCTACTCAACCAGTCCATTCCGAGCACAATATCGTACCCCGGAAGTGGCATGACGAGTAAACTCACGCTCAAGTCTCGGCCTCCTACTGACACTCTCCGGTCCTTGCAGTGATCACGGACTAGGATAATACCTCCACCAGTCATGATCTTGCAAGTCCTAGCTAATGGTTCTGTGTCTAAATGATGTCGAAGTGCATATGATACAGACACAAAACTATGGGAAGCGCCAGAGTCGAATAAGGTAAATGCAGGAATACAATCGAGAAGAACCGAACCTGTGATCAAGTCTCCTGCTGGCTCGATCTCCTCGACTGCCATGGCGTATGCTCGCCCCTAGGGTGCACCTCTCTACTGCTGATGTTGGGCGAACTTCTGATGTTGCGGTGGAAGTGGTCCTCTCTGCTGTTGGCCTCCTGGTGAGGTAGGCACCCTGTCTGATCCTCTCTGGGCGGCTGCTCCACCCTGACCTGGACGAAAGGTAGGACAATCCTTCAGCTGGTGTGTCGTCGATCCGCATGATAGACATGAGCCCAATCTCTTCCTGCAGATATCTCTAGTATGTCCCATCTTCCCGCAGTACGCACACTGGATAGCGGGCTGGTTCTGTCTCTGTTGCTGCTGCTGGACCTGCCCTCGGGCTGGTGCCTGATGCTGCTGCTGAAAGGGTCTCTGCTGTTGCTGCTGAAAGTGTGGACGCTTGCCCGGTCCCGTACTACTGTTTGCTCCTCCGGAACCATCGCGTCCCCTCTTGGGCCTGAGGCCCAAGTCGTCCTCGGCTACTTGGGCATCCATCAATATGCCCTCGTAGGTAGCTGTGCGACGTCCCGACGTGCGAGACTTGATCTCCCTCGTCAGACCCTTTCTGAATTTCTGGGCCCTGTCCCCCGGATCTCTAATCATCGATGGCGCGAAGCGGCTCAGGCGGGAAAACTTTGCGGCATACTCGTCGACGGACGAGCTCCCCTGGGCTAAGTCATGGAACTGACTCTCCAAAGCTCCCAGGGCAACATCAGGAAAGAACTTTTCTTTGAAGAGTTCCTTGAAATCCTCCCAAGTGAGTCCCCTGCGCAAGAGTCTCGGCTCCGTGCGAAACCATGTCAAGGCAATATCGAACATCTGGCTGCCCGCGGCCTCGATCTGGAGCGCCTCTGGAATCTGCGCCAAACGCAAGTTCCTCTCGATGTCCTCTAGCCAATCATCGGCGTAGAGTATCCCTTCTGTTCCCTTGAACTCCCGAGGCATCATCCTCTTGAAGTCCATAATGGTGCCCGGCCTCTGGTGGTGCTGATCAGGATGCTGCTGCTGCTGAGTGACTCTCTCCACAGCTTGGAGAGCCACTTGGTGAGCATTCTCCATGTTCACCCTCATTATCTCTGTCTGGGCCTGATGTGCCTCAGCCTGCACTCTCTGGGCCTCTGCCGACGTCCTCTGGGCATCGACCATGCCCTGAATCAAGGCGAACATCTGTGCTCCATCGACGGGCACACCTCCTGGATGCTGAGCTGGTGGTGGTAGTGCCGTCGTAGCTGTGGGGACCCTCTGAACTGGTGGTGGAGGACCCCCGAATGCTGCAGACACTCCCACATGTACTGGAGATGTAGGAGGTGCTGCGAATGTCTGTCCGGCCGGGCGAGAGGTGGCAGACCTCTCTGAAGCTGCTGCTCCGAGTCTCTGGGACCTGGTCCTCGGCATCCTGAAGACAGATCGAAAGAATCAATTAAAGTAATAAACACGATATCATCAAGGAAGGACAGTAAATTCTAAAGGAAAATCATTAAGAGTAATGTCATAGGAATCAGAATTTCCTAATTGTGATTGAGCATATCCTCGGCCTAATTCCTATTTCCTAAAACAGGCTCGTAGTAATACTCTAAGCGAGCACCACTACGATATCGCTCTGATGCGGTTCTAGGACTCGACTATGGACCTGCATGGGCCACCACTAAAAACGTGTCACGACCCGCACCCGGAATTTGGGCATGAGTCGTGGGTACGTCCAGCCTACGCCGCAGCATCGGCGGTAGAACGCTGTCTAGGTCACATACATAATATATCCTGTCAATAGTCTCAACTCCGAACGGAGGACAAAGATAAATAAACCACAGTTCTATAATATACTCAATCACAATCTAATGGAAATCATAGCACGATGAGAATAGAAAAGAGTTCTAATAAAACCAACCACAATAATCCAACTCAATCCTGGGTCTAAATGACCTCACAAAGTCACAAAATAATAAATACATCTCAGTCTCAGTCTAAAACAATAATGCAGAAAAAAATAGTCTAAGAGCAGCCAGATACGTTCTCCTCTAGGCTAGGCAACTCCTCTGGGGTTTCTGGAGTGAAATCACCCTCTAATCCTGGGCCGTAATGAGTGGGGCAAAGATCCTCCAGGTCCTCTGAAAAATGTTATCCAGTCAGGATTGGAGCGAAGCACAAGCACTAACAGCAGTTTCATTAAATTGACAAAATCTATAAACAGTGTAAGAGATACAAGATGGAAATAAATGCTGAAAATGAGAAGTACAGGAGAAATGAAATAGGCAACAGAGCATCTAGCAATGAACAATAAATAGTGAATGCTAGAACAATGAATCTAAATAAAGATAAACATCTAACTAAGTGTTTGAAATATTAGTTTATCATGTGATCAGCTTGGGACTAGATCAGGCTGGTTATATATGATTAGCTATGATTCTTGAAGGTCAGACTAACCATATGGTTAGCTATGATGCATGATAATGGTCAGGCTAATCATATATAACAGCTATGATGCATGATGATGGTCAGGCCGCACCCGACGTGAGAAGTGGGGTGAGCTATGATGCATGGCAAGGATTTGGATATGATCACATAATCTACTAATAATTCCCCATCCCCAGCTAGCACGGTGGATTCCAATCACGACTCCTCATGATGGGGATCTAGGGTGCTAACTCGTGTATTCACAGTGTCGGAATCAAGTATGTAATACACTACAATTTATAGAAGTAATCAACAATGAAAACTGTCAGAGAATGTACTCGCCTGTGGTCCTGAGCAAAATGTGAGGATCGATGTCCAAAGTGGAATCACAATGACCTATATATAAGATAACAATGTTAAAAAATGGTGTTTGGAATATAAAAGTGTTTAACTAAGTTGAAATGAGGGTGTTAGGCCATTTCTAGGTCTATACTAGGTTTACCTATGGTTAACTAGATCATTTGGTCAAAATCTAATTAATACTAGTCTTATGCTAGTCTATAACTGCCATACTAGAGTTATTTATACTTACCTAAAATATATAGGATAGCGTTTATATAGTAACTTAACTTATACCTTATTCATATAATTAATACCCTCAACCCAAAACTAGCTACACACTTGATACTCCCCTTGATGTTTATATTCATAACCCACACTTATTTTTGTACTGATATAACCCCCTTATCTAGCACTTGATGAAATTAGCCACTACACACACACACATGCCTCACAGGCACACACTGGCACTGTTTTCTCAGTTTGAGGTTGTTGGTTTCACACCTACACAGTCCCTGATTAACTGATACACCCTCTAGGTACTGAGACACACACTGAACCTTAAGGCAACACAGGTTCACATAGATAGGAACACACAGTCACAACTTCACAGCCACACTGACACAAAGACACACAAAACTCACTACACAGTTATCCCCTAGCAGCTGACACTGCCCAAGATGGTGAACTCCCTGACTCACCCACTCACTGTCCAAAGACTCGACCTACACACCAATCAACTTGAACTGGGATATCTAACTTAATACCTCACAAAACCTTAACTGAACTGATCCCCTTTATCCTTCAATGTTAATACCAACACTGATACATTCCTATTAACAGGTATCTCAAGGCCCCCTTCTTGATGTACATTGACATATACTCATATAGATGTTCTTGATTTCCAGTTTTAGTATACACTTACATGTATACACTAATTCAAAATGGATATCAAAATCTACAATTACTTGATTAACTTCCTACATCTACTACCAAACCCACATGTAAACACCTACACAGAAAACTCTGACACAACTTCACACCCATGCCATCTGCTGATACACAACCACTACACAGTCAAGCCACATTGTCTGAATACTCTACTATACCCTAAATCTACACTCTCACAACTGTACAAAGTCTAACACACCTACCCACACTAATACACTTGCACAGACACACAGTTTACACAGATAATTCATCCCCCCCCTCTAGCTACTGACAGGAACTCTAAATTTACACAAATAGTATGTACACACTGACAGGAACATAGTTACACAGGTACTGCACAGTTTGCTGACACAGGAATTATATACTAAATTCTGATTCACTAATACTGCACACATCTCTTTCCCCTGCACACTGTCCTCTCTAACATCATACTGACACAGTTGGCCACCCCCTCAGATACTGCACCTAATACACAGCTCTCACACACAACACTCACTCACATGTATTACTGATACACACTGATATAATGCACAGGCACAGGCACAGTCCCAAACACACACACTTGCACATACTGAATATTATGCACAGTTATGTTCAATATTCAGAGTTACACCCAATCCCACACAACATACTCACTGAACACTCTCAGAATTTACACAGTCTGAAGTTGTTCAGACTTCACCTGCATTGAGACTAGCCTATGGCTAGTAGCAGGAACAACAGATAATAGGACTTTTTCACTGATACATTCAGTTTTCACACCCAGATCTGTTTGCTGCACACCACCTAACTGACACTGCTTTACCTACAAATCCTATTGATACATAACCCTCACTAATACCAACTGCCCCTACAAATCAAATTCAAAACCCCAAATACACAGCCATATACACACAGATATCACAGAATCACTGCACTAAATTATGGACCAACCCGACTTGCACAGGAGTCTCCTCACCTCGAATGTGCCCAATGAATCCCGCTGCACACGCCACAGATCTACACCCGACTGTGCATAACCTATTCACAACACAATATATATATATACATATAGATTCCCATATCAATTTTGCAGAAATTTAAATAAGTTTGATAGGTAAGTTCCTAATAACATTTCATCAAACATATACAGTGCAGAAACGAAAATTACCTAAAACCCTTGAATCCTCAACCAAAAACCCTAAGAAATCGAGTTCAACCCACCCCCTATGAGATAAAATCAGTCTACCTTCAATACCTAGGGTTAGGGTTTACGAAATTAGGGGAAAACCAAATGTTGGTCACCAAAACCCAAAACAAAACCCTAAAAATCGAGCTACACAGCAAGGGTGGGTTCCTAATGGCCATGAACAACAGAAAACAGAATTAAAGGCATAGAAATAGAGTTTTTACCTGCAGGGATGGTTTCTTCACTGAGGTTCTTCTTCTTCAAGGCTTCCTGACCCACGTTCCTTGCTTTCCTTGCTTGGAGGAGGAAGGTGGAAACCCTAGGGTTAGGATTTCGAAATCTGGAAGAGGGGAGATGGTTTCTCTTGATGGAGGCTAGGGTTTCTCTACTACATGAAGAATGGTGGCTCCCTTTTATATAAACAACTAGGTTAGGGTTTCCAAGCTTAGTTTTAGGTTAAACCTTTATGGTTAGGTCATGTAGAACCCAATTAACTAGGGTTTAGGCCTGCTAGAGTTTGAGGGTTCACCCTAAAATTTGAATTCTAGGGTTTCACTAGAACTGTTTTACAATTAGGGTTGACTCACTAGGGTCTGTCCTAATGAGTTCTAGGGTTTGACCTAAAACTAAACATTACAAATAATAATATAATTAGTTACCAAACTCAGCAATTAATTAAATTCATAATTATTTAAAATAGTTAAATTACACAAATGCCCTTATATGGAAAAGTGGTAGTGACAATTACCTACGTGGTTTGTATGCCGTGATCCTCGTAGCGGTTATACGCGTTACCTTATCATGGGACACGCGTCACACGCAGATTCAGAAGATTATCTATACGTGGGTGGCAGTTATTATAACCGTCGCGTAAAAAGTGCCATACTCTCCACTGTCCGGCTTCTACGCCGACTGGATGGTTACTATCACTAAAACCTTATAAATAGAGATCTCTATTGACAGAGGTCCAGGGTCGCAAATTCCAGGGTCGAAGATTTGGAGCTGGAGAACTTAAGGTCGGAAATTGATTTTCTTTGAGAGAGAAGAATCCAGAGCATAGATAGAGAGTAGTGATCGACGATTTTGGCATCAAGCATCCACTCTCCTTTGCCATCTTTGAAGCTTCTTCTTCTTCTACAGCACTTCTTCATCATCGTGTGGTCCAAGGGGCAAAGTGATCGATCGCAGATCAGACTCCTATAGCAATATTTACCCAGATTAAATTTTGAACTTAACATCCTCGTATAGGATTAATAGTACTTCTTGTTTGTAAACCTAAGAAAGGTTTTCATATAAACCTAGTTTTATTGCTTCCGTTTATTATCAAACAGTCCTCCCTAATGGACATCACCCAAAGGAATAGAGAACCAGCACGAGAATATATTGAATATTTTTGACAGGTGATATTAAAGTTGCCTCCCGATATCCCTGAATCCACGCTGATGGATACATGTCAAAAGAACCTCTTACCATCAGTAAGATGCTGGATGGCATCTGACCCATTCCGTGACTGGACGACATTTATCATAAGTGTCAATGCTACAAAAAAAATGCAGAAGATGCCCGATTATTAGGATATCAAGGCCCTAGCATTAAGGAAAAAGAAAAGCATCCTTTTGCCACCAGCAATAATAGTGACTGTAAAAGAAAGCAAGTCTTGACAGTTAATGTGTCCAAAAGTTTGACCTCTCCCGTCACAGGGACGATGGAGCAATCGAAGCCTAAAAAGACTTATTACTTTGACGATGATGATGTCATGGAGATCTTTGAAATATTGATGAAGGACAGCAAGCTTCGGTTACCTGATGTCAAACGCCCCGCTAAAGCAGACAAGGTTGACAACCCCAAGTATTGCCACTACCATCGATATATCCATCACCCCACGCGAGATTGTTATATATTAAAAATGCATATACGACGGTTAATTGACTCCAACGATCTCACTTTGGACTTCGAAGATAAGACGGTCACTACAAACATAGTATCCCTCCAATTCAGCACCTTTCTGATAAAAGAGGCCCAAGATGGTGTCATCCCCATACCTCGGACAATAATGTAGGTTGTTAACCTCCCTCCAGCCCAAATAAATGGGTTGGTTCCCCTCACTACTCCAAGAGGCAAAGTCATATTGGTTTATCTAGACCTCTTCCCTGACGTGACATAGCCGGCAATACCTTCTGCTTCTATGTCCAAGGGAAAGAAGACCTAGAGCATTTGAGACTCTAGGAACCCACCCAATGACCATGTCCAACCCATTAGACAAAGAACTAGGTGGTATTATACCCAAATCTAGGAAATCTATGTATTTTTTGTCCATTTTGATAGAATTCTGAATTGGTGACCACCAAGTGTTTGTCACATGTTCTAATAGGGTTATTAGTGTCTAATTGTGTTTGAAGTTGTATCTTTGTGTCCAAAATTGGACACGTAGAGCCCATATCATTATACGCCATAAAATATATCAATAATTTTTGTATTTGTCGGTTTTGCCTAATTGGTATTAATTCTTCATTTATTGCATTATAATTAGCTATTCTAGCTATAATTATGGCATATCATATATATATATTATGTGTTCTATGTGATTTTGGGGATGGTATCATGATGGTGTTGTGGTAGGTGTTGTGTATCATGACTTAGTGCACCAAGTGTTTGATAAATGGTGTGATAGTGTGTGTGCTCTTAGATTAGAGTGTGTTGGCATCTTAAGGGTAGTTGTGTGTGCTAGAGTGGTACACTAGAGAATGTGTGTTCAAGTCCTTGTGTGTGTACGTGTGGAGTATGTAGTTAATGCGGACTGGAAGAGTGGGGAGTTTACCATGGTTTGGAGTATGTCTTAGTTATGCTAGTGAGGAAGTTGTTGAAGGTATCAGTGCGTATGGGGTGGTTCACTACAAGTAGTGAACTGTATTTCACGAGAAAGCAGTTATTTAAAAGTAATTTCGGGTAGGCTCGGGTTTAAGTGCTGATGGAACTGTGGATCCCCAAGATCGCAGATTTGTGGGCATATCGATTGATTAAAGATTAATATGTAATCTAACCCTTCAAAGGCAAAAACTAGGGTTCATGAATTAAAACTGAATAACGAGAAGAATATGAAGTTTTTCAGCAACTTTAATAAGTTAGCGACCCCAAGATCTTCTACACGTATTCCTTCCTCGAATTGGACATCATATCGACGACGATCTTCCAAACTTTTCTTCTCCTAGGTCGATCCTCTTTCTCTTCTTGCATGAAAAATGAACTTGGAGAAAGCTACTAACATGGATGATCATGATGGCCAGAGAATAAAAGATATATATAGTCTACGATAGGGACCATGAAGAGAAATTAGGGTTACGTGTCGTAATAGATCTGGATATCCTATGTTCAGCCCGAACACACAATGCAGGCCCGTTAACAATAGCTCGGTCCACTAAAAAGCTATTGTTGCACTACCTTCCTAATTCCAAATTATGTTTATGGGCTCCTTCTTATTATATGCATATTCCTCTTCCCATGTTACGATTTTAATATCCGTCGATCAACTTAAATTACTGACAATTATATTCATCGACATCTTTTATCCTTCAGTAGTACCACCATAGTTTATTTATCATGTCGAATATAACCTACCTCAAGGGCAATATCGACAAAAATGGCGATTATGCTGGAAAAGAGCTTCTCCTCAAATGAGAATTTGGTGACGCAATCCGACATGACAAAGTTATGTTAGAATCAGTGGATGTTGGTCATTCGCTTCGATCAACAGGCATTCGAAGACATGATGGACGAGCCGAGTTCTCCAATGAGGCCCGTCAACCTCGCAAGACTTGGGTCGCTAAGGTTTCTGCGCCACACCCGAGGTTGGTACCCGATATATTGGCAACCTCCGTTGTAGATGAACATGAGGTTGACGTATGTCCCGTCGATAAGATGAGCTCTCCAATAGGGCCCACATGACCACGTAAGGCTCGTAAGATGTGGGTCATCAAAGCCGATGCGCCAAACCCTAAATCTATCCTAGAAGCATTTTGAACCTCCACCGCAGATGCCCATAAGGTTGGCGCATATCCTATCTCCATCTCTGAAGTCGCTCTTGAGGAGAACGATGCTGAAACTCAAAAGAAGTAACCAAAACTTGACCCGCACAAGAGAAGATGTGTCATACCAGAACGTGGGCGCATGAAGTCCTCTACATAAAAAGTGGTCTACAACAATGACTCCTATGGTCCTAACCTGGATTTCCTATACTATGCACCTAAGAGCGCTAGTTCAAGAAAATCCAAATTAACTCGAGCCATACACGCTCTAGGGGCTGCACAACCAGCCCTTCAAAATCATATGTCACTGCTTGTCATGTGTGCTGCTGATGAGAGACTATACAGGGCTGACCCAGGTACTCATGCGCCAAAAGTTGGTCCACACTTAAAGCCTTTCCAAATCCACTTGGACGTCATAGTTGCACTTGAACCAAGTCGGATAGCGAATACTGTGATAATAGACCCATGAGCCCAGTTTGGCTTCACGCATGAAATGGGTCTGTCTTACATAAAGTCTTCCATTAATGACCTGTTTGTAGTTTCTTTGGAAGAACAGGATTAGGGAGCAAACCATTCACTTTTACCTCTATACTCAAGGGTTGCCTGATCACATAAAATTGGTATGAAAGTGAAGCCTCCATCGTCTAATTTATGCAACGTGATTAGTCACAAGCATAAGATGAGAGAAGCAACCCTCGCACATGATGTGTCCCCTAGTTGACACACGTTCCTAGCATCATCATAAACTGTTGTTTCATTAAGGCATCAGTTCCTCCAAGCAGATAGTCGATGTTCCAACGATTGCAACTTGTGGACCAACCCGATGGCATCCTAGAAAATAACTAAGCGACGAGGAGGAATTATTCGTCGCTTCATGTTGCTCAATATGGAGGTCTCCTCATATGAATAAGATATCGATGAAAAGATCCCCTAATCTAAGGGTGTCGGTCAGTGCATCACGAAGCCATCTACGGGTAGCAAACAGATACCTACGGTGGGGCTATTCCAGGGCATGCGCTCGGAAACAATAACTAGGGTATAGCAATGCGCTCCTTATTGAGGTTGTAATTGGAGCTGGGGGTAATACTCCGGTGTTCCACGTCAATCCATTCTTCCGAGAGGAGAGTGAATCTCTGTGAATGGGTGGCAACGTAATAGGGGGTGGCCATACCTTCCAGGATAAGCATGCAACTAAGACTGGGAGTAGCAATCCTTTAAATAATGAAAGAACGAGACTCAGACATCTAAGGTAGAAAGTGAGGTGTCCACCTACCCATCCACCTCTTTCCACGTATTGCGAGTGTACATGACAGAAGAGCATGACGTAGGATCTAGTAACTAGCAACACCTTGAGGCACTCGAAGCCATGATGCAGACGCTAAGCACCTCGATGCAGAATCTGACTCATACAGTATAGGAACTCAAAGAAAACTTAGTCCTGACACAACCACGAACCCTGGGACAAACAAACATGTCATGCCCCAGTCCCAAAATACCAAGGGATTAGCTACGTAACAATGGCTAGCAGCACAACTCCAATGGACAAACCTAATTTAATGGACCCGTTAGAGTATATTTAAGCTGTAATATATATTGAATATTCTACAAATATATGTGATAATTTATATATCTAATCTTATCCACAATAATTAACGAAATCACAAAGAGACAAGTCCAGTCATAATAATATAAAATAATCTGTCCAACCAAAGCAATATAAATAATATCACAGGGAACAACCCATCATCAAAATGTGAAGGAAAATAACTCCAAGTACAATATCTAGAAGTCAGTATAAGATCAAATATCTAAGAAAACTAAGCGTAATAAATGAATGTTGATAATATAGTATGCTCAAGAGAAATTCTCCGGAACAACCTCGTCCTCTATAACCTGTATGTCTCCAATAGCAGCACCTACCCCATAAAACTCGGAATAGCTCTCATCGTCTATGCCTGGGGACATTATCCAGGTCCTTAGGGGACATAGAAAGGTACAATAAACACTCAAGCCAAATAAAATACAGTTAGTAAAACAGATCAACTGGAAAAGCTATGTAACCAGCTAAGTAAAATAAAAATGAGAGCATCACTAGTACTCAGGCTGAGACCACTACAGGCTCTATGTCGAGGAGCCCGTAACAACAAGTAGTATCACGTAGGGCTAGTAAATGTGCCAAACTCTAGTACAGAGACTAAAGAACCTCCAGTAACATAGTATATATATAAACATAATAAGCCTGTAGCAAGTGTATCTATTTCCACCCAATGTAACCTCACATCTTATATCCACAATGTCTCATGTCCATAACATACAAGATCATGACCTCTAGCTAGTACAACGAGTTATAATGATATCTCTATAATATTCAAGTGTCATATCACGAATCCTATAAGCCTATATAGAATTACCATGAATAACTCAAGAAAGATTATATCACATGAAAAAGTGTCCTAAAGTCTGACAAACTTGGTAAAGAAAGCACGAAAAATAGGATCGTGGAATCAACTCTCTAAGTGATGTTACATAACTCCGCGTACGATATTGACACCCGAATATTGTTCGGATGCTAAGCAATATCTCGCGGTCCTAGGTTGAACAGGTACATCACAAAAGTATACATATATATGGAAAAAAATATAAGCAGATAATATAACAGGATCTACTACAAGTTTGGCAAGGTACACTTGCCTGGGTTCTGAACTCCATCAACTGCTCCTGAAAAAGTGGAATTTGCAAGTACGCCTCCGGATGCTGAAACAAATATCACCAATATTTTTAGAATACATAAAATATCTAGGTTTGATTACTTATAGGTGCAATTTGGACACAGGGGCAGAATTGGCAGTTTTAGGTCAAAGTAGGGTCCACATGTTGCCCACTTCGCACCAAAAAATATGCTAAAGTCAGAGTACTCCAAATTCATCAAACTTAGTGTTTACGAGTCTAGAACGATTATACGAACCCAACGGAACATCCAGAACTGGATTTTGATGAGCCGATCACGAAATTGCCTATCATGTAAAACCGGTAGCCCGCAAACCGGTATTTTGTCAACGTTCTTAGATTCCATCCAAACTTGGGTCATAGGGCCAGCGTAATGCTGCAAATCCAATGGCACAAATTTTGTTGTGAACCGATGAGTACACACAAAGTTATGGTGAGGTGTCAGAATAGGCCGATACAATATTTTTTGGTGGATACGCGTTGATTCTGGCGTGCACACACGTCCAAATTGAATTTTATGAAAGTCCACACATTCGCGTTCACATTATGCACCATTCAGATCAATCTATATATGCTAATATGGCCTCGTTTGGCAGGACATACCCCGTATCAAGAATTTTGGGTTTCCCAATATCAAGTTTTTGGCAGTTTTTTATACTAAATTAAGCATAGAACAACACTTAATAAAATAAAGAATTTAAAGGGTTTAAAACTTGGTTAGATTGTTTTCACACAGGAAAAGAATCACTCGATTTGGCATCATGGTTTGGAGTTATTTATCTCAAAAAATGGGCATATGGGCTATTTTGAAACTATCGTGAAGTCATTTTTTTCCCGACTTTCGGGTCGACTTTCTCCGATTATAAATTACTTTATATCAAAAATCTTGAAGGGGTTTGAGGTCCTTCATATTATGAATGTATACGGACAAGAAGCTCATAAAATGATCGAAAGAGGAGGTCGTGCTCATACCTCGAAGTGGGCCGCACGAAAAGTTATTGCTGCTGCTGCCTATACTCGCTCGCGGTGGACGTGCTTACTCGCGGTGGCCATGCTTGCTCACGGTGGTCGGACTACGCGCAGTGGTCATGGACGGAGGATGGATTTGCTCAGGGTTGAGACCGATCAGAGTTCCAAGGAGGTGGAGAAGAAGATCACAGTAAGGGAGAGAAAGAGAAGAGGGAGAGAATAGGTGGTGGTTTCGGTTGGGGAATAGAAGAGTTGGCTGAACAATGCATGGGGTGGGTTCTCTTAGGACTTATTAGCTATAAGTGGTAGTAAGAGAAGGGAAGATGAATAAGTTGGGGGTTTAAAAACCAAGGGTCATTAGTAACTCCCCCTAGAACCCGAGCCCTCCCTCCTTGGCTGCGGTTGGTCCTCCACTCTCTATTTGAGTGTACACATAGTATAATTTAGTTAAGATGGTCCAAGGGTTATGCTATGAATAGGTTTATGATGAAATTTAAATAAAAGTAGGTAAAAAGTAGGATTTAGTGTAAGGAAAAATGGTGTTTGGTTTGTTGAAAAGTGCAGGATGGGTGTATCGTATTTTGCATGAGTTAGATAAGTTGGTTTGAGGGTTCAAGTTGGTGGTTCGGGCTCTGTCAGGTGCAATTAATAAAAATGGCCATTTTTGACTAATTAAAATGCACGTTGTTTCTATATTATTTTTAGAGCCTACGGGGACTCAAATAAATATAACACCAATGACATGTGCATAGTTGGCCGTGTTAGGCTAGGTGTTATAAAAGTCAGTGTCAAAATTTGGGTTCATATTGCTCGTCTAAATTGACTGCAACAAAAAAGTGTCCAAGTGTCTTACTTTGAGTCAAAAAGCGTCGCACTTGTTGTGCAACCAAAAGGAAGTGTAGGTTTATAAATTTATAAGAGATATAAATACCATTA
Organism: Iris macrosiphon; assembly: GCA_036927795.1. NCBI lineage: Eukaryota > Viridiplantae > Streptophyta > Magnoliopsida > Asparagales > Iridaceae > Iris > Iris macrosiphon. Next base: position 109,353,362 of record JAYESA010000005.1, read on the forward strand.
GCCTAATTTGGTTAGGCTAAACCTATTATGCAAAGTTGGTTGGAAATAAAAAGCTAGCGTTGTATTCCTGCCATTAAGACTACACTAAAGGGTTTCTAAATTCGAGAAATTATTTTAATAATTAAAAATATAATAAAAATTACTAAAATAATCTTATCTAAATTTCAGGGGGTTTATAATCTACCATCCTTAAAAGAATTGCGTCCTCGCAATTAAGAATTAAACTACTCTAGGAATTTATAAATATATGGTAATCTAAGGGTAGTTCTTAGGTCATTCCTGTATCCTCGAATAAATAAGGATAATCCTGTCGTATGACATTCTCTTGCTCCCAAGTGGATTCACATGGAGAGTGATGCTTCCACGCTACCCGAACCAGTCTGATAGCCTGACCCCGCAACATCTTCTTACTAGTATCTAATATCCTAACTGACTACTCCTCATAAGTCAAACTCAGACCTACTGAAATCTTGGAATGATCAACTATGTGACTTGGGTCAGTCACGTACATTCTAAACTTTGAGACATGGAATACATCATGTACTCCTTCTAGAGATAGGAGTAAAGCAAGCCTGTACGCCACCTCAACAACACGCTCAAGAATATCAAAAGTTCCAATATACCTTCGACTCAACTTGACTCTGCTCCCAAATTGAATAGTGCCATGATTAGGTGAGATCTTCAAAAATACAGGCTTACCTTCCTTGAATCCAAAGGTCGACGGTGTGTGTCATTCCAGTGCTTCTGTCTGTGCTGAGCTGCCCGCAGATGGCTGTGAATTTGCTTCACCTTCTCCACTCTCTGTAATACCAACTCTGGACCGAATATCTGATGCCCACCCACATCAATCCAACATATAGGAGTCCTGCACTTTTTGTCCTACAATGCCTCAAAAGGTGCCATGTGGATAGCTGTTATTGTAAGAGAACTCTACCAAATGCAAATGGTCTTCCTAAGACCCTCAAAAGTCTAACATGTATGACGTTAAAATATCCTCTAGGATTTGGATCATGCGCTCCGACTGACTGTCTGTCTGTGGATGGTAAGCAGTGCTGAACTTGAGTCGGGTGCCAAGACTCTCCTGCATGCTCCGCCAAAAATAGGATATGAATCTTGAGTCATGATCTGACATAATACTAACCTGTACTCAAAGTAACCTTACGATCTGTCGTATATACATGTCGACTAAAATCTTTGTGGACTGTCCAACTCTGAACGACAAGAAATATGTTGATTTGGTGAGTCGATCCATAATAACCCAAACTGAATCCTTCCCACTGGGGCTTCTTGGAAATCTTGTAACAAAATCAATAGTGATATGTTCTCACTTCCATTCGGGAATGGGAAGTAGCTATAACATACAACTGGTTCTCTGATGCTCGGCCTTAACCTGCTGACAAACCAAATTTTTTTCCATAAATTATGCAATTTCTCTCTTCGTCTCATGCCACCAATAGTACTGCCTCAAATCATGGTACATATTCGTACCTCTCGTATGAATAGAGTATATGGAGATATGTGCTTCAGATATCAACTCATGTCTCAACTCTCCATTCAGAACATATAGGCAATTTTTGTACCTTAATGCCTTGTCCTCATGGATCTGAAGTCTCATCTGCATGTCGGCTACCGTCCTCTCTTTAAGTCTCCGAAACCTAGAATCTGTAGGCAATGCCGCCTTAATCCTCTCCACTAGTAATGACTTAACCTCAAGATTAGCCAATTCCCCATTCTGCCCTTGCAAAATAACCGCTAACCCGAGCTCCTGTAGGTCCTCTAATAACTGGGGCTACGTCATCAAGAAATAAGCTGTAGGCTTTCTGCTGAGTGTGTCTGCTACGACGTTCACCTCGCCCGGATGGTACTATAAATCTATATCAAAATCGACCATCAATTCTAACCAACACCTCTGTCTCATGTTGAGCTCATTCTGAGTATAGACATACTTCAGACTCTTGTGATCAGTAAAATTTTTTACCCTCTATCTGTAAAGATAGTGCCTCCAAATCTTTAATGCAAATATTACTACAGCTAGCTCGAGATCAGGCGTAGTGTTGTTCTTCTCATGAACCTTCAACTGCCTCAATGCATAAGCGATAACTTTTTCATGCTGCATCAAAGTACATCCCAGTCCACTTTCTGATGCATCACTATAAACTACGTATCCTCCCGATCCTGATGGAAGAGCCAAGACCGGTGCTGTTGTTAATCGTCTATTCAACTCCTTATAGGCCTTTTGGAATTCCTTTGTCCGTGAGAACTCCTGGTCCTTACGTGTCAACCGTGTCATAGGCTCTGTAATCCTTGAGAAGTTCTCCACGAATCTTCGATAATATCCAGCAAGTCCTAGAAAACTTCTTACCTCCGCAACTGATGTAGGTGGGCCAAGTTTCTATTGTAGCAACCTTCTCCGGATCAATTGAAAGTCCTTTTCTCGAGATGATATATCCCAAGAAAGGCACCATATCAAGACAAAACTCATATTTGCTAAGTTTAGCGTACAGCCTCTCCTTTCTCAGCATCTCTAGCAGAATTCTGAGATGCTCCTTATACTCTTCATGGCTCTTGGAGTATACCAAGATGTCATCAATAAACACAACCACGAACTTGTCCAAGTACTGATGGAAGACTCTGTTCATCAAACTCATGAACACAGCTGGTGTATTGGTTAAACAAAATGGCATAACTAAGAACTCATAATATTCGTACTTGGTCCTGAAGGTTGTCTTTGGTATATCCTCTTTTTGCACTATAATCTAATGATAACCGGATCTAAGATCGATCTTTGAGAATACATGAGCACCACTCAATTGATTGAACATATCGTCAATCTACGGCAAAGGATACCGGTTCTTGATGGTTGTAGTGTTTATTGTCTTGTAGTAAATACACAAGCATACTGTTCCATCCTTCTTTGGCACAAATAGTATGCGTGCTCCCTATGGTGAAACACAGGGCCGAATAAAATCCTTCTTTAGAATATTATCAACTTGCTTCTTTAATTCTACTAACTCCTTAGGTGCTAGCCGGTACACTCATGAAGTGATAGACTCTGCTCCTGGAGTCAAGTCTATGGTGAATTCTATTTCCCGATCAGGTGGTAAGCCTGAAAGATCATTGGGAAATACATCCAAAAATTCTGATACAAACTTTGGGTTCTTGGGCTCCCCTTCTACAGAGAGTGCCTTAAGTCTAGGCTGAAGACCTTGTTCTTTGGCTCCCCGAAGAAAGTCAAACTACGTATGACCAGGCGGTCTAAATAATACCTGTCCATGCCGGCAATCTAGAGTCGCATGGTACTAACTCATCCAGTCTATACCAATTATAACATCATAATATGGCATAAAAAGATCAAGAATTGAGCTCGCATCTCTCGCCTACAAACTACTATCGAACAAGATCTATAAATGTCACAAACTGGAATAATTCTGCCTCTTGTAAGAATTCACATAGTCTTCGAAAGGGGTACGATAGATACACTATGCGTGGCTATGAAATTAGCATCTATGAATGAATACGATACTCCAGAATCGAATAATGTTACAGCAGGTAACGAAGCTACTAATATAGTACCTGTGATGACCTCTCCTGCAGTAGCTTCCTCTTCAATAGTCATGGCAAATGCCTGTCCTGGCCCCTAAGCTGGTCTTCTCTGCTACTGCCGAGCCTGCTGGAATAGTGCTGTCTGTGTTGCCAAGGGTGGCCTCGGCTGATACCCTCCTGGCGCTGGTGGTCTGACTTCTCCAACTCTAATTTGTGGTTATTCCAATGCTGGATAAGCTGGCCTAGGTGGCCGTTGGGATGGTCTCGGTGCTGGTAAAGCCTATTGGTGTACCATCAGTGCTCCTTCTCGATGCTCAGGGCAATTTCTGGCTGAATGTTAGATGGATTCGTAAACCAAGCATAGTCCCAACTTGCATCTATATTCGCTCACATAATGACCTCGCTTGCAGCAATATTGACATATAGGCTATGTCTGTGGAGAACTTATCCCGAAGTTTCGCTCTAGCAATAGATAGAATGTATATCTCATAAAAGAGTCTAGAGAACTCCTCCCAATTAACTTGGTCTATTCAGAGCTGTTTCTCCTCAGATAGCCACTAGTGATATGTAATTCCCGTCAACTACATCCAAACGGCTGTCATCCAACGCTCCCTCGGAAGCTCAAGTACTTCCAATTGGTAATGAGTATTTGTGAGCCACTCATGAACTTCAGTGGGCTCCTCCTTGACTGAAAATGTATAGGACTTCAATTGGGAGAAATCAATAATAGATCCTGTTGATGGCCATCGAGCTGGTGGGGTCACCTGCTTCAGTACGGTCACTATACTATTTATCAGGATCTTTTCCTGGTGACCCTGAGCCTCTTGTTGAATTTATTGTTGAGCTTGCATCATTGCATAAAATATTTGAAATAGATGGTTTCCATCCATAGGCTGCCCTGACGGAAAGGCTAGCATCGGTGGAGTGAATTACGATGGTGGTGGAATATCATCTCTCCAAAACCTCGAGGCGTCATGATCTGCCGGATTGCTTTGTTGAGTGGATGGATCTCCACCCAATGGTGTTACCCCATCGTCATAAGTAATTACTACACCCGGTGGAGTTCTCATGGCAGTATCGTCACTAGTTCATGGATCTATTACCCTGCATATAAAGTAAACTATGGGAGTCGTATAGAGGAATCAAGGCAGGATGTAATTCAAGAAATTATTTTTAATTCGATAAAGAGGTAAAAAAATAGGTCAACAAGTGGATGAGATCCTATAATTTATTCTAACCTATTTTGCAGGCTTGTTCGGTTCTGTAATTAGAATCTAAAGTAATATATTATGGACATGCATGGGCCACCACAAAAACTATATCACGTCCCAGTCCCAAAATACCAAGGTACTAGCCACGTAGCAATGGCCAGTAGCATAACTCCAATAGGCAAACATAATTTAATAGACCCTTTAAAGTATACTTATGTTGTAATACATATAAAATAGTCTACAAATATCTGTCACAGTTTATATATCTAATCCCATCCATAATAAGTAACGAAATCACAAAGAGATAAGTCCAGTCATAATAATATAAAATAATCTGTCCAACCAAAGAAATATAAATAATGTCACGGGGAACAACCCGTTATCAAAATAGGAATGAAAATAACTCCAAGTACAATATCCAGAAGTTGCTACAAGATCAAATATCTAAGAACACTAAGCGTAATAAATGAATATTGAGAATATTGTGTGCTCAAGAGAAGTCCCCCGGAATAACCTCATCCTCTACAATATGTACGTCTCCAATAGCAGCACCTACCCTGTAAACCTCGGGATAGATATCCTTATCTATACCCAGAAATATAATATGAATCCAGGTCCTTAAGGGAAATAGCAAGGTACAATAAACACTCAAGCAAAATAAAATACAGTAAAACAGATTAACTGGGCAAGCTATGTAACCAGCTAAGTGAAATACAAATGAGAGTATCACTAGTACTCAGGCTGAGACCACTACAGGCTCTATGTTGAGAAGCCCATAGCAGCAAGTAGTATCACGTAGGGCCAGTAAATGTACCAAGCTATGGTACAGAGACTAAAATACCTCCAGTAACATAGTATATATATAAACATAATCACCCAGTTACATGTCTGTCTTTCCCTACCAAATGTAACCTCATATCTCATGTCAATAATGTCTCATATCCATAACATGCAAGATCATGACTTCTAGCTAGTACAACGAGTCAAAATGATATCTCTATAATATGAAAGTCTTATATTACGAATCATGTAAGCATATACAGAATCACCATGATTAACTCAAGAATGATTCTGTTACATGAAATAGTGTCAAGTGTCCTAAAGTCTGACGTACTTGGTAAAGCAAGCACAAAAACAGGATTGTGAAATCAACTCTCGAAGTGATGTTACACAACTCCACGTACGGCATTGACACATGAATCTTGTTCGGACTGTAAGCAACATCTTTATGTCCTAGGTTGAAAAGGTACATCACAAGAGTATATATATATATATGGAAAGAAATACAAGGAGATAATATAACAGGGTCTACTGCATATTTGGTAAGGTACACTTGCCTGGGCTCTGAACTTCATCAACTGCTCCTAGAAAAGTAGAATCTGCATGTACGCCTTTGGATGCTGAAATAAACGTCCCCAATATTTTCAGAATACATAAAATATCTAGGTTTGACTACTTATAAGTCCAATTTGGACACAGAGGCAGAATTAATAATTTTGGGTCAAAGTAGGGTCCATAAGTGGCCCACTTCGCACAGCAAAATGTATCGAATTCAAAGTACTCCAAAATTATCAAACTTAGGGTCTATGAGTCTACAATGATGATACGAACCCAATGGAACATCCAGAACTAGATTCTGATGAGTCGATCATGAAATCGCCTGTCATATGGAACCGTTGGGCCCACGAAATATTATTTCATCAACGTTCTCAGATTTGAACAAAACTTGGGTCACAGGGCCAGTGTAACATTAAGAATCCAATGGCATAAATTTTGGAATGAACCAACAAGTACACACGAAGTTTTGGCGAGGTGTTAGAATAGGCCGATACGATATTTTTTGGCGGATACGCGTTGATTCTGCCATGCACACACGTCCAAATCTAATTTCGCAAAATACCATACGTCAGCATTTATATTACATAATATTTGGTGCAATCCGCATGCGACAACGTGGCCTCGTTTGGCAGAACGTACCCCGTATCGAGAATTTTAGGTTTCCTAAAATTAAGTTTTTGGGAGTTTTTATACTAAATTAATCACATAAAAACACCTATTAAAATAAAGTATTTAAAGGGTTTAAAACTTTGTTAGGCTATTTTCACACAGGAAAAAGAATCAGTCAATTCGGCATCACAGTTCGGAAATTATTGATCTCGTAATATGGGCATTTGGGCTATTTTGAATCTGTCGCGAAGTCAGTTTTTCACTCGATTTTTGTGTCGACTTTCTTCGATTATAAATTATTTTAAATCAAAACTCTTGAAGGGGTTTGAGTTCCTTCATATTATGAATTTATACGGACAAGAAGCTCATAAAATGATCGAGTGAGGAAGTCGTTCTCATACCTCGAAGTGGGCCTCACAAAAGCTGCTACTGCTGCCCGTGCTCACTCATCGTGGCCATTCTTTGTCGTGGTGGCCATGTTTGCTTGCGATGGTTGGGCTGCTCTGGTGGTCGGGATGCTCGCAGTGGTCGTGGATGGAGGAAGGAGTTGCTCCGGGTTGAGGCCGGCTGATGCTCCAAGGAGGTGGAGAAGAAGATTACCGTGAGGGAGAGAAAGAGAAGAGGGAGTGAATAGGTGGTGGTTTCGGTTGGAGAAGAGAAGAGTTGGCTGAACAATGCATGGTGTGGATTCTATTTGGACTTATTAGCTATAAGTGGTAGTAAGGGAAGGGAAGATGAATAGGCTAGGGATTTAAAAACTAAGGGTTATTAGTAACTCCCCTTAGAACCCGAGCCCTCCCTCCTTCGCTTCAGTTGGTCCCCCCCCTCTATTAGAGTGTACACATGGTATAATTTAGTTAAGATGGTCCAAGGTTTATGCTATTAATAGGTTTATACTAAAATTTAAATAAAAGTAGGTAAAAAGTAGGATTTGGTGTGGGAAAAAATGGTGTTTAGTGAGTAAGAAAGTGGGGGATGGGTGTATGGTGTTATGCATGAGTTAGACAAGTTAGTTTGCGAGTTGAAGTTGGGGGTTCGGGCTCGGTCAGGTACAATTAATCAAAATAGTCATTTTTGACTAATTAAAATGCACGGTGTTTCTATATTATTTTTAGAGTCTACGAGGACTCAAATATATGTGACACCAATGACATATCCATATTTGACCGTGTTAGGCTAGGGGTTATAAAAGTCAGTATCAAAATTTGGGTTCATGTTGCTCGTCTAAATTGACCATAATGAAAAAGTGTCCAAGTGTTATATTTTGAGTCAAAAAGCGTCGCGGTTGTTGTGCGACCAAAATAATGTGTAGGTTTATAAATTTATGAGAGACATACATGCCATGATCCTAATTTGGCTTGGCTAAGCCTATTATGAAAAGTAGGTTAAAAAAAAGAGAGCTAGTGTTGTATTTCTGGCAATAAGACTATACTAAAGGGTTTCTAAATTATAGAAATTATTTTAATGATTAAAAATTATAATAAAAATTACTAAAATAATCTTATCAAAATTTTAGGGGGTTTATAAAACCTGGACCATAGGACCAACGAGGAATCTAGCATGCCAGATCCTGCTCCTCATATTCGAAGCAACCAGACTGCACCTCAATCCGCTGGCACTTTTCTACCAGGCGATATCCAAGAGAGTCTTAGGGATATGCATGCCCACATTGATGATCAAGATAATCAAGATAGGCTCTAGAGGCTTAGGATCCGGCAACCCTATCCTCTCGAGTACGATAACGTTATACCTTTCAAATACAAGCTAATATTTCTGACTCAATTTGATGGGAAGACGTCACCCCTACATTATATGAGATACTTCCATTCCATAATGGGCTACTTACCTCGGAATGATGCCTTACTCACCAACTTGTTCATCGGAGCATTATCCGACCTCACTTTTGTGTGATTCTGTAGCCTCCCAGATAAGTGCATATCGTTCTTCCAAGATCTGAAGTCCCTCTTCCACGTCCGATTCTATGAAGGAGGAATGGATATGACTATGTCCTCCCTAATGTAAATCACCCAAAGGGATAGAGAGACAACACGAGAATATATTAAACATTTTTGACAGGTGATATTGAAGTTGCCTCCCGATATCCCCAAATCCACAATAATGGACATGGGTCAAAAGAACCTCTTACCATCAGTAAGACACTAGATGGCATCCGACTCCGTGACCGGACAAAATTTATCATAAGTGTCGATGCTGCTGAAAAGAGCGCGAATGATGCCCGATTATTAGGATTCCAAGGCGCCAGCATTAAGGAAAAAGGAAATTGTCATTTCGCCACCAGCAATAATAGTGACAGTAAATGGAAGCAAGCCTTGACAATTAATGTGTCCAAAAGTCTGACCTCGCCCTTCGTAGGGACGATGGAGCAATCAAAGCCAAAGCAGACTTATTCCTTTGACGATGATAATGTCATGGAGATCTTCGAAATACTGAAGAAGGGCAACAAGCTTCGGCTACTTGATGTCAAATGCCCCGATAAAGCAGACAAGGTTGACAACCCTAAGTATTGACACTACCATCGATATGTCCATCACACCACGCGATATTGTTGTATACTAAAAAGGCATATACGACGGTAATCGACTCTAAATATCTTATTTTAGACTTTGAAGACAAGACGGTCATTACAAACATAGTGTCCCTCCAATTCAGCATGTTTCCGACAACGGAGGCCCAAGATGGTATCATCCCCATACCTAGGACAACAATGGAGGTCGTTAACCTTCCTTCAACCTAAATAAATGGGTTGGTTCCCCTCACTACACCAAGAGGCAAAGTCATGTGGGTTGATCCAGACCTTTTCCTGGACTTGACACAGCCGGCAGTACCTTCTGCTTCGAAGTCCAAGGAAAA